>CM070837.1:6235469-6570042 GCA_036326025.1 Chrosomus eos | reverse complement strand
GAATTTCCCAGATGAAACGCATTCTTGCCCTGGCTCTGTTGTTCCGGCCCCATCTCTACTCTAGCTCCCGCTGCCCCTTTTCCCGACTCCTTGTGACTGTCCGCAAACCGCGCTTTTTTTTTTCGTTTTCCCCTTTGGGGCTTCTGGGAAATGCTGGTTCCCTTAATTTATTTAGTAGAGAGGAATAAACTCGTGAAACAGAGAAGTACCCAAATGTAATCCATTGATTTCAACAATGTAACTGTATTCAAAATACCCCTTTTTAAAATTGTAACTGAAACGGAATACAGATATATAATTTGTATTCTGAATACGTAACGCCGGTAATGTTTTCCCGTTATCCCCAAACACTGCATATGACTGAATTTCTAGCTCTTTTGACTCATGTTTCCTTGCTTTTAGAAATTCCAAGTGTCTTCTTTCAAATAAGAACACAAAAATAATAATAATAAATATAGCGGAGGAGAAATTATCTAGGCAAGCACAACAAAAGCAAAAAAGGGAAAGCTGCGGGCGGACCGATGAAAAAAAAGTAAATGAGGCAAAAACAATAAAAAAAATGTTTTTGTAAACTGAAATAAAATATAAACTTCAAAATAAATGAAAAACTAAAGGAAACAAACAACAGTTACTGAAAATCTAACTGAAATAAAATAATGATTAGCAAAAATAAATAATAATTTTCTTAATTTTTAAGATCTTATTCTGTACCGGAAAACGTACTCGGTTACTAACGTAACCTCAGTTCTCTCTAAAAGAGGGAACGAGTACTGCGTAATATCTTACGCTAGGGGGGAAAACATCTTTTCCACGAGATATTGAAGCCAAAAATTATCCTTAATTTTGAATTAATGTAAAACACGTTGTGGCAGCACGCAGACATAGGCAAGAAGGCTTGCGTGCCTATTGGCTGTCCTGCGGCAACTGCAGCAGCCTATCGAGAGAGGCCCTTCGTGACGTCAGGTCCAATAGGGGCGCTTCGCGCCCACTACTTCACGTCCCGCTGAAACAGGCGTGGCCTGGGCCTAAAAAATATATATCGATGTGCTGATATTATCTGGTTTTTCAGCGCCGAAGCGAACCAGAGCGTGTTGCAGGCACGGCAAATATACGCAGTACTCGTTCCCTCTTCTAGAGAGAACCGAGGTTACGTTAGTAACCGAGTACGTTCTCTTACGAGAGGTTCTCTCGTACTGCGTAATATCTTACGCTAGGGGAACACAGTGTAAAACGCCATGCGTACTGGGATCCAACACCAAAGTCCCAAGGGCAGGTGCCCGGAGCTCATTTCACGAGTTCACACTTACAAATAAGTCAGATAAAATAAATGCGTATTTGGCGTGCTGTCCGAGGAGAGGGCTCCGGGCTCGGTATTCGGCCCGAACCCAGAATACTCCCCCCGTATTGCTGGTTAAGAAGTAACCAGGCAAGTGTGAGGAGATGGGGTGGTGGAGGGATGCTGAAAAACTGTAGAGGAACATTGGTGAGTCAAATGAGTGTATATATACAGGTCTCCAACTCAAGCTGATTGGATAGACATGTTGATTACTGATTGTCGACAGCTGGTTCGAATGATGTGATAATTGGATCAAATATGTGAACGTGGTGCTCCTGAAATTTGTTTATAAAACATCATATAGTGCTGAAACATCAGGGACTCACAAATAGTCTGAGAAGATAGGCTAGAAGCGTCATTCCCAATAAGTAGCATCCTGGGGGAGCTAATCACATCAACATTTGTTCCACACAGTCAGGGTGAAAATGTTCGGCCCAGAATGGGTATGAACCCCAGTGTACCCTTGGCCGCGGCTTCTGCGAGGGCAGAGAAGGAAGATGAGGCCACTGAGCAGTCGCAAAAAGTGAAAGGCGCCAAATGAGAAGCAGGGTCAGTCGGCGTCTTTTTATTTTTTTTTTTTTTTTTGCGACTGGTCAGCGAACTCATCTGGAAACCACGCGGGTTGTGAAAGAGGGGGTGTGGACCGAGGATAATTCGTAGGGTTGTTACCACACCATCTGCCTCAGGTCACCCTGGCCACCAGCCAAAATATTCCCTCTTTAAGGAGTGTGGATGAGGGGACTCTCGCTCTCGGTCATCGAGTCTCGACCATAACATTGCAATGGTCACGTTTGCGCAGTGCGAAAATGACACATCCACGATCGCTGTCTAGTCGTGGTCAAAGCCCACACATGTCAAACAGCGTTCGCGCCCATCAGCTGAATCTATCAGACTACCGCACTCAGAAATACACGGGCAGAAGCACATGCTGTTGCAGACCACTGCACAGATCAGCAGGCAGGAATGTGAAACTCGCTGGAACACTCCGTCACGCCGTCACACCAACACCGATTGGAAGCTGCTTGTCTAGAAGATTCTCGAAGATAATCAGAGAATAGGCTGCAGGAGTGAAGAGGACCTCTTGGCTCCGAAGCAAAAATATATCTGCATGTTGCCAGCGTACTTCCTTATATACCCATGAGGTGGGGCCATACAATACATTGTTTTGTAATACATTATACATTGTTACGCTATACAAAATCCGCAGACCCATGGGATTTCTTTGCAATTGGCTTGTTTTGTAATACTCGAAGTTGATAGACTTTCTAAGCAAAACCCCATTCATTGTCACAACGGAACTTCATTCGTTGTCACGACGTAACTCGTAGTGACTACGAAAGGGAACAGCTAATTATGGTGCTTACCGTCATCTATAGCCTGGATTACAACAGTGTAGGTGCCCTTTTTTATGAATGGAGACTCCCGGTCCATCTTCTGAACTGTGGTGATCTTTCCTGTCTTCGGGTCAACACTCACCCATTTGGCTGGGTCTTGTACCAGCTCATACCTACACACATATACACAGATATTTCAATACTTCTGCTTTACTTTCTGCTATGTGATCATCCAAATATCTAGTTTCCCATTTCTAAATAAGCCTCTATGTTTATACAGTGTATGTGTGTGATTATATAATACAATTTTATAATATATATTATATACAGTACATTAAACAATTTGGTGTCAGTAAGATTTCTTTAAAGAAATTAATACTTTTATTCATCAAGGATGCATAAAATGTATCAAAAATGACAGTAAACACTTTTACATTGTCACAAAATAATAATTTTTTAGAATGAATTATTTAAAAAAAATGTATCAGTTTCCACAAAAATATGAAGCAGTACAACTTTTTTTTCGACATTGATTATAAGAAGAAATGTTTCTTGAGCATCAAATCATCATATACTGTAAGAATGATTCCTGAAGGATCATGTGACACTGAAGACTGGAGAAATGATGCTGAACATTCAGATCACAGGAATAAATTACATTTTACAAAATATTACAGTAGTAAACAGCTATTTTAAATTGCAATATTTTTTTACAGTTTTTACTGTGGTTTTGATCAGATAAATCTTGGTGAGCATAAGAGACTTAACATTTAAAATCCTAAACACACTAAAGATCTTACGAACCACAAACATTTACACAATTATATTATAGTATGATGAAAGTGAAATGAAAGCAGGATAAAAAATTCAATCCACATAAAATTTGAATGATGTGTGATTTGATGTTGCACAGCTCAATCATACCTGATTTTGTCTGAGTCTTCATCTTTGACTTCAGGTACAAACAACACATCTCCTGGTTCTCCATTTTCATTTCGGTAAATTACTTCAGTAGTCTTCTTAAATACAGGGGGATCATTCTCGTCAATGACTTTCACTGCCACTTTGACAGAGTTTAGCTTTGGTGTGGAACCTGTTTGGGCCTTTCCATTGACACACTGAAATAATTTCTCCTCGTTCTCGACAGCTATTTCCAGCTCTGTGAACTCAGTTCTCTCAAAATTCTTCCCCTGTGAAATACAATTATAATAAGAGGCCATTTTTTTCTAATTCAGTTCTGTTTTTTTTTAGCTGTAAAAATGCATGGCAAAAAAATACTGTAATAAGTAGTTGTGTAAACCAGTTCCCAGTGATGACTTCTATATTCTTATATGACTTAATATTCAGGAATATTATTGATTTGACAGCACTAACACTATCGGATGAGAACTGAGCAGGGGTGCTTTCCCAAAACGATAGTTGCTAAATAAGTTAGCAACTTTGTTGGTTGCAATGCAATTTTCCTAACAGGTTAGCAACTATGCTTTTGGGAAACACACCCCTGGATGATGACATCAATGTTTTCTAGCTGCTTTATAGCTGAAGTAAACTCAGTTATTGAACTGAACTGAATAAACACTGATTTCAACTGAACAATGACACTATTGTCTTTCTAGAGCTACTTTACAGCAGAATTGAATTCTGTTCGATTCTTTGATCATTACCGATTCAGCAATATAAAAATAGAGGTGATGACTTGCCTCCTCTTTGAATACACCTGATAAACTTTTCTTAGAAGTGAATGAAATATTAAAGTGAACCGTGGCATTTACCTTGATAACAGAGAGCACGCCTTCATTGGTTTTGGGGTCTGTCTCGATCTTATAATTTCCCTCTTCGTTGCCCTTCAGGATGGAGAACACCGCTCTTGATGCAGGTGTGTTCGGAGTGTCCTTGTCTATGACACCAATTCTTAGGATCTCCTTGTTTGATTCCATTTCCATCACTTCAGTGTTGTACTGTTTCACACAGATACATTCATGTATATCATATCACACAAGCTTTGAAACCAACTTACTCAATAAAGCCGTCTATTTAGTAAGGGTAAATTGTGTAATTTCTGCATCACAAATAGCATCAATTGAAATGATTTGCTTGATTTGCCCAGACAAAAACCCGAAAGTTTGATGTGGTTGCTGAGGAATTTTGATTGGTTTTGAGTTGCTATGCTGCCTTGCCTTAACAAGCAACCAGTTGACTGTTTACAAATAGGTTTCCTTAACACACTGCCCTTCTGTCATTGGTCAGCCAAATAGACTGTTCTGCCCTAAACTCATTCTATTGGCTGACCCGGGGCCTATACCTTGAAGCCGGATTAGGTAGCTAGCCTGTTTCAGTTTAGTTTGCGCCAACTCTGGGTTTTAAGCATGTAAGACTTGAGAAATTAGACTTGAGAAGAACAACCACTCCCTGAGAAGACAAAGGACCTTTCTGGAAATGAATATTTAAACTCTCTCTTGTGAAATTAGCACATCAGTATCATCGTAATCTTTATCTCTTTCCCTCTTCCCCCATTTTTTCTCTCTCTCTAATGCTGAGATCACCTGAAATTCACCCAAAAATCTATATGGTTTAATGTGAACAATTATCATTCAACACTATTATGTCTGGTATCATTTGAAATGTCTTAGTGCGACTGGTACAAATGTCTCATTCTCCACAGAAGTAAACCAAAAGGCAATAAAGTTTTTAAGAGTTTAAAGATAACTTGCTTACAGAGGAGGGTGTGTCTTCCAGGCAAATGTCATCCTGCTCTCAAAAGGTTTAAACTCTGAATGCAAATTCCCATTGTTAGCAAATGTTTGTGAAAGAAGTTTCTGTCTCGGTCTATGTATTTAAAAAAAGAGCACAAGGGGCTCTGGGCATTTTGTAAGATCAGTGCCTTTCAGACACTCAGCATTATGTATTTCTTGAGTCAGGTACATCTTTTACTCTTTATATCTGAGCATTTGCTGTTATTGTATTGATTATTTTTTAACTGATTAGTGACAAGTGTACTTGTTTTGTAAAGCCTAAAAGGGAATTTCCGTTCAGGACAGCAAACTGCTGATCGACCAACCTAACTAGGGTGAGTCTTACGTCTGTTTAATGTAATTTTACTTTAGTTAAGTGTACGTGGGAAACCATGGCATGACCAAACCATAGCTACCATCAGATAATTATATTGTACTATAGTAATTATAATATTGGTTGGCTTATATCTGTGGTAGTGGTCATGACCTGGTCATGAATGTAAGAAAACATTACTTTAATTCAAGTGTATACAACCAAGGGGGCTATACAAAAATATATTTGATTAGCTGTGTCCCAATGTGAAGGCTGCGTCCTCCGAAGGCCGTATTTGAAGGCCGCTTGGCTGCATTTGAAGGCCGATTGCGTCACAGCGGCGCGACGAAGGCTGTCCCAATTCAAAGGCTGCATCTTCGAAGGCCGCATTTGAAGGCCGATTGCGTCACCACAGCGAGATGAAGGCTGTCCCAATTCAATTTCGCATCCTTCGAAGGCCGTATTCGAAGGCCGGTTGCGTCATCGCAGCGCGACGAAGGCTACCCTGATTCAAAAGCGACGCCAAATGCACCCTTCGTTTCCCCGTGAAAGGAAGGATGCATAAATGGATCCTTAGCGGCCTATCCTACCCTGATCCTACCCCATAAGTCATTGCGCGCCGGTGACGACAGCCTTTAGTGCCTGTAGCCTACAGTTCAAATTCAAATGTTGGTGTTCAACTTTGCATTTTAAAAATACAACAACCGTTAATTTTTCAATTACAGGTTAAGAAATGAAAAACTAATGGATGCAAATTTACACGGAATATCAAACTAAAGATAGTTTAGTGATAGTTATAACTATTTTTAGTGATAGTTTTTAGATTAAAGTCTTTGATTTTACTAGTATTTTTATTGACTATCAAACTTTTCTACAAATACATTATTTGAAATATTTAATAATATAAGGTACTTAATTGTGTCCATTCATTTTTCTTTTTTTTAACCCATAATTGAAAAACTAAAAATGAACGGTTGTTGTAGCTATTTTTAAAAGGCAAAGTTGAACACCAACATTTGAACAGGCTACACAAATGCTGCGAAAAAAAAAAAAGACTTTTTGCCCCTTTATTAAACATTTTAAATATTCACAAATTACTATGGAAAAAAATGTCGATTAGATAGGCCGATTAGAACCTGTAAATTATATTTTTCCCGCAGTGCTGAATGAGAAGAGCCATGTCTCTGGAACCATGATTTATGATAATAAATGTGTCTGAATAAATAACGTGGCATTTTAATTGTTCGTTTAAAAGTGAACCTTTCAAGCTTTAGTTCACGGAGATCATGAAAGCGCGCCTGATTGTTTTCTTTTCTTTTACAAAAGCACAACGTTTTCTTGTTATGTGAGTTTGGACAAATAAAAGTAGTTGCGAATGATGCATTATTCTTTTCTGTATGACCAGAAATTATATTTATTAGTATTTTTCAAGTTGTTTCCACTGTTTATAGGAAAATGCAAGTGTTCACGGCCGCGCCATGGTTTTGGCTAGCCCAAAATAAAATACATGAGTGAAACATCCCCACATGTCCTCCAATAAAATATAAAACATAAAATGACAAAAAAATGACAATAGCCAATTCTGGCTCCATAGCTGTTAACCTAATCAATTATAACAAATTAATGATCAGGAGGGCAGCTGTATTCTCGCACTGTTGCTAGGCGCCAGGAGCGGTAATCGGGAACACCTGGATGCGCAATTAGGAAATCCTACGAAGGCTACATGGTGCGTCCTTCGAAGGACGAATAGGCTGCATCCTCCGAAGTCCGCGGCCTTCGGAGGATGCAGCCTTCACATTGGGACACAGCTATTGTGTAAGCGTGAATGTGAACGTCTAAGGTATTAGCCAATTACCAATTAATGTTTAGTGACCCGAAACTGGCGAGTTTTTGATTGTGAGACCCGTGTTAAAAATGGCCAGCATGAGGATCTCAAAGCGACATAGTTTCCTTATCAGGGGTGTGTTTCCCGAAAGTATCGTTAGCCAACTATCGTCGCAAGTTCCGTCATTATCAGCAGTTCAACGAGTCGGTGTTTCCCAAAACCATCGTTCCAACGAACATTCGCAAACAGCATCGCAAAGTTGTGTGTTTGGAACGACAGCTCTCTGTGGTTAGAAGCAGAGTTTCTAGATTGCATGACGTGGACTCAATTAATCCTTATCTTGAGCTAAATAAGCAAGTTGATATTCAGTACAACCTGTGTCTTTTATTAAGAATACATACAAATGTCATTTAACCCCTTAACTGTCACCGTCCCGTATACGGGACGCCTAACTTTTCTTCGCGATATAACTATTAAATCCTAATCTAATTATAACAAACTATATATCGTTGGAAAGGTCTAAGACTCCTAAATAGATATTTGACTGCTGTTTTTTGCTACAATTTATGTAGGAAGAGTAACCGATGAATTTTTGACAAGAGTGCACCTCAAAAAAATCTGCATCCTAACAGGAGTTCTGACCTTTGTCACAAAAAGTCGATGGATCGACTTTTAATCATTGCAACTTCTGTTTTTATGCTAAAAATTCATAATAAAACATATTCTAGTATTTGTCTGTAAAAATTAAAAAATATATATTATAAAAATAGAGAATATCCATCTATATTCATTGTTCATGTATATTATCTTGAATGAGACTAATGTTAGTATATACATATATATATATTTTTATTTATAATAATTAGTATAATTATAATGTTCATTTTGTAATAAAATATTTGTTTGTGTGTGGATTTGTTATAATATACTAATTACTATATTGGTAGAGTCTTCTGACCAGCAACAGCCCACCTTCCTACTGTTATGTCCAATAACAGCTAGCCAAGACAGTCTCAGTAGCCAAACAGAGCTGTCATAGCTGTTACTAAGGCTCATTTACTTTGAAAGCAACAGGTTATCCAATAGAAACTTAGTTTAGGTCTAATTGCAAACACGTGCCAATCACAATCAACCTCCTATTTGTAAATGCTGCTGAACGTTTATAAACGTGCAGAGCAGAAAGCAGGAGCACACAAACTGCACTCTCATTCTCCACTGCCACACTCACAAAATGGTTCCACAGAGGCCTAAAAAGTGTTTTACACTACTAGAAGTAGTTGAAGAGCTTTGTAAGTCGAGTGATGACGAACAAAATCATCCTTCCAATGATGAGCCTGATCTTCATTCGAGTGATGATGAACCAGACGTGCTTTTGCCAGAGGAAATGTCCGATTCAACCCTAGAACGGTGAGTGATATTTTTTTCTCTATATTCTATTACACAATCTTTACTAATTTTACTGGGTTATGTATAAATGTGATGTAAACATGTAATTGTATAAGTATACATATATATACATATATATATATATAATTGAATTATGCATGGATGCACCATGTTAGTTTTATGCTTTATTCGGTTTGCACAATAGTTGCATGTACCATATTAGTTTTTTTTACTATATTCAGTTTGTACCATATTTTTGCAAGTTCTTTGTAAGTTTTATACTATATTCAGTTTGTATATTGTTGCAATAGGTATTCAGATGATGATGGTGAGGACTCATCTGCATCAGCTACTACATCCACTTTCAGTGGGTTTAGTGAAGAAGGAAGAGGGCAAAACAGAGGAAGAGGAAACAGAGGAAGAGGAGGAAACAGAGAAAGAGGGCAACGCAGAGGAAGAGGGCAAAGCAGAGGAAGAGGAGGAAACAGAGGAAGAGGAGGAAACGGAGAAAGAGGGCAAAGCAGAGGAAGAGGGCAAAGCAGAGGAAGAGGAGGAAACAGAGGAAGAGGAGGAAACAGAGAAAGAGGGCAAAGCAGAGGAAGAGGGCAAAGCAGAGGAAGAGGAGGAAACAGAGGAAGAGGGGCTGTTTCTTCGGGTACCACAGAGGCAAGATGGCACAGCTCAGATGAACCCGACATCCCACCACCTGAGGTTGTGTTTCGACCAGCTCGAACTCCTGGCCCTCAGCTTCTGACTACAGAGTCGTATAGCGCTCTGGAACTGTTTCGGCAGTTCTTTTCCTCAACAGTGAGTCAAACGATAATTCACAACTCAAATTCTTACGCAGCTGAGCACCAAGACACAACCAGGAAGCCATGGCAGGACATGTCCCTGAAGGATCTATACTCGTACCTGTCAGTGGTCATCTACATGGGTCTGGTAAAAGCACCACAAATTTCAAATTACTGGAGTGGGTCCAGGATTTACAAATTTGGCTTTCCTGCCACTGTCATGTCTGGCAGGAAATTTCAGGCCATTTCAGAAGCACTGCATCTCAGCGATCCTAAGATGGATGCTGAGAATGCCAAAATGAAGGGGACTCCGGCCTATGATCGCCTGGGTAAATTGAAGCCAGTATACCAGGAGATAAGAGATGCCTGCAAGACCTATTTTCACCCTCATCAACATATCGCAGTAGATGAGAGGATGGTGGCATCCAAAGCAAGGATTGGGCTGAAACAGTACCAAAAGGAGAAGCCAACAAAGTGGGGGTACAAACTTTTCGTTTTAGCTGATTCAGCCCATGGATACACGTGGGATTTTTTTATTTATGAAGGCAAATCCCCTGAAGGCCAGAATGGACAAAGTAAGGGGTTGAGTTATAAATCCGTGATGGCACTAGTGGATGAGAGGATGCTGGGAACTGGCTACAAGCTGTTTGTAGACAATTTCTACACCAGCCCATCACTTTTCAGAGACCTCCTCCAGAAGGGCATCTGGGCCTGTGGGACCATTCGAAGCAACCGGGTGGGCTTCCCAAAAACTCTGGGAAACAAGTTGCCCAGAAATGCTCCCCGTGGGAGTATGCGGTGGATTCGTGAAGACAGGCTCCTCTTTCTCGAATGGAAGGACACCAGGGAGGTGCTCATGTGCTCCTCCTTCCATTCAGCAGGAGGAGATCACACCGTACGGAGGAGGGTGAAGACGAGAGCTGGAGGATGGTCAGAACTCACTGTACCTATACCTACTGCAGTGCATGACTACAACAAGTGAGTCGAATTTATTCAGTGGTGTTGTATACAAAAAATTTACAAATGAGTTAATTTTGATTTGCTTGGTTACATTTGCATTTAGATTTTGAAATATATTCTATTATTTCCACACAGGTACATGGGAGGAGTTGATCTCTCTGATGCCCTAGTTGGGTATTACAAAATACTCAGAAAGACCAGGAAGTGGTACCGCTCGATTTTTTACCACTTCATCGACATTGCAGTGGTAAATGCCTTCCTCCTGCACCAGCAGTTGGCTGCTGCTCATAATCAAAGAGCAAAAACACAGCGGGAATTCCGTGAGGATTTGGTTATGGAGCTTGCAGACTGGATGCCTCCGAGTGAGCCTGCTCCTCCTGCTCCTCTAGCTCCTCCTGCTCCTCCAGCACCTCACTTGACAGGAGAACCATCAGGCCATGTCTGCCACAGGCCAATGTACATCACTGATAAAAGTGATGACCCCAGGAGAAGATGCCAAGTGTGCCATCGCAAAACGCTTGTGTTCTGTCAGGGATGTGCATCATACTTGTGTTTCCAAGCAACCAGGGATTGCTTCAATTATTGGCATGATGTAAATAGTTTGTAGTTTTCAGAAGTTGTGAAAATTTTAATAAAGTTGCAAATAGTTTGTAAATAGTTAAAAAAAATGGAAGTAGTTTGATATTTATTTTTATTTCATTATTATTTTATTTTATTATTTACTAAGTCTTATTCAAGTTTCAGTTGCAATTTGTATAGTAAAGTGAAAATATTTGTGAAAAGTTTGGATAAAAGTTTTTAAAAAATCTCTCTCTCTCGCTCTGTTTGTGCTGTGGTGGCAGATGTCAGTTCAAGCAACTAAGTGACCTTTGGGAATCACCAATGAACCGGGGTGTCACCTAGTGGCCATTTGTGGTGTGCCAACTAAAAGTCCTGCAGAAACCTCATTTTTTAAAATATCAAGCTGAAAATTTAAACACAACTCATTTAGACTTGCAGCTTTTACTTTTTAGCATTTTTAGGCTAAAAAATATATTTATTAATATTAATATATTTAATAGAATAAAAATAATATTACAGCAAATTTTCATAACAATAAACTCAAACTTTAATAACTTTTAGAACATTAATATTTTTTTAATTATTCCACTTCAACAATAATCTTCCATGTGTCTTCTTTCAAAAAAGACCAACCTTATGTCTGTACTCCAAAGCATTCACGAATTACAGCTGTTTAAGTTTGTATAGTGCATTTTAATGTCTATGCCCAAATATGGGGGTGACAGTTAAGGGGTTAAGTCCTTGATTTTGTCAAGAGATTTAAATCACCGTTTTTGAAGAGTGTGCATGTGTGAGCATGCTCTACTATGTAAGAAGGAGCCTATGATTGAATCTGGAAATAAAGCGAAATAACTGAGAAAAGTTAGAAATATTCCTCAGATGCCATGTCTGTAATTTATATCAAAACATCTAGCATTAATTCGACCTCAAACAATTTCATTAAAATAAGTTATTACTCCACCACGTGTGTGACGTCATTATCCAACGTGGTTGAACGACCACTTTGCGACAATATTCTCGGGAAACAGTCGTGACTAGCTAGTTGATTTCTTCAACGATGCATCGTACTATAGTAGTGAAGCATCGAGTTACGTCGTTGTACGGGAAACGCACCCCTGAACAGGTAAACTATAAAGTAAAGAGTTAAATAGAAAAATCAAATTTAATGCTAAACTATTATAAAAATGACCAATAACAAATTGGCATTCTAACCTAAATTCGAGGTTGTGATAAAATGGAGTCAAATAAAAGCTTAAACGCTGAAAAGACAGTAACACGCATTTACCTTCACCTGCTTATCGGAAACTGTCGTTGGACCGAATGGGCAGGCCTTCCAGGCACGATGAAAGTGGTTTGGCTTTTAGCAGTATTCATCGTAACGTACAACATGGTTAACCTGGGTCCTATACCATGAAGGCAGCCTAAGGGGATAGCCAGGGATGTTTCAGTTTAGTTTGCGCCAACCCTGGGTTTTAGGTACCATGAAAGTGGCTCAGATTTTAGCGGTGTTCATTGCAACAGTAACTTACGCTCCACGTCTAACCTGCTCCGGGGTAGGATATATTCTTGGTAAGAGATCTCAAAACTGGACCAATCAGCTGTGAGCAAAGTGACACATTTATAACACAATAAATAATGGTGCGTTCTATTATTTATCCGTCTCGGAGATCCGAATCGGAAGACAGACGTTGCCTAGCAACACGCCCCCTTTCCTTGGATTTCTCCTCTCGGACGTCGGACAACCGCGAGGACACCGAGCAAGAATTCCGTTTCGGAATTCAAGATGGCTGCGCCCTGTGTGACTTGTAATGAATTGTTTTCATTGTTTTTGAACCGCGTTGGTATTTTAATGACGATTATAATCACTCGTATTACTGCGTCTCCTGTAGGTATGGGAATCGGTTGTTGTGTGAGTGCAATTACTAACGTTGCTAGCGTTGCTAACAGAAGATTACCATGAAAAACATGAAATAAAGTGAACATTTTCAAGTTCAAATGGCTGCGTTTTGGTAAGGTGTAGTCATAATATGTTTTTACACTGGTACTCGGCCAGTGCTACCATTACAACAGCTTTCCGGGTGGCGTCCATTTTTTTATCAGACTCGGACGAGCAAAACATAATAGAACGCTTGAAGTGTGGACGTGACGTCATATCCGAGGTCCGAGTCGGTTCGTTGGCTATAATAGAACGCACCATAACTCCGCCAGTTCTCTCGATCCAAATTAAAGGTCACTACAGAGTAAAAGCCTAAATCCAATACACATTAGCACTTTTAGTTGAACAATTATTATTATGCATTTAGTTTAAATGAATATAAATATATAGCTACTGATAATATATAAAATAAGATATAAAGCTTTAAAAATTACTACATGTCTGCTGTTCAAGTCTCTGCATACCTATGTTTATATATGATCAACTATATAAACAACTTTCACTTGTACTGATATAACAAATACTGTGATATTTCCTTCTTGCTGTGTAAATGCATTTATATACTTCAGATTCTTCAATCTCTTAATCTTCTGCAGAGGAACGAATTGAATCGATAAATTGAGTTGAGAAATGAACTGTCTTGCGAAAAGTGAATCTGAGTTTCACAGCATGTGATTGGCTGTTTGTTACTGATGTCACGCTTTCATGCGCATGTGCTCCATGAATCAAGGGCCTGAGTAAACAGAGAATGTGATGACCAGTGTAAAAATGGTAACAACAAAGCATGAATGAATTGGTTTGGTTTGGTTTTGTCAACTCGAAACTAATCCCATAAGCCTTTGTTACAGAGTTTGTTCAACTTACCATCATGGTACGGGCTCCTGGCAACCCTGGTCACATTGTTTTCACTTTTTTTGGCACATCAATCTACAAAGACTATCCAGCCTGACTCACTGTGGTAGAAGTGAATTCTGGTAGATGGGTGTTGGTATCTTTGATGTCCAGAAAAATAGTTCCAGTTGAAGACATTGCAGGTGTCCCTTGATCCTTCGCTTCAACTAGCACTTTATGTGTTTTTACTTTCTAAAATACAATAGACAGAAGAGATTAAAACATACTGAAAATTCTTCAAAACACGCATTTGCCTTTCCATTAGTTACTCACATCATAGTCAAAGCATCCAGTGAAGGTGAGCTGTTTGATTTTAGTGGTCCCAGGCATGTCCTTCAGGGAGATTTTTGGTAATGCAGGTTCTTGTGACACCACCCTCATGGTGAACTGGGAGTTAGGACTATCCGCCTCATCATTGTCATGAGCTTGTAATGTTGCTTGCAGAATGCCTGTTCAAACAAGGATGATTAAAAGTGAGAACATACTGTATCTATGCTTGGCATTTAATGATAACAGTTTAGTTTCAAAACTGCTCATTTTGAACTGGGGAGGAAGTTTTGACTTTTAACTTATTGTCTTCAGTTGCAAATATTACAGTGAATTATTCTATCTGAAATGAAAAGATCAAGTACAATACGACTATAAAGGTCTATAAAGAAAGGTCTGAGGGAAAAAATAAGCTGTATTCCATAATTCTAAAATTCACAACACGGAGCTTCCAACAGCACTAAAGCACTAAACAGTAATTTTTTGTGCTGCCAAATGGAATTCATGTTTCCCCCCCCCCACCCCATCTGCAGTCAATGTTTACACTTTTAAGGAGAAGTCACCTTACAAATGGCAAACTTATAATAGTTTCTTTATAAGCATTTTAACAGAAAAAATATATGCATATATGCAGTAATACGTGTTCTCTGAACCTTCAGGAGTGTTCTCGGGAACTGGTACACGGAAAAATTCCGGCAAGAACTCAGGTTTGTTGTCATTCATGTCCTTTATGTCCACGTTGAATGACAGCGTTTTGTCCATCGCTTCGCCAGTCTGCCTGTCCAGCACGTCAAAGTCCACCTACAAACGAATCAAAATGCCACTCTGAACTACACCAACAAACTAAATCAGTCCATTCTTTGAATTCCGCTGTATTATTTTCTTAGCATTAGTGTCATATCAAATCCCGCCTTGAAATCTTGCTTTGCCATAGGTGAGATCTTACAAGGAAGGTGTTTTTCATTTCCCGGTCGACGGGCCGGTGTACGTATACAACCCCAGTGTTTTCGTTAATGGAAAACAAACCAAATGGTTCTCTTGTCACCCCTTCTCCTTGGAGGCGGAACTTGACAGAGTTGTCCTCTTTTTTGTCATTGAACATCTAGCAACAATAAAAAAAGTAAAAAAATTAGACTCATGTACCATTTATGAATATATATTTGTTCACTTTTTAGCCAAAACAGACATTATTCAAAATAAATCCATTTTGATAATCAAGTCTATTTAAACAAACCAAATAACACAATATGACTTAAAGGAGCAGTCTGTAATATTGACAGCTAGCAGTTGGGTTTTGCAGTCCACATTCAAAATATTTATGAGAGTTTTTCCCTCCTTAGACTTGACACTCACATGGGTTGTCAGATTGAGGAGATGGCTACAATACGCTATGTTTTCCAGCAAATGTCAACGGTTTGTCGAAATACTAATGGGTAAATTGGCAGTCGGCGGAGTCACTGAGAGACTAAAATAAAAAACCTTGGCCACGAGGAAGTCGCAAAATCGTGGAACGCCCCCTTCTCCGCCAGGCTGCGTATCTCTATCTCTGCTGCATTCTCCACTGTGGACGGTGCGAAAGATATATGGATAACTTTCTATTCCTCCTGTGGAGGCAGCTGTAGCGTCTCATCTTTGCGCCGGTAGGCGCGCTCAGACGACGCTTCCATCTAAAGCCTGCCGAGTGACGTCAGCCATGCACGGCACGCTTACACACGCCGCCGGGCAAGCAGTTTCAGCGCTGCAC
Organism: Chrosomus eos; assembly: GCA_036326025.1. Lineage (NCBI taxonomy): Eukaryota > Metazoa > Chordata > Actinopteri > Cypriniformes > Leuciscidae > Chrosomus > Chrosomus eos. The sequence goes on along the minus strand of CM070837.1, from coordinate 6,553,966 downwards.
ACAATGTCCTGCAGATCTTCCAAGCTGACCTTCTCCATAAATTGGACGAGGAAAGACCGGGAGCGATCTGCGTGGCTGGACGCCGCCCCCCTCAGCGCGGGCCCCGGCCGAGGATTGACATCAAGCCCGAGGTCTCAAAGCCTTCCTAGCCTCTCTAGGAAAGTGACGGTGTTTAAATCCCGCTGCGGCCGGATTTTCACCAAAACTTCTCGCTTGTTCAGTTCCAAGCAATGTGACTGTTCCAGTGTATTTCGCAGTGAGCCAGTCGGTGTCACAGCCCGCTTGCCTGTGTACAAAGGCCGTTTTTACGGCTACCCAGATAAATCCAATAAAGAGTGCATTTTCTGGTGTTCAGACCACGGCCGATGGTGTTATGAGTGTTGTAAGAATGCCCACGTCCCAGTGCCCATTCCGACACCCAGACACAGCCCGCCACAGTGCAGGGCTAGCACAAATAAAATCGACTCAGGTTGATTGTGCAGAAAATGTAGTGTACACGCCCATGTCACAGTGCCCGCCTACACTACACGATGCGTGTCCCGTGGTTTCTGTAAAAACGAAACTAACACACATTCAGTCGGCGCTTGCCGACAGTGTTCTCAGTGCAGTAAATGTGCCCGCTGTCCCGCGCACACATTCTCTCACAGACACGTCGAATCCCACGGGATTCGCCCCGCTCGCTTTCTCTGCACAACCCATCATAGAGAAGCTGAGCGCGGCCAGGCTGCCCGCTGTGATCAGCGCGCCCCCCGCCTCGCACGCTGAAAACACAGCGTTGAGTTCTCAGCACACCGGGGCTCTCGAGCCACCGTCTTGCCGCGGCTAGAGCCCAGATTTCATTCTACCTCTAGCTATTCACGCAGATGCGTGGTCAAAGCTCCCCGGGGTATCAGAATGGGTGCTGAACACTATAGAGAGGCTATTCGCTACAATTCGCTCGACGTCCCCGTCGTTATACGGCGCATGTCGAAACTACGGTGGAAAACTAAGTATCTTATCTACTTCGAGCTGAGATAGCGAATCTACTGAGCAAAGGGGCTATAGAACCCTTATCTCAGGCTCAGAGCGAAGGGGGCCTATACAGCAGATATTTTCTGGTACCGAAAAAACATGGGGGTCTCAGACCCATTTTAGATCTGCGACAGCTGAACAGAGCACTTGTGAAGCGCCAGTTCAGAATGCTTTCGACCAGGAAAATCCTTGTGCAAGTGCGCCGAGAGGACTGGTTTATGTCAATAGATCTGAAAGACTAAATATTAGGACTAAATATTCAGCGCGTCGCAAAATCCTTTGCTGGCCTGTGGTCAGAATGCTTGGAAATGATAGTAGTCGACAAAACGCTACGGCGCTTCTGTCCCCAGATAAAAGGCCACCACGTCTTGGTCCAGTCGGGCAACATGTCAGTGGTGGCATACATAAATCACCAGGGTGGCATCAGGTCCCGAAACCTTCACAGGCTGACGGAACGCCTCCTGGTCTGGGCTCAGCACAACCGGTGTCTGGCCAGTCACTGAGAAAGAACGACTTAGTTGTGCGTTTCCTCAGGGGAGCTCGGAGGCTAAACCCCACAGGCCCCCTTCAGTCCCGATGTGGGACTTTTCCACGGTCTTGGAAGCCATGAAAGGTGCCCCATTCGAGCCGATCCATTTGTCAGACATGAAACACCTGTCTTTCAAAACGGTGTTTCTCATGGCTCTCGCTTCAGTGAAGCGCGTAGGGGACTTACAAGCGCTCCCGTTGAAATGAGAGGGAGGAGGAGAGGGAGCGTACTTTTCACGAGAGATGATATTACTGCGCCGAGTCGAAGTGCTCCCAAGCACTTGCTATGGTATTTTGCCATACAATATAGTTATCCATTTTACACGCTTAGAAAAGCGTAACGTTTTATTTTGTGTCAACGTTCTTGGTCGAGTTACACTATTCTAGTAACTGTATTTAAATAGGGAAAACGTGGAGGTGTTTGGTCGTGTTGTAGAAATTTTAATAGTCATTTATTCCCAACAGATATCATAAGGTATTTAACCTATTCAATGTGTAAAAATATATGTGTGTACGTGCTTGTGCGTGACGTTTCAGGAATATATGGGACAGGACCTCTTGACCTTAGGAATGGTCAGATTTGGCTAGTTTATTCCAGTACCAGTTTGTGTCCTTAAGTAAAACTGAACAGCAGTGGGGGCCTTATCTGAGTGGGTGGAAAAGTACAGCGGGTGAGAAGGAACCTTGAAAAGAGTATAAAAGCTGTCTCATGTCTTCCTGTTTTGCGCCACTCACTTCACAGAATGTAATGGCTGTGATGGCAACTGGGCCTTCTTGCAAGAATAAATATTTCTCTTTTTATTAATTTGACTCTGAGTGTCTCTTACGCAGTGATGATGTTTAACAGAAATTTTGCCACAACAATTTGGTGTCAGAAGAGTGGGATTCCTTGGAAGTGACTTCTGGACCTGAGAGCGGACGGTGTTTGGCCACCTGGACTGAGCAGTTCCAGCTCTACCTCGTAATCAATCAAAAGAATCAAAAGAACTCAAAGTGGCACAGAACAACATCTCTGGGTAAGGTAATTAAATTCAGTTTAATTGGGGGGAAGAGTGAAACTGAACCATATTGGCTGGGGGCTGTTTCTGTGGTACGTAATCTGAGATTAATTGAGATCTATATAGATCAAGAAATTTCAAACAGATACGAGGGTAAACGTAAAAATTGAGCAGCCGCACACTCAGACACTGTGCAAGATCAAAAGATAAATTTAATAGCAAGCTTTCGGTCTTGCGACCTTCTTCAGGCATACAAACAGTTGTGGCAAAAAATTCTGTTTGTATGCCTGAAGAAGGTCGCAAGACCGAAAGCTTGCTATTAAATTTATCTTTTGATCTTGCACAGTGTCTGAGTGTGCGGCTGCTCAATTTTTACTTTTTACCATATGATTCATTAGTAGCAGCACCTCTCCACAAGACTTTTTTGACGGATGAGTGGTGGTTCTTTTCTATTTTTTCTAAACAGATACGAGGGAAAATATTCTGAGATTAATTGAGGTCTGTGACAGATCAAGAAATTTCAAGCAGATAAATAATCTGGGATTAATTGAGAACTGTGACAGATAAAGAAATTTCAAACAGATAGGCAACCTGAAAATTGTTTTTAGGTGCTGAGGCTAATTGGGGGGAACCAGAACAGTCATAACAGATTTTTTGGTGAACCATAATTAGGAGGGCACTAATAGTGCAACCCGACCGATTTGGGTTAAAAAAAAAAAATCGGGTCTGTTGGGGACGCCTAACAGATCAGGAAAACGCCCGTTGAAGAGAAATCCACAGAGAACAGAGAAGCAGCCAGTATGGGGATGTCTCAAAAGCAAGCTTGCGAAATTTGGTATACCGGGTTTCTGTCAAATGAGATAAAATTAAGGGCAGAAATGTATGATATTGAGCGCCACAAGATTAAAGGTGGTGCGGGAATCAGTTGAACAGGGCAGTGAGAAACAAAAGTTGTTGTGTCTGCGTTCAACATGTGTGTAAAATGTCGAACTGCCAGGAGAAATAATGTTTTTACTTCTTCATCCAGTAAATGGATGCATGACATTAGATGTCTTAAGAACTTAAATTTATATGATATGGATTAAAGTAGCAAGCAGCAATAAGGCTGTCTGTGTGAAATAGAGTGATAGAAATAGAGTGGAACTGTAAGTGAGAAACTTGATGGAAGAGGGAAGTGAAGGGAAAACTAGAAGGTTGGTGTGTGAGATATGTTTATGTGGGGATTGTGCAAACAATCATGTACTGGTTAGATAATGAAGGAACTGGCATGTTTGAGAAAAGAAAGGAGAGGATACAGAAGGAACTGGCATGTAGGGGAAGATTGAGATGAAATATAGTAGAAAACTATATGTGATGAAAATAAAATGTCTGACAGAATGTAAAAAATGTCAAATTAACTGTTTCATTGGTATGAAAATTCAGTTGTAGAATGAAATAAGGCATTGTATGATTGACGGGGATTAACCCTCAGAGACCTAAGGGTATTTTTACAATAAATTTTCCGTCTGGTGTTATTAACTAAAAAAGCTTGTAAAACATCAACCCTTTTGTGCACAGACAATTGACACACCTCTTTTTTTTCAGGACAAATTGAACTTTCAGCATATTTGTGTTACATTGATGTCACCTCAATGTAAAATAAGTTATGGGACCATAAAGACAAATGAAAAAAGAAATCGGAAATTGAATCACTCAAATATTTATTGAAATCACACACAAATAAATAAAAGCTAAGCAAATTTCCTCTGGAAAACAGTTTGTTCATGTCTTTGGAGTCCTGGAGCACAGGAATAAACATTATAACTTGTACAGAACCAAAACTATTTACATTTTTCCAAAAGAAGTCCAGGCGTTTTCATGAAATTCACTGGTGCCAAGCCTCAAAACAGTTCCTATCAGCAATCACAAAGAGGGCCACATCACAGGCTTTGCATTTATATTTTATTTATTTTATTTATTATTTTATTTATTCTATTCTTTTTATACTTTTATACTACTTTTATAATACTTTTTTCAGTAAATAAAAAAATGGCACTTCAGCTGGGTCTATCCTGGTAATCTAGTTCCTCATCTGTCAAAAATCTCTGTTCTCCTGCAAATCCATCATGCAGCGCTCGATTTAGATCTATTTCTCTGTGATTCTCTGTGAAACCTGCGTCTCCGTGCTACTCTCTCTCCCTCCCTCCCTTGGAGAGAGCGCAATGACCCAGTGACGCACCCAATGTTTACGACGGATCAGCCTGTAATTGGTCAAAAACCATCACGTGGATATCCAAAATGGCAGCTAGCATCGAGCTAGCGGCAAATATGACGGAATATTTATAAATTATGGACTTCAAGTGTATCAAAGTTGGATATAAACGTTTGGATTTATGGCTGAAAAACTCCGAAAGGATGCACAAGTTCCAGGCTGGATAGAAAACCTTCTGTAAAGGCTAGAAAGACACCAAAGACACCCCCGTGATGGCTAGCTCGTTAGCTTTCTGCTGGAAAAAAACGGTAAGAAAATCGATAAATCTGTCGTCGAGTTATATCATAATTTCTGGGAGCTGATGTGTGGCGTCGTCGACGATGCCGTCGGGCTCAGAGGGTTAACATGACATGAAGAATGTTTTAAGCAGTATGGGGAACAATTCTATATTTTTAATGGTAAAATAAAGATTGAAATTATGTTTAGTTTTAGTTTGACAATCATTGTGTTTTGAATCTAAAGGGTCTATAATGGGGGTACAGCAGCAGTGTTTGCTTATTCGGCCCGGCTTTTTGGATGTCAGATATGTACTTGTTCTGTAATCAGTGTTGTTGATGATAACCCTCTACTGCACGCATTATTATGCAATCATGGAAAAAAATGTTTGAGTGTTTTTTTATATATAAAATAGACTCAAATGAACATTTCTTTTTTTTTTTTTTTTTTTTTTTGGGGGGGGGGGTGCTTTTGGGTGCGTTGCCATATGGCAACATTGTGCGACAATGGAACAGTTTTCTCCCCCAAAATGACATGAAATTCATATATGATTACAGACATGTCTTATAGAAATTAAATTGTTTTTACTATTTAAAATGTTTTCAAGAGCTTTGTGTACAAAATATTAAACTAATTTTCATTCATTATTTCAACAACATTTACAAAACATCTGGCGTAAACTCATAAGAACTGTTTTTGTGCCTTTGTGTGTGCATGTTTGTGTGTGTGTGTGTGTGTGTGTGTGTGTGTGTGTGTGTGTGTGTGTGTGTGTGTGTGTGTGTGTGTGTGTGTGTGTGTGTGTGTGTGTGTGTGTGTGCACATGTGCATGGGGACTGCACAGCGACTTGTGTATGTGGTTATTTTTTGTTCACCATACAGATTTTGGAATGACAAAAACTTCAAATCTACTTGATCTACTTTACACCTTTCCCAACATCATCTCAACACTGTGCACTGTGCATTTTCTAAACAAAATTTGCGTATACATATTTTACTTTTATTCTTTACTTTTACTTTACTTTATAAATATATACAAATATATATAAATTTATGAGTAGAATACAACCATCCAGCATGGGCAAAATATTGTTCCATTACTGCACAATGTTGCCATATGGCAACATACCTTTTTTATTGAATAAAAAGGTAATAGAAGTAACAAAACAATGTGACAATGATTGAAAAAAGATTAGAACTTACCCCAGATGCTTGACATATTTTTTAAATTCTGAAGAAATATGAAAAATTGAGGAAAATATACACATATTCATGAGCACTTCTTCAGCAACTGGAGTCATCAAAAGTGTGTGAAAAAATGACAGTTTAAGGGTGTGTGTAGTGTCATGTGATGTCATCAAAGTATATCATTGGGTACCACCAGGTTCTACCATGAATTTAAGATTAATATGAGCTTATGTTTATTTTCAAATTTCAAGAAATGTCCAAAAAAGGGTATGTTGCCATATGGCAACACTGTGCAGTAGAGGGTTAATAGCAAATTAGTAAAATGTAAAGAAAGCTATGTCCAAAGATTCTAGAAATCAATAATGTATAATGTCGGATATTTTGTTGATATTAAGTCATTGAAGCGAAAGATATTGAAAACAAATTAGAATATAATGAGCATTTCCATACAGCTTATGAAAATTAATGTTGTGCCAGTAATAATGATGAAGATTATGATTCGGCTATTGGTGTATCTGCCACTGGTGGACTGTAAAAGAATAAAGAGCACTGCTTATCAGTGGCTCTGTTTGCATTCCTGAATGGAACACACTGGGTGTGCAGGGTGTGCAGTAAGTTAGAGCAGACGGAGAGTGTTTTAATTGTGGTCAGCAGGACCATTTAACATGTAAATGCCCACTGAGAAGGTGTTTGAAAATGTGATAGTGACACCTTTCTGGTAATAATGTGGGTTTGAAAGTAGATCAGTGTTTAAGTGAAGACGATATTAGCATTTTCGTCTGAGAAAGAATAAGTGATAAAAACAAGGTCAAAAGATTGAAGTCTTAAAGTGAATCCTTTTGAAAAGATCTATAATAGTAATTTTTATACGTGAATACAGTTTGATGTAAAATTATGGATAATGACGACAAATGTGAGTTGCAAAATATATAAAAGTAACTAAAAGGATGATTGTGTTTTAATGGAACATTTTGAAAAAGGAATTCAGGTTTATATTCAGGTTATATAGAGAGACAAATCTCACGGATGATTTATAATAACGGCAAAAGATGCAGAGTAGCCTTGTCAAATTTAGTGTGAATCCTGATTGGAGATTGATGAACTCCTGGAGAAAAAACTCTGAAGTCAGATATTAAGCTATGCTAATTGAGAACTTGACAACTAAAATTGAGTTGAAATGTGAAACGTTATTGAGAACTAGAATAATTATTTAAGATCAAATAAGCAGAAGTAATAGGCTACTGAATTAACAGTTGATAAAAGTAAAATGTAAAAAGGCATCTGATTAAACAAACAGCTTGAAAAGTGTTGACCATGAGAGAACTAGAAGCTGATGTTTTGCTTTCAAAAGATAAGTTTGTTATTGGCTGTCATGAAACAGCTCGCTTATCTGAATCTGATGTGTGCTTTGGCTGTAAACGGCCAGTACGACAGATACTCAATCTGAGTGGAAATTTGTAATGTCTAAATAAAGACAACTATAAAATTACGTTTATTTGAAAACACATGTAATTTCTGGCAAAGATGCCTTAAGCTGGGCTAGAGTTAAAGAATGGTAGGTAAAGTTTGATTTCAGAAGTTTATGAGAGTACAGTGTACCAGCCCTGAATGTCATAGAGTCTCTCTCATGTCAGCTAAAAGCTGTTATCTGAGCCTGTGTCATAAGTAATAATAAGCTATTTATAGTAAAGCACAGTGCGCAAAGTTCTGTGCCAAATTTTACAGTGATTTGTATACTTCTAAATTTTCCCAACAACATATGAATGATTTCTTTGAATCATTACCTAATATAAACCAGTTAAGTGATTTAGTTAAACACTTTTGTGACGCCTCTCTCACATTGAAGGAGATAGACGAAGCTATTAACTGTTTAAAAGCCAACAAATCTCCCGGAACAGACGGACTGAGCTCAGAATTTTACAAGCTATTTAATCTCAGTATTGCACCATTCTTGTTAAAGGTATATAAGGGAAGGATTGAAAAAGCATTATTTCCAGCCACATTATGTCAAGGATTAATAACTCTTATACCAAAACTAAATAAAGATCCCCTCCTATTAGACAATTGGCGCCCAATTACACTGTTAAATAATGATTATAAAATAATAGCTGCAGTCCTAGCAAAAAGACTAAAATATGTTTTAAACTCTGTAATTGACGAAACACAGTCAGGATTTATGCAGAAAAGACACATTTCTAATAATATACGGTTAGTACTAGATATGATAGACTATTCAGAATTAATTGACAATGATGGCTTCATTTTCTTTTTAGATTATTACAAAGCCTTCGACACATTGGAACACAAATTTTTATTTCAGGCTCTTCGAAAAATTGGCTTTGGCGACTCCTTTTGCAGGATGGTCCAATTCCTTTACATAAACGGAAATAGCTCAATTAAGCTAAGCAGTGGTACTTCACCTAGATTCTTTTTAAAACGAGGAGTTAGACAAGGATGTCCAGTTTCCCCTTACTTATTTTTAATTGCAACACAATTCCTTAGCGTACATATACATAGTAGTTCGTTAAAGGGTATCACAATTGGTAACACTGAGATAAAAATGAGTCAATTAGCGGATGATACAGCTTTATTTTTAAATGATTCTTCACAAGTTCCAGTGGCTTTGGGTATTCTTCAGCCCTTTTCTGAAGCCTCTGGATTTAATCTAAATTTTAATAAATGTGAATTGCTTTCCATTAAAAATAGCTCTCTTACCTCAATAGAGAATATTACTGTTAAAAATAAGGTAACATATTTAGGTATACAAATTACTAAAGATGAATGTAGATGTTCAGCAAACTTCAAACCTATTATCACTAAGACTCAAAAAAGATGCAATTGCTGGTTACAGAGGGATCTGTCCTTAAAAGGCAGAACACTGCTCACTAAGGCAGAGGGTCTGTCTCGTTTGGCCTATGCAGCTCAGTCTCTTTTTGTGGATAAGCCCACTTCTAAATTAATTAATGAGATTTTAATAAAATTCTTATGGAAAAATAAGCCTCATTATATGAGAAAGTCAGTCATATTAAACTCCTATAATAATGGTGGTCTGAATTTTATTAATTTTGATTCCCTCAACAATACATTTAAAATTAGTTGGCTAAATCAGTACCTAACCAAACCATCTTCTATTTGGAATGTTTTTCCTCAACTTGTTTTTTCACAACTTGGTGGCATTAATTTTCTCTTAATGTGTAATTATGATATATCTAAACTCCCTATCAAACTCTCCAACTTTCATCGTCAGGTTCTCTTAGCATGGGCTCTAATTTATAAACATAATTTTTCACCACATAGATGTTATATTTGGAACAATAAGAACATCTTATTCAAGAATAAGTCTTTATTTTATGATAATTGGTTTAGTAATGGTTTATTTCTAGTGGAGCAGTTGTTTGATAAACAAGGTCTTCTGTTCAGATATTCAGAATTTCTTTCCGAATATCAAATACCAATAACCCCAAAAGAATTCGCTACAGTAATGGGAACTATTCCCTCGGGTTTATGTATGCTTTTTAAAAACTGTAATTATTCTTCCGCAGTATCTACTGCATCCCTTCCTAAACCTTTTGATACTTCTGTTGGTCAAATCTGTTTTTCTGAGTCAAAAGCTAAAAACTATAAAATAAGATCTTTATTTCTTAAGGATTTGATTTCTGTTCCACCTGTTATTTCCTTTTGGAATAATTTGTTTGTTAACCTCAATTGGAAAAAAATATGGTCTTTACAACAGAAATTCTTTCTCACAAATAAAGTGAAAGAAATTTCCTTTAAGCTCATGCACAAGTTCTATCCTGTTTAGACATTTATACAAAGATTCAAATCTGACATTGAGATAACATGCTCTTTTTGTTTGAATTCTGATGAAACAATGGTTCACTTACTTTGGTCGTGTCACTACACTCAGAAACTTTGGAATGATATTGATGTATTTATCAAGTGTAAGATTTGGTCAGGCTTCTCAATACATATGAGAAACATTATATTTGGGTATTTTGACTCAGACCCACAAAACGATAATGGCTGCTTTGTTATTAATCTAATTCTTTTCCTAAGCAAATTCTACATTCACAAATGCAAATTTTCAAACTGTAAACCTGTCTTCTCTGTTCTCTTAAAAGAGATAGAAAATTATATAAATGTGATTTCAGTATCTACTAATATGAAAGCCATGAGAACTGTTAGAATCTGTACTGCCTTTGATCTCTTCGTGTGAAAAAATTAATGTGATGTAATGGCCCTACCTCTTTCTTTTCTTATTCTTTCTTTTTATTTTTTATTTTATTTTGCTATTGTCTCCTGTATTGTTTTGGTTGATATTATGTGATGTATGTATGCTTTCTCTTTTTTATGTTCCCGTTCTCAGCATTAAAAAAAAAAAGAAAAAGAAAAAAGTAAAGCACAGTGTTTCAGTTGAAAAATCAGACACAGAGATGTTAAAAGAAATCATTGCCATTCATAGGGCAATTTGAATTTGTATTTGTTTTAAATGTAAACCTGAATGACTTTAAAGAAGTCTTTAAAATAATAATGCAGATCTTAAACGATAGAAATTACATTTTATTTTATTTTAGGACCAGTAACTTCTTTGTCTTATCTTAAGTCTCCACCATTGAAACAGGGCCGAAGGCTACGGTTACAGATGTACAGTAACAGTACACTGAATGTATGGTTGTGATCTAAATTCACTGAGTATAATCTAAGTAGCTAGGCTGATGATTTTAAGATGGTTAATGGATTTAAGTGATTAAATACTGCTGTTATTAACCTGTCTCCCTGTGTGAACACTATTAAGCAATCAGAATGGCTCTGGTGACTCTTGAACGTGCCTTTCCTAAAGCTCCAGAAAGCAGCTGAGTTCTGTTAAAGAAAACTGATTGTGTGATGGGAGAGAGCGGTCACCAGTGTGTAAGCGGTCACCAGTGTGTAAGCGGTCACCAGTGGGTATGTGGCTACTCAAGGACGGGATGATCCTCCTGGTCAGGGGACAGCCTAACGCAGGGGGTCATGAACATTGGGCACCACAAGAAGGAGGTGTTATATGTGAGAAAGGTATGAGAGTTGAGCGCTGACTACTGGAGGCCACTGGGGTCAGCAGAGCATTGAGAGGTGAGATGCGCTGTGAGGAGTTACGGCATGTCTGACCCAAGAGATTGTGAGCTCCTCCATACCACTCACCAGAAGAAACCGCATTAATGGTTGTGACAAGTATCTGCAATTATGCCAGGGGACAACACCCTGAAGAGAAAAGTATAGATAAAGAGCTAGGGGGAGGGGCTTTCAAGAGCTACCTGAGACATGAGGGGATTGCCATTATTTGTTGTGGAGACAGGAAAAAAACTTTTTATGTATTGGCTGCCTCATGGGCAAGAATAAGAAAATTTATAGAAGTGTTGATTTTGAACTAATATGTTTATAACATAGTTTTAACTCCTGAAGGTCGTTTGACAGGGTGGGGGCTAAAGATGAAGACAGCTTTTGATTTAGAAAAAAGAAAAGTCTGGATAACAAAATTTAATGGAAAAGGTTAGTGATTAATTTAATACTGCATTATGTCTAAAATATACTCTTAGAAGACTGTTGAAAATATTATTGGCTTATGGTGAGAGAGACTTCTTGAGTGGAGGAAGGCATGGTAACTGTGTCTGGCTTTCTGTTATTGGCCTGCTTAAAGCAAGCTGAAGCAAAATAATGATAAGGAAAATTAAACAAAGCAACCCAGCTGACTTGTGTAAAAATCTAATGAATAATGAACAGAAATGCTTTGAAACTAGTTAAGAGACCATGTAAAATTAGGTAGAAGCTACAGAAAATGTGAAGTTTAAAATCTTATTTAAAATGTAAATCTTTTTAGCAATAATATAAAGACAGGTGAACATTGAAAATGAGTAGTTAAGATATGTGTGTCTAGTATGAGTGTGTGTGATGGTGACAGCACTTTATGTCTTGTATGCATTAGTTTGGGGTACTAATATTCCGCCTGAAGAGTGAGTATATTGTTTTATCATTACAGATGGGTTAAGGCAAATGACAAATTTTAAAGAAGGCGATAATTGTGAGTGGATCCGATGAAAAGATGATACAGAACATAGGACGAGCTTTAAATTGATTGGTCATCAAGCTCTGTCTGGTATTAATTACTTTAGTCTTTTATGATGTTGATTTGAATTACGTTCTGGATCAGTTTAAGTATTTGTGTAAATTGGAATTGTGGAGTTGTAGATCACCATCTGGCATGGGCTGAGATAAATGAAAATGTTATTGATTTGATGGCAACAACAAAGTGACATATTGGCATATCAAACATGAAATTATCAAGAGAGCCCCTAAAAATGTATGATTATTGTGGGCAGAAGGATGAGAATGTTATTTGACTGACAATGACCAAGTGACCAAGTCTGTACAGCACAACCTGACTTGATAGAAACAATTGAAGACTTTGAAAATGGTTGTAGATGACTGAATTAAGAGACCAAACAACAGGCCTGAAAAGCAGCATACGCGGTGAGACTGAGGGCTGTTGCCCTTCAAATACTTCGATAAAAAGATGAGATTGTGGCTTTAAGTGAAGAATGTAATATTTTTGTTTCAGAGGCAGATAAAGATGTCTGGAGGAAATTTGTCTGAAGGACAACGTTTGGGTTAGTGTTGATGCAAACTTTATCAAAACACTATGTTAAATGTTATGTTAAATTGATGCTCGAGTTGTGTCGTGCATCAAGAGGGAGATGGTATAACAATTGCCAAATATGGTTTATTAAGGGGTTCACATTTGCTGAATAAATGTTGGTAGAACACTAGGGGTAATTGGATAAAAGCCCTGAAAGAAGCCATTTTTCTGCCTATCAGGGCCAGGGAAAATCTCTCCTGAGGGGAGGGAAGAAATAAGGCCTTGGAGGGCACGGAGCTATAAGAAAGAGAGACACTGCTTTCTCCTTATCTCTCCTCACTGACTCATGTTATGTGTGTTGGCGACGAAGATCTCTCTTGCAAGATAATAAATACTTTATAACCTTTAAATTGGACTCAGAGTGTATCTTACTCAGTGATGATGTTTGTTTGATAAGAAAAAAAAGCCACACCAGCTTGGTGTACTTGGTGGAACAGCTTGGTGGAAACTATGTGTACTTTACTATCTGAAAATAACCTCGACATTTTGTTTTCTTCACAGAGAATGGAGCAGAGCATAACTTAAAATTTTCCTTTCACAGAATGTCAGATTGGATTGCAGAAAACAGAACTGATTCTGTTCCAAAATGTATAAATATTGTGTTGTTGACATGAGCAAAGTGGGTTGAATGTTAATATAATAGTTGAATGAGTGCTATTAAGTGAGCAAGAAATTATCCGGTGATAATATGTTTCAGGTTGCTGAATTGGCCACATGTTGAGAATAAATTTGGAACTCATAATGTATATAACCAGTAAACAAATGGTGAAAATTCCACAGGTCACACCAGAAGGACGACCAGCAGCACTAACAAAATACTTAAGGTCTCCATTCACAGGTGACAGAAGCTATGGTCAGCTCCACAAACAAGGTTGCAAGGATGGAGATTGCAACACCGGCGTCCAAACATCTCACCTTAAACTAGACCAACCTCAGCAGACCGACACGCCAACGAGATTTGATTGGTCACTGATTAATTAGAAAGTATTTTAGGAAAATGAATGGATTGTTTGATTAATCTCTGGGGGTTGGGGTTTCGGGGGTAGGATTGTCGATACTGTGTGTTTCCAGCTCAGTACAGAGACTGGTCAGAGCAGGGATGTTTGTTAAATTGGTAAAAATGACAGTTTATCCAAATGATGATGATGATGATGATACAAGTAGTGGGAGCTATAGTGAAATGAATTAATTGTTGGGGTATGTTTTCTTTTTCTTTTTCTTCCTATGAATGTTTTTGATATGAACAGAGGGTTAAAAGCTGTGCTTATCCGCTATGAGATGAGGTACAAGGAGAGGGTTTGAATTGAGGGATTTTATTCTACTTTTATTTCTTTGTATTTTGATGTCCTGTTGAAATAGCCAGTGTGAATTGATGGTTTTGTTTTGTTTTTCCTAACTAATCTGTACACTATTTCTTGTTTAACTGAGGTGACTAAGGGTTCGATCAAGGTCGAGAGTGCAATTGCAGTGTCTATTCATTCAGCCCGGCTTCAGATAACATTCTTTACTTGCTTGCTAATATTTAAGGGACTATCCTTACAAAAAACAGCCTAAGCTTTTTCCTTTTCAAAATGTAAATTTCACAAATGTTTAAGAAGAGTGATTCAGTTATGAAAACCAGAGATGAAGAGTAGTGTGAAGATATGACTTAAAATTTGTCTTTTTGTTTATTATTGTAAATTATGGGTAATTTGAATGATAAAAAGTGGGGAATTGTTGTAGAAATTTTAATAGTCATTTATTCCCAACAGATATCATAAGGGATTTAACCTATTCAATGTGTAAAAATATATGTGTGTACGTGCTTGTGCGTGACGTTTCAGGAATATATGGGACAGGACCTCTTGACCTTAGGAATGGTCAGATTTGGCTAGTTTATTCCAGTACCAGTTTGTGTCCTTAAGTAGAAACTGAACAGCAGTGGGGGCCTTATCTGAGTGGGTGGAAAAGTACAGCGGGTGAGAAGGAACCTTGAAAAGAGTATAAAAGCTGTCTCATGTCTTCCTGTTTTGCGCCACTCACTTCACAGAATGTAATGGCTGTGATGGCAACTGGGCCTTCTTGCAAAAATAAATATTTCTCTTTTTATTAATTTAACTCTGAGTGTCTCTTACGCAGTGATGATGTTTAACAGAAATTTTGCCACAACAGTCGCTTCTCTTCTTGGCCCGTATTGAATGAACAGGGCTGAGATAAGATCTAACAAAGGTTCGCGGCAAGACAGCGATTTAGTGCACGCACTGAGACGAGTGAGGTATGTATCAACTCGTCTTAGTTAAGGGAATAACATAGTTTAATATGAAAAACCAGTAGAGTATACCTTTAAGATATTTCATGAGGTCTTTACGTTTTCGTGAACCGACTAAACTCACCACACTGGAATCAGTGACTGTGTAAAGTTACCTGTGTTAATTCAGCGGGATAAGGTCCAGGCTTGTTCTCATCAAGATCAACGGTGGACAGAACCCATCTTCTCTTTGAACGAATAAGAACAGCTTCCTTTGAGATAGAAAGAGATATATTGAGTGATGATCTGTTTCCTTTCTGATTTTGCTCTGAAAAGCTTAATAAGATGAGTCTACTCAAATTAATTGAGGAAACTCATTCACCCATTTTAATTCTACGGAGCCCCTAAAGCAGGGGTAGGGAACGTCGGTCCTGGAGAGCCACAGCCCTGCAGAGTTTAGCTCCAACCCTGAAAAAAACTCACCTGATTGTAGCCTTAATGATCCTAAAGACATTGATTAGCTGGTTCAGTGTGTTTGATTAGGGTTGGAACTAAACTCTGCAGGGCTATGGCTCTCCAGGACCAACGTTCCCCACCCCTGCCCTAAAGGGACGTGGTGGTGGAAAAAAATTTAGGATGGGAGAATTTTTTTTTTTTTATCTTTTGCGTTCCCTCGCAAAACTTTTGCGTTCCCCCGAGAAACTTTGCGTTCCCTCGCAAAACTTTTGCGTTCCTTCGCAAAAGTTTTGCGTTCCCTCGCAAAGTTATTTGCGTTCCCACGCAAAAGTTTTGCGTTCCCTCGCAAAGTTATTTGCGTTCCCACGCAAAAGTTTTGCGTTCCCTCGCAAAGTTATTTGCGTTCCCACGCAAAAGTTTTGCGTTCCCTCGCAAAGATATTTGCGTTCGCACGCAAAACCTGTTGTGAGCTCGGACAGACACTTCCTGTTTAATGTCCCGCTGGCAGTGCTTCAGAGCTCCGTACGTTAATGGAGCGTTTCATAGTGTTTAAACTTGGACTCAAATATAAAGAAATGCGGTCAAGGAGTTCAGTGAATTTGACAATATTCAAATAGGCTATTCGAACTTCCCGGATCAATATTCTTAAGCTAAACGTTGTTAAAACACAAACGACACCTATTTACAATCACAGTAACCTAGACAACGAGCTAATTCTCCTCAAAACGAACTTTATAATATAAATGTATCTCTAAACAGCCGATTGAGAGACAAGTCCAAATAAGGGACCGTCTGCAAAGTGCAAATCCCTAAACCCTTCTGCACATTTTATATTATTAAACATATTCTATAGCTTCACTATGACACACTGTAGCTACTATCGCCAAATTTAGTTCACACATCACTGCTATCCTGCTGGTTATACTACAATACTTAGTTTGATTTTAAAAAAAAAATCATAATTGTTATGATTTTTTATTATGAAACAAAATCAATAACTTCACACTGTTATACGCCATTGAAATTCAGTAAGCAAATATAATGCATAAGCTATGATTGCAACTATTATGTTAGCTGCGCACAGTAGCAATATAATTTGTGTAAATACTAGGCCTACTTATTTTTTTATGTGCAATTACTTCCCATACTAGTTTTCCTGTAGCTCAAACAGTAGAGCGCTTGCAATGCCAAGGTCACATGACCTTTGATTCCCAGGGATAAGCAAGAACTCATAAGAATGTAAATGTGTACCAAAAGTTTTGCGAGGGAACGCAAAAGATTAAAAAAATAATAATTCTCCCATCCTAAAAAAAAAATCACCACCACGTCCCTTTAGGGGCTCCGTATAATTCAGTAATAGTGCCTAACAAAACTTGTTTTACCAAGTTTGCCTAATGTGTGGTCTTCCTATTGAATGAACTTAAAAACTTAAGGACAGATAACTTAAAAAGCAAGTAGACTTAACAAAAATTTTATAAAATATAAAATGGGATAAAACGTGCTAAATAATATATAATATAGGGGAATTAAAAATACATTTATAAAAAATTTAAACAAAATTCCTTTCTTTTGATGGATGAAATTTTTTTTTTTTTTTTTTTTTTTTTTTACAGTGCAATTACTTTAAATTATTAGGAAAACATTAAGCTCAACAGATCCTGAGTGACCTTGAAGAACTCATTGGACCCAATATGGGAAGACATTAAGGATGATTTTGTCTGATTTTCTAAATCTCATGTTTAATAGTAATGTGTCTTTCAAAAATACACATTTCTAGCTCTATGTTTCTGTATACATTTCTGTATTTATGTTACATGATGTAATACATATATACTCTGTTCTAAATTAAGTCTTGTTTTATGGTCTGATGACAGGTGAGAGTTATTTTTTGTTTTAAGGGACATGTTGTGTCAAGACAGTGAGCTGAGGCATAACTTTCGATTTTTTTTTTATTTTTTTTTAGATTACCTACCCGCTTTTCACGATTGTCGGCATCATTTTTACTGGAAGCGGTCACTTCAACAAGCTGATGAATAGACAAAAAACAGGATAATACCAATTGAAAAACATACAATCAATAGTGATAGAACATACCTCTCAACTTCTGAGGAATGATTGTTGTGTAAATATTTTTACATAATACACTATTAAGGGGTTAGTTCACCCAAAAATGAAAATTCTGTCAGCAATTACTCACCCTCATGTTGTTCCACCCCATAAGACTTTCATTCGTCTTCGGAACACAAATTAAGATATTTGTGATAAAATTTGAGAGCTGGATCACTCCTCCATAGGCTTCTAAGGGATTGAAACCTGACAGCCCCGAAAAGTCATTAAAGACATCGTTAAAATTGTCTAAGTGACTACAGTGGATCATTCTTAAGTTTATCAAGCGACGAGAATACTTTTTGAGCGCAAAAAACAAACAAAAATAACGACTTTATTCAAGTATCAATTTCCACCTCTTTCGGCCTCGAGATTTCACGTAGTGTAACAGCATAATGCTTATGTGTTGTACGTCACACTTAGGCCATGTCCACACGGACACGGGTATTTTTATAACTGGAGTTTTTCCTCCAGCGTTTTAAAAAAATTCCCATCCACACATGCTCGGTCTCCGTCTACATGAAAACGCAAAAACACGCTATCAAGAGCATGCCACACCAGCTAGCGGCGATATAACCCTAACCGCAAAGCCACGTTGGCCAATCAGAAGCCTAACAAAAAGTTATTACCGATTCCGGTAGGCGCAAATCTGACGTCAAACACAGTGGATAACGGCGCACACTCTGACGTCGCAAGGCGAAAACTCCGGTCTTCACTGTCTACACGACAACACGTAACCGGCGTTTCTGAAAATCCTCACCCTCAGCAGGGGTTTTCAAAAATGTTCGGTTTCAGTGCGTTTCCGTGTGGACGAACGGCCGAACCGCGTAGAAAAATTCACGGTTATAAAAATACCCGTGTCCGTGTGGACAGGGCCTTAGGCTCACTATTGGCCGACGCTGGTCATGTGTGTATTGCGTGTGGCGTTCAACCAGAAGCTCTACACAATTATACTATGTTAAATCTCGAGGCCGACAGAGAAGGAAATGAATATTTGAATAATGCCGTTATTTTTGTTTGTTTTTTTGCGCTCAAAAAGTATTCTCGTCGCTTGATAAACTTTAGATCTAGCCACTGTAGTCCCTTTGACTATTTTAACGATGTCTTTAATGACTTTTCGGGGCTGTCAAGTTTCAATCCCTTAGAAGCCTATGGAGGAGTGATCCAGCTCTCAGATTGAATGAAAAATATCTTAATCTGTGTTGCGAAGATGAATGAAAGTCTTACGGGATTGGAACAACATGAGGCTGAGTTATTACTGACAGAATTTTCATTTTTGGGTGAACTAACCCTTTAACATCCACTTAACCATTCAATGTCCAAAAAAAAACAAATATTTATCTGATTCAATTGAGATTACTTTTTCTGTTTTCTTGTAACATGGTGTCACGTTGTCTAGCTTGTTTTAAGACTGAGATTCAGGGCAAACATGAAAATCAACAATACATAAACCACCTCATGCCAAATGCTTTACTCACATAGGTGGCATTATAAAAAATGCTCACCCCCAGTGCTTAACATTTATACATGGTTCAAATGTGGCTGTTGTCATAAAAAAAAAAACATTGCCAATTTCGTTATACATAATGTGATTGAAAAATGATGGCAATACAGTATGTACTTGCATTGGGTGACTTTGACTCAGGTTAGTGTCATGCCTATATAACGTCAATATGTGAACACCCCAAATGGTCTCAGACCCCCCTAAAAGGTTGATGGGGTGAGGTCCCGGTTCATTAATTTACCAGATTGGTTTGTGTGATGTTCCCTTTTAAGTCCACTTACATAGTAAACACCAAAAGCACTGAGGCAACCTGCAGCTTGCTCCGTTTTTGAATCACTTTGACTGAACTGGATTTGATTAATTTAAATTGGAGCTTTTAGAAATATCACATATCAAAACCATAACAGTGCAGACTCATTGCTTACTAAGAAAAACTATTTGTATCAATATATTATAGAAATTTAATTCAAATAAATCGTAAAAGTAATGACTTGTAAATAATCTTATATGTTTCATGTATATTTCTATTCTTGTTATTGTCACAGTCACCCTAGTCTGTGTACCCGCCACTCGTCTGTTTCCATGGTTTCTGTCATTTAGTTCATCATCTGTTCCACCTGTCTAGTTAATCATAATCTGTGTCACCTGTGTTAGATCGTCATCATCTGTGTCACCTGGTTTCTGTTAATCAGTGTTAGTTCCCTTTATCGATAAAGGGAACTCGGGATGCGTCGGATGACGCCGTGGGAATGCCTCCAGCGTGACTGCGTCTGAAGCATCTATGCCAACTAGTCCAATGGAAAGCGAGAATGAGCGTCACGGGCGGGTGACGTCATGACCAGGAAATGTTAAAAGCACTTCCGCTGCGAAATGCCAGTTAGCTTCTGTTGCCTCAGCAAGCGATCTGTGTCAAACTGTCTCTGTCTATTTATTGTTGTCTGTTGCAATATTGTTGGAAACGTTATGGCGAAACAAATCTACAAACAGTGTGTTCCTCCCTGCCCGCGTTATTTAAAGGGTGGGGACACACACGAGCTTTGTGTGATTTGTTTGGGAGTCGAGCATGCGGTCTCAGCCTTCGAGGGGGCTGAGTGCCAACACTGTGAGAAGCTACCGCTTCGCATGCTCCGATCTTCGACAAACAGAGTGGACAGGCTCGCGATCCACAGGGTTCAGGACCCGCGTCTGCCGAGGCAACGCGGAGAATGCATTCCTGGGGATCGCAATTGGATCTTTCGGAGGGGTTGGAGACGGGTCCGAGGGCCTTTTCTCCTTCCTTACCCGGGAGATCCAGCTCTCCTCCCCCGGTGTCGGAAGCACGCTCTGCGGTTTCTTCCGCCCGGGGAGAGAGCTCTCCTTTACTTCAATGCTCTTCTTCCGAGGAAGTTGATGTCATGAGTTGTGAAAGTGAAAATGCACACACGGGGGAAAGGGAATCACAATTTATTTCCCCGGCATATGATGAGCTGGTGGATGTCTTGTCACGGGCTGTAGATAAATTAAATATTGAATGGCCATCTCAAAATCTGAGCGCTCGTCCCAAAAGCAAGTTAGATGAGCGCTTTTTATCTTCAACCACAGTATCTCCACCACGAGGGCTTCCTTTTTACCCAGATTTACATAATGAGTTCTCTAAATCGTGGAATAAACCGTTTTCATCTCGTGTTTTTAGCCCTCATTCTACATATTCAAAAATTAGAGGGCTAAGAGAGTACGGTTATGAGTCGATGCCCCAGGCTGAACAAAATCTAGCCAGTTATCTAGCGCCTGGTCCTGCATCTTCTGTGAAAGCCCCGGTTTTGCCCACTAGACCTCTCAAAGCCACATCTGCTTTAGTGGGCAAAGCTTATTCGGCAGCAGGTCAAGCTGGAGCATGTTTACACACTATGGCGCTGCCTCAGGCTTATCAAGCTGACCTGCTGGGGGATCTGGATAATAGCGAGGGAATTAGTCATGACGATGTTCGAGAACTTCGTCGGGCTACTGATCTTTCTCTCAGAGCTACTAAGGAGACCGCCAGAGCAATTGGGCGGTCTATGGCAGCCTTGGTAGCCACTGAGAGACACTTATGGTTAAATCTTTCTGAAATTAAAGAAAAAGATCGAACTTTTTTATTAGACGCTCCACTTGAACCCTCTGGTCTCTTCGGTGACGCAGTTCACGCAGTAGTGGAAAGGTTCCAGGAGTCTAAAAAGCAGTCTGATGCTTTTAAAAAGTTTATCCCTCGCTGTGTCCAGCCCCCTGGGGCTGCTGGGCGTGAGCAGCCCCAGCCGTCTAGCTCATCATATCGTGTGCAACAAAAAGAGAGTGTTGCGTCTCGTGTTCCTCCACGTAGATACTGGAGACAGACGCAGCCCTCTCAACCGAAGTCGTCTAAGCCTAAGCCGGATCTGAGGACCGTTCTTCAGGCGAAGAAGGCTTCGGTTCAAAAAAAAAAAAAGGTCCTGATGTTTAGGCGTCAGGCCTGTGAGGACAGCCCCGACCGAAGTGGAGTGGTGTACGGTTTCGCGCCCTCTGAGGGGGGTTTTAGAGCAGTCAGGTCAGGTAGCTCCTGCCATTATGTTTCAGGCTCCAGATTTGGCTCTCTCAGTAACACCAGAGACCAGCCTCGTGAGTAAATTTTCTGGCAGCGTGGAAGCTTCTGCCGAATATTTCTCATTGGGTCCTGCAGATTGTAGAAAAGGATACAGAATCCAGTTTGGCTCTCATTCTCCTTGTTACAGCGGGGTGCTGCCCACAGTGGTGCATCCCGAGCAGGCTCTGGTAATGGAGCAAGAAGTAAAGGCCCTGTTAGCAAAAGAAGCTATAGAACAGGTGTACTCACCCGACAGAGAGTCGGGTTTTTACAGCCGTTATTTCATTGTTCCAAAAAAGGATGGAGGGTTGCGTCCCATTTTAGATCTTCGCCTGTTAAATCGGTCAGTTCAGAAACTAAAGTTCAAGATGCTGACCCTCAAACAGATCGTGACCCAAATCAGATCCGAGGACTGGCTTGTCACAATAGATCTGAAAGATGCATACTTCCATATCTCCATCCTCCCTCAGCACAGGAAGTTCCTAAGGTTTTCTTTCAGGGGCAAAGACTACCAATATCGGGTTCTTCCTTTCGGCCTAGCTTTGTCACCCCGCACGTTCACGAAATGCTTGGATGCAGCTTTAGCCCCTCTCAGGCTTCAGGGCATACGCATTCTGAATTATATCGACGACTGGCTGATTCTAGCGGAATCAGAGCAGTTGGCGGTCCGGCACCGAGGTGTCGTTCTCGCTCATATGCAGATGTTGGGGTTGAGGCTCAATGCCAAGAAGAGTGTACTTTCTCCAGTACAGAGGACCACTTTCCTTGGTGTGGTATGGGATTCAGTGACGATGAGGGCCAACCTATCGCCCATTCGTGTAGCGGCTATCCTGGTAGCCATCAAAGAGCTAAAGCTAGGTCAGTCACGCACTGTAAAACAGTTCGAGAAACTGTTGGGTCTACTGGCAGCAGCGTCCAACGTGATACCTTTTGGCCTGTTGTACATGAGGCCTTTACAGTGGTGGCTCAGGACCAGAGGGTTCTCCCCGAGGGGAAACCCACTCCGTATGATCAAGGTCACGCGGCGATGCCTTCGTGCCTTAGAGATATGGAGGAAGCACTGGTTCTTAACCCAGGGTCCGGTGTTGGGAGCCCTTTGCCATCGAGCTACTATCTC
The DNA here is from genome assembly GCA_036326025.1 of Chrosomus eos. Lineage (NCBI taxonomy): Eukaryota > Metazoa > Chordata > Actinopteri > Cypriniformes > Leuciscidae > Chrosomus > Chrosomus eos. The sequence goes on along the minus strand of CM070837.1, from coordinate 6,531,122 downwards.
GACAGATGCTTCCCTCACCGGCTGGGGAGCGGTAATGGAAGGCCGCTCGGTTCAGGGTCTGTGGAAAAGCCATCATCTTTCGTGGCACATAAATTGCTTGGAGATGATGGCCGTCTTCAATACGTTGAGACATTTCCTTCCGGACCTAAGAGGCCATCATGTGCTCGTTCGAACAGACAACACATCAGTGGTCTCTTATCTGAACCGTCAGGGGGGTCTGCGGTCGCGCCCGCTTTGCAAATTGGCAAACCAGATCCTCCTGTGGTCTCTGGGGAAGGTACTCTCCCTGAGGGCAGTGTATATTCCTGGCGACCAGAATATAGGAGCAGACATCCTGTCGAGGCAGGAGCTGAGGCCAGGGGACTGGAAACTCCACCCCGAGGCGGTGGAGAAAATCTGGCATATGGCAGAGCAGAGGTGGATCTGTTTGCGTCTCAGAACATGACGCACTGTCCTCTCTAGTATTCCCTTACTCACCCAGCCCCCCTGGGGCTGGATGCTATGGTGCAGACGTGGCCGAGGCTACGTCTGTACGCCTTTCCCCCTGTTGCTCTGCTCCCAGGAGTTCTGGAGCGGGTCCGTCGGTATGGAATAAGCCTATTGCTAGTAGCACCACGCTGGCCGAGTCGGATCTAGTTTTCGGACCTGATCCATCTTCTAGACGGGCCTCCATTGGGGATCCCGATCAGGAGAGACCTTCTGTCTCAGGCCGGGGGCACAATATTTCACCCTCGTCCAGAGATTTGGAACCTGTGGGTTTGGCCTCTGAGGGGGCCCAACTCATAGAGAGTGGTCTTTCAGCCGAGGCTGCTGAGACCATCCTAAGCTCCAGAGCTCCAGCTACTAGGAAACTATATGCGCTTAAGTGGAGAGTTTTCTCCTTATGGTGTCACCGACATCATTGGGATCCATTTAACTGTTCTGTGAACACAGTACTCGAGTTCCTGCAGGAGCGCTTTGTGTCAGGTCTATGCCCTTCCACGCTAAAAGTCTACGTGGCAGCCATTGCGGCTTACCACACCCTGGTGGGGGGTACATCTTTGGGTCGAGACCCCCTGATTACACGTTTCCTTCGTGGCACTTTGAGGCTAAGGCCTGCAATTTGCACTAGGGTGCCAGTCTGGGATTTGACTATAGTTCTAGAAGGCCTATCTAGGGCTCCATTCGAGCCCTTAGACTCGGTCTCAGATAAGTTTCTTACTCTTAAGACTATCTTTCTGCTATTTATTTCGTCCCTCAAGAGAGTTGGTGACATTCAGGCCCTTTCGGTCTCCCCCACTTGCCTTGAATTTGCACCGGGGAAGGTCAAGGCGTGTCTATATATATAAAACAGGGATACGTCCCTAAGGTGCCGACCTTGACTCCGAGGCCTATTGTGCTGCAGGCTTTCTGTCCTCCTCCTTTTACAACTGCGGACCAGGAAAGACTGCACCTCTTGTGTCCAGTGCGAGCACTGGACACTTATGTACGTCGGACATCCTCAATCAGGAAGTCCGACCAATTACTGATTTGCTTTGGATCACCTAAGAAAGGTCTTCCTGCCTCCAAACAGACGGTCAGTAAGTGGATAGTCGAGGCTATTTCACTTGCATACGAGTACTCGGGCCAGCCTTGTCCTTTGGTGGTCCGAGCTCACTCGACCAGGAGTATGGCTGCTTCTAAAGCCTCTGTATGGAGTTTCTCTCCAAGATGTTTGTGATGCGGCGGGCTGGTCCTCTCCGCTCACATTCGTGAGATTTTACAGTTTGGACCTGGATGCTGCCCCAGGTTCTCAGGTGCTTAGTGCTTAGTACAACAGACTGACACTCAGGTACTTGGAATTCTGGCGCTTTGGGTATTCTCGTTCCCACGGCGTCATCCGACGCATCGCGAGTTCCCTTTTTCGATAAAGGGAACTTCTCAGGTTACTATTGTAACCATAGTTCCCTGAGAAACAGGGAACGAGACGATGCGTCCCTCTGCCATGCTTCCTGCGTCCCTGCGATCGGCTTGCTTCGGCAAATTTCGAAGCTAACTGGCGTTTCGCAGCGGAAGTGCTTTTAACATTTCCTGTTCATGACGTCACCCGCCCGTGACGCTCATTCTCGCTTTCCATTGGACTAGTTGGCATAGATGCTTCAGACGCAGTCACGCTGGAGGCGCACCCACGGCGTCATCCGACGCATCGTCTCGTTCCCTGTTTCTCAGGGAACTATGGTTACAATAGTAACCTGGGACGTTATAGTGTGTGTGTGTGTGTGTGTGTGTGTGTGTGTGTGTGTGTGTGTGTGTGTGTGTGTGTGTGTGTGTGTGCGCGCGTGCGTGCGTATCCTGCCTGTCTGTACACTTTGAAGTATATTATCAGTAAAAGTTTGTATTGGAGCTTTTTTGCCTCTTCGTCTTCTTCTTCCTGCACCACCACCGTGACAGTTTTGGTGGAGCCTTTGCACATTATATCTGCACTTCACTAGAGAACCTGCACTAATGTCAAATACTCAGTGATTTGTCCATCTCATGGTAAAATTAAAATCTGAAGTTTTAGTAAATTTGAAGCTTAAGTTCAAGTAAATGTTTATTTGTCCAACTGACTTTAAGATTTAAAATGTACATTTTTAATAAAATTGTAGCTAAAGTTTGGGTAAATGTTTTTATCCTTCTGATTAGTACAATTAGGCCGTGTGTCCACCAAAGCGTTTTTTCACGCAGCTGGCGTATATTTCCAATTGTTTTCAATGGGAACGCCGCGTTTTTTAAACGCCATGAGCGCAACGAGGCGCTGAGCGTTTTTTTCACGCTGAAGCGCTGAGCACACGGCGTTTTTACTGGTCGCCGAGAGTTGAAAAATGTTCAACTTTGAGTAAAACGCAGCGCTCATCACTGTCACTTTTTACCCAGCCGTCCAATCACAGTGGAGGAGGGGCGGGACTAATATCACACCGACCAACTGTCACAACATTATTTCTGTACAAAGACGACAACCAGCAGAGCTAACCGAACAAAATGGATGAAAAATACATTTTTAGTATAAAACAAATTATCTGCGAAATCAGTTACAAGTAAATTGCGCTGTGGATATTCTGTATCATAGCAACGAATCGTCTCAAATAAAAAAAACGCTGCACTGCCAAAACGCTCTCAAGCGCGCACATCTCGTCGTTTTCAGCAGAGCGTCTAGCGTTTTCAGCTGGCTAAAAATGCTTTGGTGGACACACGGCCTTAAAATGTAAAACTCTGCAAATCCATTAAAATTATTTAAAAAAAGCTGCAAACAACTAATGAATTGTTATTTTTATCGTAACGTGGTTTGTTATGATGCATAAATGTAAATTTTAACAATGAAAAGTAATATACAGTACAGACAGTGATGCATGTGCAACAACAATAATGTAAAAATTTGTGCGCTACTGTCTTATCATAATATAACTTATTCGTAATCATAATATGGTAAATCTATATTGATATATCGAAGAGTATATGTTAAATATGTAGCTCTAAATTTTATATCAAGGGTTCTTGCTACGTTTACATTTAATAATTTATTAGACGCTTTTATCCAAAGCAATTCACAAATGAGGAGAGAAATAGAAGCAATTAAACTAATAACAATATATATGCAAGTGCTTTGACCCTTCCCCGTTTAGTCTAACACAGTATGCATAATTTTTACCTAGAGTAGAAGAGAAAAGAAATTGCTAGTATTGTTTGGATCAAGTGTTGCCAAAAAAGATGCGTCTTCAGCCATTTCTTGAAAATGGCTACGGACTCTAAGTTTCTATCGCCAATGTGGTCTTTGCTCTGAAAAACTTTGAAGACCATCAATGCCATCAATGCATACCCTATTAATCCATGAAAATACTGGTAAAGCCTTCCAAAAGTTAAATAGGTGACACAATGAGAATGGTGTTTGTTCCAAACATCATTGTGTTTATACCATCTGCTAAAGAACAATTACAAGATAGAAGTCTTTAGAAAAATGTATGGTTGCTAATTCATAAAAACTAACCATTAAAAAAAAAGACTCACACTGCACAGTATGGCAAACACAAGGAAGCAACAGCACAGGTAAACAAATCACCGTAATCTGTCACCATAGAAATGTCACTTGATAAAAACAAAAAATTGTGTTTTATAAACTACGGATTAATCTGTGTTTCATACTGTACATGACTGTAATTTAGTTTATCTTTAATATGTTTATGACACTTGCACACTTTAACTGCTGCATGCTGTACTAAAGCACGTCATTCTACCTTTTTCAAACCATTCTACCATTTCAAACAGATCACAATGTGAATTTCGATGCAAAATTACTTATAGTCAGTAGAATGTCTGTTGGAGGAGCATCACGATAAAGAGTAGAAATTAAGCAGACAGTCTACTAATACTCTAATGACAGTTAGTTGGTATGTAGTTCAAAAGGAACCATCAAAATAAAATGTTACCAATTTCTCTTATACCTTGACTTTGCATGATATGTATGCGGTCATATTTTTAACGTCATTCCTAATCTAACATCATATTATTTATCTGGTTTATTATATGTGAGATTTGTAAAGCCCCAATTAGACAGTGCTCAAAACTTTATCAATAAGAGAATAAATAATGACTCTTAAAAAAGATTAGATTAAGTCGAGTAGTCACCATTATCAAATAAAACGATTAAGTATGATGTTCATAATTCATTACAGCTGATTAGTTTGATTAAAGGTTACTCAGGTTTACTTACTGCAAGTAAGAGCAGGAAAAAGGTGACCTTGGTCATGTTGCTGCACTCCTGTTAGCTGGTGCTCTCGAATCAGCACCTGTGGCAATCAGCTTTAATTGAATTGTCTTACACCTTCAGTCATCTACCAAAACCAAAGCCTTTGGGGCAGAAGCCTGGGAGTGGCTTATTCAGTAGAAAACAGTCAGTGAGGTTCCACCACATTTTTACCTTCACCTAAAAGATGACAAACAGGCTGCTCGGCTTGTCATTTGCCAAGAGAAAATAAGCAGTGCTTTTAGAGGTAAGCCACTGTTTAAATGTGTGTGCAGTTCAACTCATTCAACTCAATATATACAGTAATAAAAAAACTGATTAAAGATTAAAAGATACGATTAAACAAAATTATTGCCCAGCTGCCCAGTAGGTGGCGATATGCAATAAGAATGTATGAAAGTATCGTGTACACATGCTGCGTCTCCATTCGCCTACTTATACTTCACCCTAAAAGTATGTACTCTTTTTGTGAAGAAAAAGTAGATACTTTTGATTATGTAGCAAAAGAGTACACAAGCTTTGGGACATACTATCACGCAGATGCAGAGATATTGTAACTCAAGGCCAGTTGTTGATGGGAGATGCAGAGCTAGAGTATAAAGTATCAAGCGTCGACGGAAGACGCTTGGGCGTCGAATGGAGACGCTCCAGGTAATTAGGTTCCAGATACGTAGTTAGGTTTAGGTAAAAATTGACCACAATTTTGGCGAGCCAGCCAGGAGTCCTCAGAATCTCCCTCTGTTGGGTGGATGGGGACAAGGAACCACGTTGTCTTCATGCGGTCAGACTGCAGAACCCTGTTTGACAGAAGGACCATTCCAGATGGGCTAAAATAACTTAAGGTTAAGGTAGGATGACAGACTTCACATTTTTTCCTTTAAAATGTTTCTAAATTAATTAGAAGGTTTAACTGAAAATTGGCTATTCAGTTTAGTAAAAATTTTAAGAAAACTGGTGATCACATTTTTAAAAAAGTGTTGAATTAAGGGGCAATGATTATGGTTAAATTCAACCAAAGTGGTATTTGTTGAGTTTTTTATTTGTTGTGTTTGAGATTGCTCCTAGAAAGCTGTCAATAAAACTTCCTGCAAATAGCAACTTGTCATGCTGGAAACCAGATTAGGGAGGGAAAATACCCCGAGATGCTGTAGTAATGCAACTTGCTTTTTGTTTGAACAAGACTTTAATTCTGTTTGAATATAAATAAAGTTTAAAAGAGAAAGTGTAACAAGTTGAATATGATGAATAGATCAATATTGTTATTCTTAGATTTATGAATTCTTACATTTTGAAATCAATAAAAAAATGCAGAAATTGTTAAAATTATAATCATAATAATAGGAATATGCATTCTGAGATAATTAGGAAATTTTGAGTCATGAAGAAATAATATTAATTAGATAATTTGTATGCATTGTGCATTGTATGAGAATTATATTGTGTGACCAAGATAAATATAAATTGTGATTTGAACAGGCACTTAGATATCTTATTCATTTTATTTTTGGTTTCTTGTATAAAAACGAGAGAAAAGACAAAGAATTGATAAGTGGGGCCTTCAGCTCCCCTCCTGAAAGAGGAAGTTGACACTACTGAGGGGTCAATATGGAAAGACTGAGACAGTGCAGGAAAAGGTGTCAATTTCACTTGAAACTTTTCCTAAGGACAATTTTGCCATACATTACGCAATTTTGGCGGGGTGGATCAAAAGCCGGAGAGAGAGAGAGTGCCATCACAGCCTGACGATCCAATGAATGCAGCTAAACAAGTTCAACTGAATGAAAATCCACACTGAAAGACTTCCATCCTCTACCTTGTGGGCCAGATGCTGCATTTTCAATGATCACTACAGAGACCGTTTCAAATTTAGTTATTATTAACTTGATTATGTTTTGATTATTCACTGGTTTCAGTAATTCTTCATATTCCTCTGTTTAAACTAACACTCTGAATCTGCTTTCAATAAGTACCAGTCCAGCAGTCCTACTACATGAAGTTCAATAGCAGACGTGAGAGCATGACTCACAAATCAAAACTGGGGCTGGATTCTCTGGAAAAGACATTATTCATGAACAGGTTATTGGCTATGCAGAATTCTCTGGGAAAGGATATATAGGGCACAAGGTGTCCAAAGAGACAGTAGGGCTAAAAGCAACAATATTGGTCAGTCCATTTCATTTAACAGTATTTTCTAGATTCAATAAAAACAATGAAACTAATTATAAACTTTGAAATCATATGCTGTCATCACAAGGGGTATGAGATGGAAATGTTTTTTTTTTTCTTTTTGTCAAGGGATCTGAAATTGTGTGAAGATCTCCAAATCTTCTTTTAAATAGCTTATGAGCAACAACAAAAACTTATAGAAATTGTAATTGTAATTGTATAATAATTTTAATTATAGAAAAAACTAGAAATTGTGCAATGAATGACAAATTGCATGTTAAATGACCTCAATTGCAACTGTGGGTCTATACGTTTTTTTTTTTATTTTAAAGTGTTTAATCTATTTGATTTTGAAAAGTTAGGTTTACGCTCACTGTGTTAAACTCAATCACATGGCGACTGCATTGGACAATTGACAATTGATATCCTAACATTTAGACTGTCGCAAGGGGAATGCCACAGTGCGTCTACTTTCAGTAGCTTCTGTCGTCTTCAAGGCTGTTACCGTTCAGATTTGGTGGTATTCCACCCCTAATAATATATATGCTCCCCATTCAGTTCACAAACTGCTAAGGCAGAAAAAAGGTATGATTCTCAGGCCTGTGAGACATCAAGACAACTAAACTATGTCAATCAAAACAGTTGTATCTAAATTTATTAAGATACACCACAGGGTGAAATATGCCCACAGGGTGAAGTGTGCCCAATAAAATAACGGCCATGGATAATTTTGGCTAACTATACTGGTCTGGGTTATTGTTGTGGCAGAAAGAAACAGTGTCACACCTGCACAGTACATTACTTTGGGAAGGAGAGCAAGCAAGCTTGCCCTGTCCACCCCATACTAAACTTTTTATATTTACAGGATGTCAGGATGGATCACATCGAACAGAACTGATTCTGTTCCAAATGAATGAAATATTGTCTTGTTACTGTTTAACATGAAATTTCACAGATCTGACCAAAGAGGACGACTGGCCAGACATGCAGATGAGTTAATAGATGTTGTCACTAACAAAAATACTTAAGGTCTCCATTCACAGGTGAAAGCAGCCAAGAAATGATTCACTCCACAAACAAGGTACAGTGGGTGCAGTTGTGATCTGATGAGAAATCTTGCGACTATCTGCAAGGTTGGAGGGTGTGACACTTGGGTCCGACCAAGCATCTCAACTTAATCTACACCAACCAGCCTCAGCAACCCCACACGCCAATGACAACACACAGCATAAAGTGGGGGATAAAGGACATGCTAGTAACGTACTTGACGTAATTGATGTTTTATCTGGTTTAATCATACTATAGAGCTGATTCTTGAGATTGATTTGATTTGATTAATTACTGATTCATTTGAAAATATTTCAGGTACACGTAAATTGAAAAGAGGAAAATCTCTTAATTCTGTAGAGTATAGGGACTCTAACTAGGTAGGTACATTAATGTAAAAATAATAAATAATCTACAGAATATTTCTGAAGAAACTTGATGGTTAAAAAATTCTAATTCAGGCATCATAGATGCTAAAACAATTTTATAGTTGCAATAGTTCTCTAATAAGAGAGAATGATAATAGGTTAATTTGCCGGAATATATCCGAAATAGATAATTGGGTAACCTTCTATAGCAATGAATGAATGACTAACATTAAATATATTTTAGGTGTCTCCATTTGCTAAAATAGCAAAAGAAAAACATTCAAAAGGAGGTTGATTTTGGGAAAAATATTTAATTTCTGGATTATTATTAGTTGAAGAGCTTTATAGCATAACCAAATTTCCAACACATTACTAAATATTTTAATGTTTTAATGAAGCCCAGAGCATGAATTAAAACAAATTATTTTGGGGGTACAAAGATAAAACAAGAGAAATGTGACCCAAACATGTTAAATTTAAACTAAAATGAATCTAAACAGTTTCGACATTTTTGTCAAATAGAGAAATTGCTCATAAAGAAAAAATCTGAAAAGCTTTCTTAATTCTCAATGAAGTGACAAATTCAATGATCTGGATGAGCGGTTTTCAATAGATGAGGCGCGCCTGCCCCGGGGAGCGCCAAAGAGCCACAGGGGAGGCGCGTCACACGACGAAAAAATTTATAGGTTTCAATATTTATACTACATTTATATGACTCAGTAAACTCATGTTATATGACTCATGTTACATGACATTCGGTTAGAACTATTTATGTAATGAGTCATAATGCACGCAATGTACGCCTATGTCATAAAAACCATAATGATACACTTAAATATTTTCTTCTTAGCCATGTTTACAGTCCGTGAGCGAAATCTCCTCCCATCCGTTTTCTGATTGGCAATTCGCAGGGATTCCTGGGTAGTTAAAGTGCGTGGAGCCAGAGAATGTCTAAATAGGGGTAGAACTGGCACTGTCTGGTTACTTCCGGTTTCTGGACTGGCTGCAGTAACACGTCTCTGTCCATGCGGGGGCGCTCGCAGGCGGAATGCAGAATGAATGGGAGTCTATGGGGTTTCACCCCCAGAAATCCACTTTTCTCGGGATATAATTTTTTGTCTAGTAATTTGAATATTGTATTCGAATGTAGATGCAAATAAATTAAACACTGCTGGGTGTTAGTTCCCTTTATCGAAAAAGGGAACTTCGAGATGCGTCGAACGACACGGTGGGAACGCCTCTTGCGTGATTGCGTCTGAAGCATCTATGCCAACTAGTCCAATGGAATGAGAGAATGAGCGTCACGGGCGGGTGACGTCATGAACCAGGAAAGGATAAGAGCACTTCCGCTGCTCGCCGGCATTTAGCTTCTGTTGCCTCAGCAAGCGATCTGTGTCAAACTGTCTCTGTCTATTTATTGTTGTCTGTTACAATATTGTCGGAAACGTTATGGCGAAACAAATGTACAAACAGTGTGTTCCTCCCTGCCCGCGTTTATTTAAACGGGTGGGGACACACACAGCTTTGTGTCATTTTGTTTGAGAGTAAGAGCATGCTGAGTGCTAACATTGTGAAAGAAAATGAAACTACCAGATTAGCATGCTCTGCTCTCGCCTGTCACTATGATAGTGGCAGGCTCGCGATTCTCACGGGATGCAGGACCCGCGTTTGCCGAGGCGGCGCGGAGAATGCATTCCTGGGGATCGCAAAAGGATCTTTTGGAGGGGTGGGAGAACGGTCCGAGGGCCTTTTCTTCTTCCTTGCCCGGAAGATCCAGCTCTATCTCCCCGGTGTTGGAAGCACGCTCTGCGGTTTCTTCCGCTCGGGGAGAGAGAGCCCTTTTTCCTTCATATTCTTCCTCCGAGGAGGTTTGTGTTTGAGAATATTGAAAGTGAAAGCAAGCACACACACTGTTGAATTAGATTCGCCATCTATTTTTCCAGTATATGATGAACTGGTGGAGGTTTTGTCCCGTGCTGTTAGTAAATTAAATATTTAATGGCCAGCTGAGAAAAAGGAACGCTCATCCTAAGAAACTTGACGAGCGTTTTCTTATTTCTATCACATTATCTCCACCACGAGGCTTCCATTTTTTCCCTGGTTTACACACTGAATATTTAAATTATGGAATAAACCGTATTTATCACTACTTTCAGCCCTCGTGTTAAATGTTTATTCAAGATTAGAGGGTTGAAAGATTACGGTTATGATATGATGCCCCAGGCTGAACAGAAATAAAAATAGGAAAATGCTATTTTTTCACCTGGTCCAGTATCATCATTTAAGCCTCTGCTTTGCTCATAAGCCTATACTAAAGAATCTCGCGTTTGCCGAGGCAGCGTGTAGGTTTAATGTTGTAATCAGTATCTAGCTCGGATCTCGCGTTTGCCGAGGCACCGCTTAGATTTCGAGTGTATTTTGCAAAAATAAGATTCTGTGGCTGGGATCTCGCGTTTGCCGAGGCAGCGCGTAGGTTTAAGCAGAACTACTTTGGTTTTATGGGTAAAGCTTATACGGCAGCAGGTCAGCTGGAGAATGTTTATAGAAATCTATATTATAATGCTCCAGGCTTATCAGGCCGATCTGCTGGGGTTCTGGATATAGCGAAATTTGAGCCTTCGGGTCTCTTCGGCGACGCATTCCATGCGGTCGTTGTTAGGTGATACAAGATATATATATATATATATATATAAAAATATATATATAATAAGGTTTCTCCCTCGCTGTGTCCAGCCCCCCTGGGGCTGCTGGGCGTGAGCAGCCCCAGCCGTCGAGTTCATCATATTATGTGCACAGAAAGAGAGTGCTGCGTCTCGTGTTCCTCCATGTAGATACTGGAGACAGACGCAACCCTCTCAACCGAAGTCGTCTAAGCCTAAGCCGGATCTGAGGACCGTTCTTCAGGCGAAGAAAATTTCGGTTCAAGGGTCTTGACGTTTAGGCGTCAGGCCTGTGAGGACAGCCCCGACCGAAGTAGAGTGGTGTACACCTCATTTCACGGTGCCCGTTCCATTTCGGGGTCCTCACGAGACCCTCCTGCCAACCCTGCCACCTCCGGTGCTTCAGGGTGCAGCGGTCTCCAGCGAGTCGCTGATGCTATGCTGCGGTACAGCATTGGTTTCGCGCCCTCTGAGGGGGGCTTTTGAGTAGTCAGGTCAGGTAGTTCCTGCCATTATGTTTCAGGCTCCAGATTTGGCTCCCTCAGTAACACCAGAGACCAGCCTCGAGGGGCTGGTTCCCTTAGTAAATTTTCTGGCAGCGTGGATGCTTCTGCCGAATATTTCTCATTGGGTCCTGCAGTTTGTAGAGAAGGGATACAGAATCCAGTTTGGCTCTCGTCCTCCTCATTACAGCGGGGTGCTGCCCACAGTGGTGCATCCCGAGCAGGCTCTGGTAATGGGACAAGAAGTAAAGGCCCTGTTAGCAAAGAAGCTATAGAACAGGTGTACTCACCCGTCAGAGAGTCGGGTTTTTACAGCCATTATTTCATTGTTCCAAAAAAGGATGGAGGGTTGCGTCCCTTTTAGATCTTCGCCTGTTTATTCGGTCAGTTCAGAAACTAAAGTTCAAGTTAGCTGACCCTCAAACAGATCGTGACCCAAATCAGCTCCGAGGACTGGTTCGTCACGATAGATCTAAAGGATGCATACTTCCATATCTCCATCCTCCCTCAGCACAGGAAGTTCCTGAGGTTTTCTTTCAGGGGCAAAGAATACCAATATCGGGTTCTTCCTTTCGGCCTAGCTTTGTCACCCCGCACGTTCACGAAATGCATGGATGCAGCTTTAGCCCCTCTCAGGCTTCAGGGCATACGCATTCTGAATTATATCGACTGGCTGATTCTAGCGGAATCAGAGCAGTTGGCGGTTCGGCACTGAGGTGTCGTTCTCGCTCATATAGAGATGTTGGGGTTGAGGCTCAATGCCAAGAAGAGTGTACTTTCTCCAGTACAGAGAACCACTTTCCTTCGTGTGGTATGGGATTTATTATCCTAACAGCCACAGAAGAGCTGAGGCTAGGCCAGTCACGCACTGTAAAACAGTTCGAGAGACTGTTGGGTCTACTGGCAGCAGCGTTCAACGGAATTCCTTTTGGCATGCTGTACATGAGACCTTTACAGTGCTGGCTCAGGACCAGAAGGTTCTCCCCGAGGGGAAACCCACTTTGCATATCAAGGCACGCGGCGATGCTTTCGTGCCTTAGTTATATGTAAATTCTGGTTCTTAACCCAGGGTCCGGTGTTGGGAGCTCTTTGCCATCGAGTAGTGATCTCGACAGATGCTTCTCTCACCGGCTGGGGAGCGGTAATGGAAGGCCGCTCGGTTCAGGGTCTGTGGAAAAGCCATCATCTTTCTTGGCACATAAATTGCCTGGAGATGATGGCCGTCTTCAATGCGTTGAGACATTTCCTTCCGGACCTAAGAGGCTATCATGTGCTCGTTCGAACAGACAACACATCAGTGGTCTCTTATCTGAACCGCCAGGGGGGTCTGCGCTCGCGTCCGCTTTGCAAACTGGCGCACCAGATCCTCCTGTGGTCTCTGGGGAAGGTACTCTCTCTGAGGGCAGTGTATATTCCTGGGGACCAGAATATAGGAGCAGACATCCTGTCGAGGCAGGAGCTGAGGCCAGGGGATTGGAGACTCCACCCCGAGGCGGTGGAGAAAATCTGGGAGGCATATGGTCAGGCAGAGGTGGATCTGTTCGCGTCTCAGAACACGACGCACTGTCCTCTCTGGTATTCTCTGACGCACCCAGCCCCCCTGGGGCTGGACGCCATGGTGCAGACGTGGCCGAGGCTACGTCTGTACGCCTTTCCCCCTGTTGCTCTGCTCCCAGGAGTTCTGGAGAGGGTCCGTCGGTATGGAATAAGCCTACTGCTAGTAGCACCACGCTGGCCAAGTCGGATCTGGTTTGCGGACCTGATCCTTCTGCTAGACGGGCCTCCATTGGAGATCCCTTTGAGGAGGGACCTTCTGTCTCAGGCCGGGGGCACAATATTTCACCCTCGACCAGACATGTGGAATCTTTGGGTTTGGCCTCTGAGGGGGCCCAACGTATAGATAGTGGTCTTTCAGCTGAGGCTGCTGAGACCATCCTAAGCTCCAGAGCTCCGGCTACGAGGAAACTTTATGCGCTTAAATGGAGAGTTTTCTCCTTGTGGTGTCACCGACATCAGTGGGATCCAGTTAACTGTTCTGTCAACACAGTACTCGAGTTCCTGCAGGAGCGCTTTGTGTCAGGTCTTTGTCCTTCCACACTAAAAGTTTACGTGGCAGCCATTGCGGCTTACCATACCATGGTGGGAGGTATATCTTTGGGTCGAGACCCCCTGATTACACGTTTCCTTCGTGGCACTTTGAGGCTGAGGCCTGCAATTCGCACTAAGGTGCCAGCTTGGGATTTGACTATAGTTCTAGAAGGCCTGTCTAGGGCCCCATTCGAGCCCTTAGATTCGGTCTCAGAAAAGTTCCTTACTTTCAAGACTATCTTTCTGCTAGCTATTTCGTCCCTAAAGAGAGTTGGTGACCTTCAGGCTCTTTCGGTCTCCCCCACCTGCCTTGAATTTGCACCGGGGATGGTCAAGGCGTTCCTATATCCAAAACAGGGATACGTCCCTAAGGTTCCAACCTTGACTCCGAGGCCTATTGTGCTGCAGGCTTTCTGTCCTCCTTTTGCAACTGCGGACCAGGAAAGACTGCACCTTTTGTGTCCAGTGCGAGCACTGGACACTTATGTACGGCGGACTTCCTCAATCAGAAAGTCCGACCAATTACTGATTTGCTTTGGATCACCTAAGAAAGGTCTTCCTGCTTCAAAACAGACAGTCAGTAAGTGGATAGTCGAGGCTATTTCACTGGCATACGAGTACTCGGGCCAGCCTTGTCCTTTGGTGGTCCGAGCTCACTCGACCAGGAGTATGGCGGCTTCTAAAGCCATATTGCAGGGGGTATCTCTTCAAGATGTTTGTGATGCGGCGGGCTGGTCCTCTCCGCTCACATTCGTGAGATTTTACAGTTTGGACCTGGATGCTGCCCCAGGTTCTCAGGTGCTGAGTGCTTAGATCAACAGACTGACACTCAGGTACTTGTAATTATGGCGGGTTGGGTATTCTCGTTCCCACCGTGTCGTTCGACGCATCTCGAAGTTCCCTTTTTCGATAAAGGGAACGTCTCAGGTTACTATTGTAACCATAGTTCCCTGAGAAACAGGGAACGAGACGATGCGTCCCCCTGCCATACTTCCTGCGTCCCTGCGATCGGCTTGCTTCGGCAACTGTCGAAGCTAAATGCCGGCGAGCAGCGGAAGTGCTCTTATCCTTTCCTGGTTCATGACGTCACCCGCCCGTGACGCTCATTCTCTCATTCCATTGGACTAGTTGGCATAGATGCTTCAGACGCAATCACGCAAGAGGCGTTCCCACTGTGTCGTTCGACGCATCGTCTCGTTCCCTGTTTCTCAGGGAACTATGGTTACAATAGTAACCTGAGACGATTTTATAGTCACTTATTTGCTTTAAAAAGTCTTTTAAAATGTCAATGACGTCACACACATCATATTATTAGCAGAATGCTAGCGTGTTATGGGCAACAACAACTCAACCTGTAAGAAATCGAAAGGACATAAGTAGTCTTTCATTCAACTTTCGACCTATAACCCATGTTGAACTTGCAAAACCTACAATAAAATCTGAGATTTCTCAACGGCAATCAGGTGAAAGAGACACATTTAGCCGTCTAGCTCCATAGACTCCCATTCATTCTGCACTCCGGCGATCGCCCCCAGTGGAACTCTGATGGAATTACAACCAAAATTCGGTACAATAGGACTTAATAGGGAGTGCCAAGGCTTTCCGTAGACGGGCTTTGGTGGAGCCTGCATCTATGCGGGCTTCGCGGAAGACCGCTTCAAGGGTACAAAGGGGGCGCTGCTGAGCACACTTCAGAGCGTTAAAATGATAAATGGGACGGCCTACGGACTCGTAGACTCGGCGAGCACGCGCAATTTAAGTCCACGAGACCGAAAGTCCGCATGAACTGCGCCATTTGGGACTGGGCCAATATCGCAGGGTATTCCGGCAACGCATGCGAATCTGCGATACATTTTTGTACATGATCACGTTCTTATTCACGCAAATGCTTTTAAACCATTCATTCGCGACCAGACAAAAGAGAACGTGCTGTCAGTGATTGTCCTCCTGACACACAGACACACACACAGACAGACACACACGCAAGCATGACGCACAGAAAGACACGTGCCAGTATCGAGTTCTCTTTCGCGCTTGAACGAACAATAACCCACATATTTATGCCAAAATGTCTGTTTTGTCGAGTATCCTCACAAGAACAGTCTTAAATGAGTTAAATAAAATCTTAAATAGAAGTAAAGAGTAGTGAGAGAATGAGATGCGGCAGATCTTAAAGTGACAGTGGCACTCATTCTCTCTGTCCGCAAAGTTAACCAAAGAACAAAGGGAACAGAGGAAATGACTCACTGCTCTTGACTAATATAAAGAACACTTGTAGCTTTAATTAGGATTAATCTATATTTCATTTAATTTATGCAGTGCGGACTGTTTTAACCGTATTCAATTTCTGTATGCCTATATTTCATACCTGTTAGACAGCCAACAGGTAAAGATGACATTTATTATGGGTTTAAGTGAGGATTGTTTTAAGTTAACTTAAATTAAAGGTGCTATGTGGAACTTTTCTACTAAAATGAATCCTTTTTTTATTGCCTGTGTGTGAAGGGGTTGTAATCACACATTACAATGATCCACTTGTCGAGTTTTGCTATTACCTCTGAAGGCCAATATTCATATTTTTATGTGAAGTCTCCAGCTCGGATTTACCGCGAAATCCAACGGATGTGACGTGCATGCGCGCTCCCGACCCACTCTAGTTATATATAGTCTATTGTATATAAGACGGTCAGGGAGTTACGTCCGGTTAAAGGCACACGTTTTTCTGCTTATATCTCGGTCAATCTTTGATCAATATTCCCAAGACTCTAATCGTTTGTAGTGCTGGATGGGGCCTTTCGAACGAGCCCACCCCCGAGGTCCAACTCGCCCGGCTCCCCGAGTTATAGCCGTTCGAAATCGGGGGTCCCAGCGAACGGCATTCCGATAGGGGGCATCCCGCGTGCAAGGGTCCCCCTGGGACCTCCTCCCCCGAATTTGAGCTCTCTGGGTCTTTGCGTTCCAGAGATACGAGCGATTTCTTCTGAGATCGTGACGTCACCGGCGTCCGCAATTTTGCAGCGCGCGCCGATGGTTTTCTGCTAATATCTCTGCGAAAACACCACCAAAAACTATGGAACTTATATGGTTCTTTTCAGCTCGACTAGATGGTCCCAACGAGCTCGGTGCTCCCCGAATCCGCCTAGTATTCGCCGAGATATTTGCGTAATAGACGGTATTGTCTATGAGTACGAGCACGAGCGCTCTTATAAAAATTGGTTGCAATCTGAAACATCACCGCTAGAGGCCGCTAATTGTTACATAGAGCACCTTTAAAAGATATAATATTTTTTGAAGCCTAATAAATGTTTACATTTTTTTGGGAAATCATTTTCATGGAGAAATCAGTAGCCATATTAATATCAGTGATAACTGACCCGTGAAACTTAGGAAATATGATCCTGAGTTCTTAGTTATGTTTCACCTGGTCGGGGTCCGAGGCTGCACCTCTGCCGCAGTGTGTGTTCTGCAAGGATGTGCTAGCAAATGATAGCATGAGACCATGCAAACTTCGGCGTCATATAGCAACTAAGCACACAAATTTAGTGAACATGCCAGTTGAGTTTTTTGAGAGGAAGCGTGATGATTTGCAGTCACAAAAAAGCATAATACAGTCGTCTGGCGGCACTATTAACATCAAGGCGACAGAAGCATCTTATCGTGTCACGTATAGCAAAGACAGGCAAACCCCATAACATCGGCGAATCATTGCTACTCATTGCATTACACATGTTAAGCATGTTTTGTTGACTTGTGGTTAGGCCTATACTTATGTTCAGTGATTTTAAAAGTAGCCTTTATTAGATTTGCATGAAGTTGGAAATGATTTGCTGTTGCAAAGAATAGTTTATGAATGCACTTTTAGAAAAGTTGTGGAAATAAAATGTCTTCAAATACAATATTAAATTTACAATATTTACATTTTATCAGTTTTTATTGAAACGCATCTTTGCCTGGAACACACAAAAAATGGCATTTACTGGGGCATCGGCTGTCCTAACCTAGTGTAAGGGGAGGCTCACATTCACCCAATTTGAAAACCCCTGATCTGGATCAATGGATCAATTATGAACTATTCCGCATTGCCAAAAAATAGAGGCTGGATAAGTTATGTCCATCAGTTAATTCTGGAAAATAGGATGGTATGAAGATAGGTATAGTTCAAGATTAAATGGCATGTCAGCATCTAAGGCTATTCTCATGGCAAGAGCTGGGTTAAATAGTTAATTTTAAATGAATGACATGGTTTGAAACAAAATAATACAATTATTGATATGTGTGTTAATGATAAAAATGAGCTTACTAAATAAAACCATTGAATTAAAAGCTAACAAAATATGGTTAAGAATAATGGTCAATCAGCACTACCGGCAAGTTAAAGGCCTAATAGATCAATGTGATTCGAAAGATAGCAAAAGATGACACTTAAACTAGACTCAAGGTCTACTAAAGTAAAAAGGCAATGTACAATAGGATGATTCAGTAATGAGCGGGTATGCAAAATCCATTCGAATAATTCAAAATCGAGCGGTTGTGATGATTACGACAAGAGAGGGGAAACGTGATGGATTTTTAATAGATAAGATAGTAAACTGTATTTTTGAGCTAATCATGTTTCTGACTCTAAAAATCTCACCTTTAGATTATCTAACCATATGACAAACTTTTACCTGACTTCACCTTTTAGGCATCCTAACATTCTAACATTTGAACCAAATGTCAGCATTCGACTGGGGTTTTTCTGGTTTTGGCCACTAGAGGCCCCCATGGTGCCTTTTGTCTGATCCAATTATTATTTGCATCTGTGCCTCGTTTCCCCCAAGGAGGTAATCCATCCACCGGAAACTGAAGCCTCTCTCAGCGCCGCAATTGTAGCAGACCATCACCTGCTGTTAGCATTCCATTGAATCCCATTCATTTTGGTGTCACTTTGACAGCGAATAACTTTACATCGGAGACATCCAAAGATTAATTTGTCCATTATTTTTTTTCTAAAGAAACACGACAATGTATAAAAGGCTCCATTACTGTGTATCTTATGTTATGGCTGATTTAGAACCCATTTTTGTAAAAATAGGCTAACGATTGCGTCATAACCACGCGACTCTCTGGCGCACACTAGAGAAATTATCATATAGACAGAAAGAAAAGCTCGCGGGCAATCGGGGGGATGTGGAGGCATAAAGTCAAGGGAGAAGCCCATAGAGAGTCATAAAGTTGATCCTGCTGTGAGCTCATGGACAGCTCATACTCACGCTCTCCGGCTCTGTGAGATTCGGGAAGGAATGATTCAGATTTCTCTTGGCACAGCTACTAGGTTGCTTACGTCACATCTTACGTCATATCGTCAAGCTCAGTTTGAGCATGCGCAGTACGCTCAGCCATCAGGAAGTGAGTGCTTTTAAAGAGCTTCAGTTTTCTCCATTGAAATCTATGGGGTCGCTCTATCCATTTCTTTTACTGTCTATGGTTTCCCCTGTATGTACGCGCCGGCGTGTTTTGCTCGATTTTTTTCACATAGCAGCAAAATTGACTTAAAATTAATCATCATTTCTGGTCATAAAGACTTAAGAAATATGAAAAAATAAATTGTTAAATGTCTCCTTTTTTTATGTGTCCACTTACAATCTAAATAAAACATTGTGCTTTTGTAAAATAAAGAAAATAAACAGGGTGTGCGTTCTGCCTCTCCGTCTCCGTGAACTTTTTTTCTGGAGCACGTTTCTAAACTTAAACAAAACTCAGTGAATACTATTCACCCAGGCATGAGCAATATATCTTTATAATAATTTAAGTATGTACTTTTAAATGATCTAATTCAAACTAAAATAAATATTCTCTGTTTATGTAATCTATATAAAAAGAGAGAGATGTCAGTCGTTCTCATTATAGTTCTCGCAAGTCATTATTCTGCTAATGTGACACGCCCAAAGAGAGTGTGCGCTATTCAAATGCAAATGATCTGAGGCAACACATGCAAACATGACAACGCTCACATTAACTCCATGAAACACACCAAGTTTAATCAGATTAAAGGGTTAGTTCACCCAAAAATGAAAATTCTGCCAGTAATTACTCACTCTCATGTTGTTCCAACCCCATAAGACTTTCGTTCATCTCCGGAACACAAATTAAGATATTTTTTATTAAATCTGAAAGCTGGATCACTCCTCCATAGGCTTCTAAGGGATTGAAACTTGACAGCCCCAAAAAGTTATTAAAGAAATTGTTAAAATAATCAAAGTGACTACAGTGGCTAGATCTTAAGTTTATCGAGCTACGAGAATACTTTGAGCGCAAAAAGCAAACAAAAATAGCGACGCCCGAGGGGTCTGCTCCGCCCAGGTCGCCCGAGGGGTCTGCTCCGCCCAGGTCGAATCCGTACACATACGAACACAGACAGGGAATATATACACAGATCTAACAAGACTAAAAATGAACAGCTAGGAACAATGATGACGGGGAACAGCTGAGTGCCATGAACTGATGAGTGACAGTGACAGAATGCTGGGAAATGAAGTCAATAGTGAAGGACACCGTGATAACGAGGACCTCTAGTGACAAACAAGGGAACACAACCAGACACTGTGACATAACCCCCCCTCTACGGAGCGGCTACCAGACGCTCCACGACAACACTAAAACACAACACAAGAGATCAGGAGGGAGGTGGAACGGTGGAGGGTCAGGGGGAGGGATGGTGGGCCAGGTCCATGAAGGGAGACAGGAACAAGGGGTGAGGGCTTAACCGCGGACCAGGGCGAAACAGAGAGTCTATCGGGCATCCAGGGCGAAACAGAGTCCATCGGGCGGCCAGGGCGAAACACAGAGTCCATCGGGCGGCCAGGGCGGTGAAGACCCCTCGGGCGGCCAGGGCGGAGCAGAACCCTCGGGCGACCTGGGCGGAGCAGAACCCTCAGGCGACCTGGGCGGAGCAGACCCCTCGGGCGACCTGGGCGGAGCAGACCCCTCGGGCGTCCAAGGCGGCTATGCCCTTTTGGGACCAGACACCGGCTCCGGCTCAGGAACAGACACCTATGCCCTCTCGGGACCAGACACCGGCTCCAGCTCAGGAACAGACACCGGCTCAGGAACAGACACTGGCTCTGCCTCTGCCTCCGGCTCTGGAACAGGCACTGGCTCTGCCTCCGGCTCTGGAACAGGCACTGGCTCTGCCTCCGGCTCTGGAACAGGCACTGGCTCTGCCTCCGGCTCTGGAACAGGCACTGGCTCTGCCTCCGGCTCCGGAACAGGCACTGGCTCTGCCTCCGGCTCCGGAACAGGCACTGGCTCTGCCTCCGGCTCCGGAACAGGCACTGGCTCTGCCTCCGGCTCCGGAACAGGCACTGGCTCTGCCTCCGGCTCCGGAACAGGCACTGGCTCTGCCTCTGGCTCCGGAACAGGCACTGGCTCTGCCTCCGGCTCCGGAACAGGCACTGGCTCTGCCCTCGGCTCCGGAACAGGCACTGGCTCTGCCTCCGGCTCTGGAACAGGCACTGGCTCTGCCTCCGGCTCAGGGAACAGGCACTGGCTCTGCCTCCGGCTCTGGAACAGGCACTGGCTCTGCCTCCGGCTCTGGAACAGGCACTGGCTCTGCCTCCGGCTCTGGAACAGGCACTGGCTCTGCCTCCGGCTCTGGAACAGGCACTGGCTCTGCCTCCGGCTCTGGAATAGGCACTGGCTCTGCCTCCGGCTCTTGAACATGCACTGGCTCTGCCTCCGGCTCTTGAACATGCACTGGCTCTGCCTCCGGCTCTGGAGCAGCAGCCACCGGCTCAGGAACTGCCACTAGAACAGAAATGGTCATGGCATGTCCAGGATCCGAGCCAGACGCTCCAAATAATCCATCATAGCCTTGGCGGCCACACGAATGGGCATCTCTTGATCTGTCTCAGACTGGGCAGACGTGACGCGAACAGTCTCTGACTGGGCAGACGTGACGCGAACAGTCTCTGACTGGGCAGACGTGACGCAAACAGTCTCTGACTGGGCAGACGTGACGCAAACAGTCTCTGACTGGGCAGACGGGCAGTCTCTACTGGCAGACGGGCCGCAAACAGTCTCTGACTGGGCAGACGGGACGCGAACAGTCTCTGACTGGGCAGACGTGACGTGAACAGTCTCTGACTGGGCAGACGTGACGTGAACAGTCTCTGACTGGGCAGACGTGATGTGAACAGTCTCTGGCTGGGCAGACGTGACGTGAACAGTCTCTGGCTGGGCAGACGGAACGTGAACAGTCTCTGACTGGGCAGACGTGACGTGAACAGTCTCTGACTGGGCAGACGTGACGTGAACAGTCTCTGACTGGGCAGACGGGACGTGAACAGTCTCTGACTGGGCCGACGGGCTGTATCTCTTCCTTCTCCTTCTCCGGACCCCTGGAGTCAGGACCACCGGAACCGGGACCACCGGAACCGGGACCACCGGAAACGGGATCATTTTCTGACTACATCCTCCTCTGTGACCTCCACGGGTCCCGCGAAACTTGACCAACCGGGTCCCCTTAAAAAAATCCATTCTCTCCCGCTCGGTGGCTGGGGAAGAGATATTAAAAACATAGTGCTGGATCTTGAGTTGACAGATTCGTTCTGTCACGACACACACGGGACAGAAGATACAATTTGCAGCAGTTTCTTAATTTAAGGATAATCCAAATCGTAGTCTTCCAGGCAGGGGTCACAATCCAAATAATCAAACCAAACATGAAAGCAAAACACAAACCAACAATAAAACCGACCAAGGAAGTGGTGACATCTAACAACGAATCCGTACACATACTAACACAGACAGGGAATATATACACAGATCTAAAAAGACTAAAAATGAACAGCTGGGAACAATGATGACGGGGAACAGCTGAGTGCAATGAACTGATGAGTGCCAGTAACAGAAAGAATGCTGGGAAATGAAGTCAATAGTGAAGGACACTGTGATAACGAGGACCTCTAGTGACAAACAATGGAACACAACCAGACACTGTGACACCAACAGCCAAGTAACACAATATAAGGACACATTTTTATTTAACATAGGCAAGGTCATTTCTCATATTTTCTCACTGGTTACCTATTAAGTTCCATATCAATTACAAAGTATTACTAATGACCTATAAAGCACTAAATGGTCTATAACCTGTATATTTAATGGACCTTCTATCGCCAATCCATCGCGTTCTTTAAGATAACTATATTTGAGCCTTGTGGTCATTCCTAGGATATCTAAGTCCACTAAAGGAGGGAGGGCGTTCTCACATTTAGCTCCTAAACTCTGGAATAGCCTTCCTGATATTGTTCGAGTCTCAGACTCGCTGTCCCAGTTTAAAACTAGATTAAAGACGCATCTCTATAGCCAAGCATTGTTAGTGTTAGTGTTAGTGATCTGTTAGTGTTTTGAAAGCGAGATACATCTGCCATCACTCATCGTTACTGAGCGAACTTCAGGCGTGTGCATGTGATTGTAACGTGCGCGAGGGGTGGCGTGTGCCCGATCTGTGATTGACAGTCAGCAGACAGTCAGATCCCAGCCACCCCCCCTGCGCTGATTGGACCCGATGAACCGGGAGCTGTGGATTTTTGCAAAACAAATAACATGCTCCAGGTGGAGTTAAAAACTCAGGTTTTTTTTTCTAAAACCACTTTATTTATGTTGTTCTGTCGGATTATAGTGTCGAATTAACTGAATATGATCAAACAAATGTTGCCGACGGCAGCTTTAATTAGAATTTTGCTGTGTCTGAGTGTTCAAGATTACAGAAAGCTGCCTTGACAAATATGAAAGCTAAAAGACTGACGGGATGACTGAAGAGGAAGTGGGGCCTTCAGCTTCCCTCCTGAAAGAGGAAGTTGACACTACTGAGGGGTCAACATAGAAAGACTGAGACAATGCGCGAAAAGGTGCCAATTTCACTTGAGACTTTTCCTGAGGACAATTTAGCCATAAATTATGCAATTTTGTGGCAGGGTGGATCAAAAGCCAGACCGAGAGTGCCATCACAGCTTGATAATCCAATGAATGCAGCTAAACAAGTTCAACTGAATGAAAATCCTTCTATCCTCTTCCTTGTGGGCCAGGTGCTGCATTTTCAATGATCACTAGAGACCGTTTCAAATTTATTGTTATTATTAACTTGATTATGTTTTGATTATTCACTGGTTTCAGTAATTCTTCATATTCCTCTGTTTAAACTAACACCCTGAATCTGCTTTCAATAAGTACCAGTCCAGCAGCCCTACTACATGAAGTTCAATAGCACAAGTGAGAGCATGACTCACAAATCAAAACTGGGGCTGGATTCTCTGAAAAAGACATTAGTCATGAACAGGTTATTGGCTATGCAGAATTTTCCGGAAAAGGATATATAGGGCACAAGGTGTCCAAAGAGACATTAGGGCTAGAAAAGCAACAATATTGGTCAGTCCTTTTCATTTAAAGGTATTTTCTAGATAAAAAAAAACAAACAATGAATCTAATTATAAACTTTTGAAATCACATACTGTCATCACCAGGGGTACGAGATGGAAATGTTTTTTTTTTCTTTTTGTCAAGGGATCTGAAATTGTGTGAAGATCTCCAAATCTTCTTCTTTTGCTGACATTTTTTTTTTACAACACGTTTAACACATATTTAAACATATCATCATCAAGGCTTTTTGCAGCGCAAGCGCCGATCTGAACGGTGTCTAACATGCTGTCTTTCTGTGCAAAAGCTGGTGTAAGCATGGCAGGATAGAGTCGTGCCCTCTGTCAGCGCAGACCGCCAAGCTGCCCGGTCTTCCGCAAGGTGATGCCATCGGTCAGGGTTGATGTTAAAGACATCAAAGACCACTTGATGACATCCTTAAAGCGGAGCTTGGGCCGGCTACGAAGGCGATGTCCCACAGCTAACTCCCCATGGAAGATGGACTTTGGGAGACTTTCACCTGTCATATGACGTACATGGCCGATCCATCTGAGACGCTTCCTCCGGAACGTGGTGTAAATGTCACTGCTGTTAGAGAGCTTCAGCACAGTGGTGTTCGGGACCCGATCCTGCCATGACAGGCCAAGGATCTGTCGTAGGCAACGGAAGTGAAAAGCATTAAGCTTGTGCTCCTGCCGCTGGTATGTGGGCCAAGTTTCGCTTCCATATAGCAGAACGGAGAGCACACAGGACTCATATATGCGCACCTTTATTAACGCGAGACTGAAGCCGCCCAAAGGTATTTGAGGCAAGACCGATCGTGGTATTCAGTTCAGCAACAAGGCTGCTGTTTGCTGTCAAGGTTGATGAATTTCTTGACAACCGACAGCACTGTGCCTTTGATGGTTACTTGAGGGGAATCGGGAACGTTCTGAGCCATTACCACTGTCTTCTTGAGGCTTATGGTAAGTCCAAACATAGTGCAGGCAGCGGCAAATTTCTTGTTCAGTGTGAGCCACGAAGGCAGCGTCATCTGTGTAAAGCAACTCGCGCACAAGGACGCACTTCACCCTGGTTCTGGCCCTCAGACGAGCCAAGCTGAAGAAGTTGCATCTTGGTCTCAGGGACCATTGGCTCGGGCGCCCTGGCAAAATCATTTCAGTATGCCCTCAGCTACATCTGTGCCAAATTTGGTGCTTATAGATGAATTTGCGCAAAAAATGGTGTGGAAGGCCCCATACTACAGCCCAAACTGCTTATTTGGACAGCGGCCATATAGAAATCGGAGGATCAAGGGGTCCAGATATACTGGGTCATAAATATAAACATTCCTATGTGTTTCCCATGATCAATTAAGCTGAAAAATGTATCAAGTTTGTATTTGTAACTCATGTGGCTCAAAAGTTATAGCCGGAACCCTTTTCGGGCAGCGGCCATATTGGATTTGTCGGCCATCTTGGCTCCGAGGGTCGCTGGCTCCGGCGCCCTAGCTAGATAATTTCGGGATGACCTGAGCTACATCTGTGCCAAATTTGGCGCTTTTAGAAGAATTTGTGCGAAAATGTGCTTAAGGCCCCAAACTATATTCATAACTCTAGAGAACCAGAACATTGCAGCCCTCATTTGAGCAGCCCAATAATACCACAATAAATTTGTGCCCCATCATAGGGCAGGTATAGAAGGGACAATCGAAGTCTAGGCTTCCTATTGCTCCAGACAAAATTAGAAAGGAGCTTACTCGTTTTTTGGAAAAAAGTAGGAGGAGGGGCAAGTGGAAACGATTGAAAGACATATAAAAATTTCGGTAATACGTTCATCTTAATCACAATTTATTCTTCCCATTAAGGACAGGGGCAGAGTCAGC
Source organism: Chrosomus eos (assembly GCA_036326025.1). Taxonomy (NCBI): domain Eukaryota; kingdom Metazoa; phylum Chordata; class Actinopteri; order Cypriniformes; family Leuciscidae; genus Chrosomus; species Chrosomus eos. The sequence continues at coordinate 6,505,290 of CM070837.1, read as the reverse complement.
TTCGCCATTAAAGGTTCATAGTTGGCTGAACTAAGTGAGCCTTTTTTGGGGGTTATTTTAAAGTAATCAAAACCATTAACAGCGTTAACAAAAGGATGTACTATTTTTGGATTGATTCACTCTTGCTCATTTAGAAACATGATTGATGACTTGACTTTAAACCCAGAAAAAACACTGAACATGCCCATAAGCTTTAAAGGGGAAGGTATCGATTTTTCAAGCTCTGATAGGAACACTATAGTATCATCAGCATATAAGGCAACGGTGTTCTAAAACTGCTGAATGAATACCACAAATTATAGGGTGTGATCTAATTGCTATTGCAAGCGGTTCCATGGACAATACAAAGAATAGCTAGAGGCGAAAGGGGCGAGCCTTGTCTGGAACCACGACTTAATTTAAATGGTTGTGAGATAAGATTGTTAGTGAGTACCTCCGCAGGTGGAATCAACTAATTGAGAGTGAGGAGTTGTCGTCATGGTACAGAGCCCCTCCCCTCTCCGCCATGTTGGTAGGATTCCCACGGCAAAACATGATTGTTTACGTGTGTTGTTAACTCGGTAGTAGAGGAGGTTCTCGCAATTCTGCAGTGTTTTACCATGCCTGCAAGTCACTGCTGCGTTAAAAACTGCTCCAGTACCTCACATGATACATATGGAAAACATAGGAACAATGGAATACAGTTTTTTAGGTTACCGAAATGGACACAGCATCAGGGAGAGCAAGTCTCTGATCTGACGAGGAGACGCCAGATTGCTTGGTTGGCTAATGAATACGATTTTCACTGTTTGCTGTGCCTTAACGAACATGTGCAAAAGTTTTGTTTGAGTGCCTTGTTCATTACTTTTTTATTTCTTTGAAATAAATGCTTGAAACAACTTGATATGGCTTAACAATAGTTATTGAGAACTGAAATATATATATATTTTTTTGGACAACATAAGTTTCATGGACAACATATAATAATAAAATAATAATACTGTTATTAGTGCAAAAGAACAAATATCTTGATGCTGCTTCTCCAAATACCACTGTTTTGCGTTTGGTGTGAGCTTGTTCCTGTAAGATCCCTTTTCTTTCGCATTATCTTTTTGCATTGCTTTACTTTCTTCCTTTTTTTCTCATATTTGTAGATCCGTCTCTGTCCTGCCAAAATAATAAATGCACGAAAATAATAAATGCGCGAAAATTAAAGAGCTCTGGAATGTTTAGTTGCGTCTCTGTGAGGTTCTGAAGGCATTGCCCCTGGTAACCGATAGCGTCTCCTACCATCATGGCCGACCGGCTCAGACCCCGCCCAAATCGGCACGTGACTCCTCACTCTCAATAGAATTTCCATCCATCTACGGAAATTATCACCAAAACCAAACCCCGCAAGAACCTCCAACAAACACGGCCATTCAAGTCTGTCGAATGTCTTTTCGGCATCGAGCGACAGGATGGCCATATCAGGGGCACCATCCCCGTATGTAACAAATTGAGTACCCTCCTAACATTGTGGAACCCTTGACGATTCTTAACTAAGCCATTCTGGTCTGAGTGCACCAGCAGAGGCAGGACCTTCTCAAGTCTCATCCCTAAGGCTTTAGCAATAATTTGTGCATTCGTATTCAAAAATGAAATTGGTCTATATGACCCACATTCTACAGGTGGCTTTCCTGGCTTCAAAATCAGAGTCAGGGCACTTCTCAATGAGGGAGGAAGAGATCCTCGCTGAAAAGCTTCTACATACATATCCAGTAATGGGCCTATTCATTTATCTTTAAATTCCTTATAAATGTCAATTGGGAGTCCGTACAGACCCGCCGCCTTACTGCTCCTCATTTTTAGAATAGCATTAGAAACCTCTTCTAATTCTAATTCCCTATAAAGTTTTGTCTCTTTGGAAATAGAGGGAATATCCAACCCATCCAAAAATTTGTTTTGAGTAAAGGCGCTTATAGGAAAATCGGTTTGATACAGAGATTTGAAAAAATATACAAATGTATAGCCGGATCCGTTGTTATTTGTATCCCATTAATAATTTAATTAATAGCTCTTTCTGATGTCAATTTCTTAAAGGATAATTCCAGTATTTAGCACTTTGAGTCTATTTTATAGTTTGTTTTGGATGAACTAGAGTGGTGGACTTAAAAATTTTGACGATGGGTCCTGTCTCGACTTTTTGACAATTTTAGAATCGCCTCCGAGCGCTTCAGAGTGGCTGTCTACAAGCATACTGAAACATGTCCTTAAAACAAACCTTCACGTTAGTTTTCAAAACTGTGCAACTCACCAAGTGATTAGTGGTGTTCGTTGATGATTAAAAACAAATATATCAGCACAATGTATGCTTTCAATCCGTGTTATTTACTATAGTAGAATTATATTTTCAGATACCTCACAACCGCGTATAAACTTCCGCTGGATATTTGAGTCTGAAGCGTTAGCACACTCCCGACCACTTGATGGCGACAACCACTTTGCCGCAGTTGCTCTGCTCACGCTAGCCTACTGAGAGACGGAGAACCGAGCGAAAAGACTACAACCAAATGTAAACAGACCCCTTTCGGTATCCGGTAGCGCAGTAATATCAACGAGCACTGAGTCCTTCAACAGACATCAATGGAATTTTAAAAAATGGCAAATAAAACACGACAGAAACTGTATTTCGCTACGCTACTTGTTTTGGAACATCAACGAATACCACTAACCACTCGGTGAGTTGCACAGTTTTGAAAACTAACGTTAAGGGTTGTTTCAAGGACATGTTTGTGCATGCCCATAGACAGCCACTCTGAAGCGCTCAGAGGCGATTCTAAAAGAGTCAAAAAGTCGAGACAGGACCCATCGTCAAAAGTTTCTAAGTCCACTACTCTAGTTCATCCAAAACAAACTATAAAATAGACTCAAAGTGCTAAATACCAGAATTATCCTTTAAGTTCCCAGGCCAGCAGTTTACTGGATTTCTTACCCTGATCATAAAAAGTTTGCTTCAGTCTCAATAAATTATTTTCAATATATTATTTTTTATTTTTATTTTTAGTGTTGAAAGTTCCTCATATTCATCTTTTAATGCTAATAATTTTTGCTTAATTCGCACAGATTTATCTAGGTTTATCATTTTCTCTAAATCTCTGATTTCAGTGTCTAACTCAAGCAGCTTTTGTCTATCTTTATTACATTTGGATCTAGTATAACTAATCATTTGGCCTCTAATAAATGCCTTAAAGGATTCCCATCTAATGGCTGCCGAGGTTTGATCTGTATTTATTCTATCTGTTCACCAACAAATTTAATGAATTCAGAGTTTTGCAACAATCTAGTCTGCAAGCACCATCTAGGAGAACTTTTAGTTGTTTGAGTGTCTAAATAAAATAATGAGGTGGGGGAATGATCCGACAAAACCGCAAAAAAAATGGTTTTCTGGCACTGTTCTTTTTACCCAAATATTTTTTGTTAAAGTAACACATATATTTCTTTTATCACCAAAACACTATTGTATTGCGTTTAATGAACTTAACCTGTATCATTTTCAACTATACTTAATTATAAATCGTTAAACTAATGTAAAGGGTTTAATTTCGCAATTCAAAAAAACAAAACAAAAAAAAACTGGATGTGACGATTTCCAACGTATTGGATGAAGATGACGTGTGAAGAAGGTGGCAAGGTGCATGACCTCAGAGAAAAATATCTTTCATTTCTGTGAGTATTTCTGAAAGTCTGTTCTGGAATGCTTTAAATATATTTGTCGTGATGTGGGTTTTGTGTCTTGTCTTGTTATGTCATGTTCAGTGGTTCCCTGTCTTGTCTATTAGTTATCCCAGGTGCAACATGACATCATGACTTTTGCGTAAACATACACGGCACTTTCAAGTCAAGTGGCGTGTTATTTATACGCATTTTGAGCTATCCGAGTGTATGCGTGTATATCTACGCCGTTATGTCCGAGTGATTCCGCGTGTATGTACACGCTGTTAAAAATCCCAGCGAAATAAAGCCAAATTTTGATATACATCTGGGGGAGCGATATTTTTCTTACTAGGATGATAGGGAAAGACTCATAAATGTTATTAACCAGTGACGGGTAGGGGTAGGTCATATATTTATATATACAGTAATGTAACGTTAAGTCAACGGCGTTCATAAACACGCTGAAAAGCGATTTTGCGTGTTGATAGCACGCCAAAAATGGAAATACGAATTGGCGTGTCATACATACGCGGTTTCATGAGATCAGTCTGATTTCCCACGCCCCCTTGTTATTCTGTTAGCTCGTTTGTAGCCCTGTGTTTCTGCCCTAAGTTTGTGAGTTGTTCAATGTTGATGTCATTGTTGGTCACTTCTGTTTCTGAGTCCTGTATCACAGTCTGAGTCTTTGTCTAAGTTTGTAGTTTGTCTAAATAAAGCCTGTACACTGCGTTTGGATCCAGCCTCCTTCCCGTGCTTTTACCACACCACATTACCAGCGTTACACAACAACTCACCACGAAATGGATCCAGCAGTTGTCAGCAACCAGGCTCTGGGAGAATACCTGTCGACGTTATTGCAAGAGGGCCAATCCGTCCAAAGGTACGCAAAGGATTTTCTGTTCATTTCACCACCCTGGCCGTCGGTCCATCCTGCTCCGCCCTGGCCTCCGCCTGGTCCTGCTCCGCCCTGGCCTCCGCCTGGTCCTGCTCCGCCCTGGCCTCCGCCTGGTCCTGCTCTGGTTCAATTACTGATTGAAATAAGTTTAACTCTTGTTGCTGAAAGAGCTTATAAATCTTAGCATTCAATATATTAATAAGTGCTAATATTTGCTAATAGCTAGTCATAGTCTAGAAATTCATTTGAGAAATGATGTAAATTCTACATATATTTTTCAGGGAAGTTTTAAATAAACTACTGAACTTAACTGGTTTAAGTTACAGGGAAGCAATTCTATTGATTTGTTTGGACTCATTCAGTTGTGGTGTCACAACACAAGGAGCTTACATAGATTCAAAAAATTCCATTAACGTAAATAAAACATAATTTGCTTGTGTGGAACCACTGTCCATAATTGAATTAAGAATTAAAAGAATTAAGAGTAATTTTTAAGGCAATAAAGAAACAGAACTTAAGAAATAATCTATACGAGAGGAGGTTTCACTATCAGATATCTACAAGCCTTGTCTGTAATGTTCTTATTTACTTTGAAGGGTACGGCCTTATGGATCAACACCATAACTCCCCTCGAATAAGAAAAAAAACAAAAACGTGAAGCCAACTGAAACGTGAAACGTGAAAAACGTGAAGTTTAAGCTTCTTGATCTGTAAGACTTTGTTTTAATTTAAGACAAATTGTGCAGCATAGCAATAGCCATATATAGTTCAAGTAATCATTCGATGTGAACGTTAACCAAGAAATCCACCAAAATAAGGAGTTAGTATAAAAATTATAAAAACAAATAAATAACTCAAAAACCTGCCATGGACATCCCCCTTCTGTCACGGGTGGATTACAAAAAGTGTAGAGGAGGACTCAAGTGCAACAGAAGGGGGAATATTTATTACTAAATGAAAATAAACACAAAAACAAAAACCCACGAGGGGGGAAAACATACTTCATAAAACATAAAACTTAACTGAGCTGAAACACAATACACTGACCATAAACACATCGAGAACCACAAGGAACATGGGAGACATAATACAAAGATCCGACCAAGACAGCAAACAAGAGGAGACTTAAATAGGGAACAAATCAAGAGGGGACGGGTGGAACAACTAAACACTAATCAGGTAACAAGGGGGAGGGATCAAACAATCACAACAGCACATGGCACAACATAACAAAACACCCATGTGCTAACAAGACAGGACAGACATGTGACATAATCCCCTCCCTACGGAGCGGCTACCAGACGCTCCATCAGGCTAGGGCGGGGCAGGAAGGAACAAACCAGGGCGGGATGGGAGGGACAGACCAGGGCGGGACGGGAGTGACAGACCAGGGCGGGACGGAAGGGACAGACCAGGGTGGGACGGGAGGGACAGAGACATCAGGCGACCTAGGCTAAACAGAAAGTCCATAGGGAGGTGAGGGAGAAACACAGAGTTCATTGGACGGTGAGGGAAAAACACAGAGTCCATCGGGCGGCCAGGGCGGTGAAGACCCCTCGGGCGGCCAGGGCGGTGAAGACCCCTCGGGCGGCCAGGGCGGTGAAGACCCCTCGGGCGGCCAGGGCGGTGAAGACCCCTCGGGCGGCCAGGGCGGTGAAGACCCCTCGGGCGGCCAGGGCGGTGAAGACCCCTCGGGCGGCCAGGGCGGTGAAGACCCCTCGGGCGGCCAGGGCGGTGAAGACCCCTCGGGCGGCCAGGGCGGTGAAGCCCTCTCAGGACCAGACAGCGGCTCGGGAACAGACACCGGCTCGGGACCAGACACCGGCTCGGGACCAGACACCGGCTCGGGACCAGACACCGGCTCGGGAACAGACACCGGCTCGGGAACAGACACTAAAACAGAAACAGTCACAAGGACAGACAAAAACACAGACACAAACACAGACACAAACACAGGGGCCTCTGGAACCGGCGTGGGCTCCGCCTCTGGAACCGGCGTGGGCTCCGCCTCTGGAACCGGCGTGGGCTCCGCCTCTGGAACCGGCGTGGGCTCCGCCTCTGGAACCGGCGTGGGCTCCGCCTCTGGAACCGGCGTGGGCTCCGCCTCTGGAACCGGCGTGGGCTCCGCCTCTGGAACCGGCGTGGGCTCCGCCTCTGGAACCGGCGTGGGCTCCGCCTCTGGAACCGGCGTGGGCTCCGCCTCTGGAACCGGCGTGGGCTCCGCCTCTGGAACCGGCGTGGGCTCCGCCTCTGGAACCGGCGTGGGCTCCGCCTCTGGAACCGGCGTGGGCTCCGCCTCTGGAACCGGCGTGGGCTCCGCCTCTGGAACCGGCGTGGGCTCCGCCTCTGGAACCGGCGTGGGCTCCGCCTCTGGAACCGGCGTGGGCCCGCCTCTGGAACCGGACGTGGGCTCCGCCTCTGGAACCGGCGTGGGCTCCGCCTCTGGAACCGGCGTGGGCTCCGACCCCTCGGAAACCGGCGTGGGCCCGCCTCTGGAAACGGCGTGGGCATCCGCCTCTGGAAACCGCGGGGCTCGCCTCTGGAACCGGCGTGGGCTCCGCCTCTGGAACCGGCGTGGGCTCCGCCTCTGGAACCGGCGTGGGCTCCGCCTCTGGAACCGGCGTGGGCTCCGCCTCTGGAACCGGCGTGGGCTCCGCCTCTGGAACCGGCGTGGGCTCCGCCTCTGGAACCGGCGTGGGCTCCGCCTCTGGAACCGGCGTGGGCTCCGCCTCTGGAACCGGCGTGGGCTCCGCCTCTGGAACCGGCGTGGGCTCCGCCTCTGGAACCGGCGTGGGCTCCGCCTCTGGAACCGGCGTGGGCTCCGCCTCTGGAACCGGCGTGGGCTCCGCCTCTGGAACCGGCGTGGGCTCCGCCTCTGGAACCGGCGTGGGCTCCGCCTCTGGAACCGGCGTGGGCTCCGCCTCTGGAACCGGCGTGGGCTCCGCCTCTGGAACCGGCGTGGGCTCCGCCTCTGGAACCGGCGTGGGCTCCGCCTCTGGAACCGGCGTGGGCTCCGCCTCTGGAACCGGCGTGGGCTCCGCCTCTGGAACCGGCGTGGGCTCCGCCTCTGGAACCGGCGTGGGCTCCGCCTCTGGAACCGGCGTGGGCTCCGCCTCTGGAACCGGCGTGGGCTCCGCCTCTGGAACCGGCGTGGGCTCCGCCTCTGGAACCGGCGTGGGCTCCGCCTCTGGAACCGGCGTGGGCTCCGCCTCTGGAACCGGCGTGGGCTCCGCCTCTGGAACCGGCGTGGGCTCCGCCTCTGGAACGGCGTGGGCTCCGCCTCTGGAACCGGCGTGGGCTCCGCCTCTGGAACCGGCGTGGGCTCCGCCTCTGGAACCGGCGTGGGCTCCGCCTCTGGAACCGGCGTGGGCTCCGCCTCTGGAACCGGCGTGGGCTCCGCCTCTGGAACCGGCGTGGGCTCCGCCTCTGGAACCGGCGTGTCCAAAATCCGGGCCAGACGCTCCAGATAGTCCCAGCTCAGGAAGGCAGACGGGACGTGGACAGTCTCTCGCTCGGCAGACGGGACGTGGACAGTCTCTCGCTCGGCAGACGGGCCGTGGACAGTCTCTCGCTGGGCAGACGGTCATTTCCTCCTCCTTCTCCGTCTGTGACGGTGACAAGTAGGTCCCGAGCTGTCCCTGTAACCCGATGAAAATTGGGTTGCCCCAAAGGTGGCGACGAAATAGTCCGGGCAATCCAAATAATCGTCGTCAAAATAATTCTCATCCCAGTTGGACTCCTCGTCCTCCATTTTGCTGAGTCCTCAGTGGTCGGATCTTTCTGTCACGGGTGGATTACAAAAAGTGGAGAGGAGGACTCTCTCAAGTGCAACAGAAGGGGGAATATTTATTACTAAATGAAAATAAACACAAAAACAAAAACCCACGAGGGGGGAAAACATACTTCATAAAACATAAAACTTAACTGAGCTGAAACACAATACACTGACCATAAACACATCGAGAACCACAAGGAACATGGGAGACATAATACAAAGATCCGACCAAGACAGCAAACAAGAGGAGACTTAAATAGGGAACAAATCAAGAGGGGACAGGTGGAACAACTAAACACTAATCAGGTAACAAGGGGGAGGGATCAAACAATCACAACAGCACATGGCACAACATAACAAAACACCCATGTGCTAACAAGACAGGACAGACATGTGACACCTTTAGCTGTTATCCCGAACTGAACAGCCTGGCGTCCAATATTAACAAGGGAACAGTTAAACCAAACCACATGCTTATATAGATCAGAAAAAAATAATCCATATAACAAAATGTGTGAATCGCCTGGCTTTGAATTACAATGAAATATATAAGAAAAATATAAATTTCATGATCCTGTCTCCTTCTCTGTCTCCCTCTGCTGGACACACACACACACACACACACACACACACACACACACACACACACACACACACACACACACACGCTCACATCTCTCTCTCTCTCTCACTCTCTTTCACTGACAGCTGTTTCCACTTTTCATTACGCTCATTCCTCTCCACCTGTTCCTCATCTCCCCTCATTATCTTGGCTTCTTCTAACCCTCTCTTTCCCTGTCTTGTTGTCAGATTGTTAAATGTCACAGTTACTCGTTGACCTGCATTTTTACAGTCCTGTCCTGTCTAGTCTGTGCTACGGAATAACCACTTCGGCTGGAATTACTCTGCTCGTCATTATATATCCGCAGAACCTTACCTGCTAAAGGCTGACGCTAATTGCCTGCTCTGTGTTCGCCGCCTGTGTCCAGCACCTTCAGTTTCTCTGTGACTCACGACTGTCACTGTTTCATCAGCCTTCTGTTCATCCCTGCCACAGAGGAGATTTATGTTCACGTAAAACTACCAGCTTCTCTTACTGTTTATTATTGAACTTTCTGTTTTGGATTACCTGTGGTCAGACTTTTGATTCCATTAAAGAACAGTAATTGTCACTCTCGCTTTTGAGTCCTCTCTAACCACATAAATGAGCCTCTCCCCCAATATGCACAAGTGTCTTACTGCCTTAACATTGTAAGTTACTAGCCTCAGATAAAATGGCGGGGAAACGATTTAAATAATAACAAATGTACACATAAAATAAAAATAATAATCAAGCCATCTGTGTCTAGAAATGCACTAGCAATAGTACATGTTAAGGTAAGAACGTACCCAGCTAGAAAAACTGCAAAAAAATATAACGTTACTACTTAACTATGAGTCACTTCTCGCTAGGACTGAAATTAAGAAAATAAGTGTCCTTTTAGGTTCTTTCTGCTTCACCCGCACTTTGAATTCCCTGCAAAAACTTTTCTGCATCAACCGGATCCTCAAACTCACGGGTCTGTCCATCAATCGTCAGGCGCAGCTCGGCTGGGTAAACTATTCCATATTTGACGTTCAGGGATCTCAACCGTTGTTTAACACTGTCTAAACGCCTCCTCTGACTGTGAAGCTCCGTGGATAAATTGGGGAAAAATCTGACCTCATGATCTCCATACACGATCTTTCCTTTAATCCTGGCAGCTCTCATCACTCTGGCTTTATCTTGGAAGTTTAAAAACTTCATGATCAGCACTTTTGGAGGAGATGATCGATTGGATTGTGAACGACCAGGTAGTCTCTGTGCGCTCTCTCGATGATGGGCGGTGCGGAGAAGGTTGCCGGGCCCAAAACTTCAGGTAACCATTTTTCTAAGAAGGCGACCGCATCGGGATTTTCCACCTTTTCAGGAAGATTAACCACTCTTAGGTTCGATCTTCGAGAGCGGTTTTCAAGGTCGTCTAGCTTATGTGAAAGGAAGGCTAGGTGTTTAACTACCTCTTCAATCTAGCCCTTCTCTGTAGTAACCATGTCTTCTATGTTGCTGATTCGCTCTTCGGCCATATCCAAGCGTCCCGAGAAGTCTCTCACATCCTTTTTTACCTCATGAATCGCGTTAAGAAGGCCATCTATCTTTGACGCAAAATCACTTCTTATCATGTCCAACTAGTACAGCTTTCTTCAGGTTTAGAAGCGCTGCATGTGTTGCCTGATGAGTTAGCTACACTGCTAGCATCCCACTCGTCATCCTGGTCCTTGAGTGGCGAGGAGTCCGTTTTATGGTTAATTTTGGATTTTTTTTCGACGGCATTTCGATTCTTATTTCACCTCAAGCAGTTAGTGAAAAAAATGTACAATTGTATAAACAAAAAGACGCAGAATATACAGGATTTTCAACAAATAACCCCAGGAGCTCACAAAAAGACGTCCACTCAGCTCGGAGTCATAACCACGTCCCCCAAATCGTCTTTTAAATAGCTTATGAGCAACAACAAAAAGTTTGAAAATTTAAATTGTGCAATAAATGACAAATTGCATTTGAGAAATTAAAACTGGTTCTCTCAACTGCAACTGTAGGTCTATACGTTTTTTATGTTAAAGTGTTTAATCTATTTGATTTTGAAAAGTTAGGTTTACTCTCACACAAATCTGTTAGTTTATGAATGAATGGTTTGCTCTAACTGTTGCTCTGGTCTTCGTCAACAACAAGCGCTTGCACCCCCTGCTGGTGAGATGAACTAACAGCAGATGGAGATTATGCTCGTTAATCTACTGCTTTTCCTGCAGTTCCTGGATGTCAATGTTGAATTTACTTTCGAATTTGAACCACTGAATTTGTGGAAGCGAATTTGCAAAGCAAAATAAAATGGACCGGACATTGCCTGTTGAATTTTATACGTTGTATTTTTAAACAGTTTGAATATTTTGGAAGTGAAATATGAAAGGTGAATATGGATTATTGAATTTTTAATAAAGAAAATGTGTTTGAAATGTTTTGAATTGAAATATTCCCAGCTTAAATATTCAACCATGCTGAATTTCAGCCCATAAAAATGCATGGTTAATGCAATGCATATTTTTTTCAAGTAGCGCAATTCAACAGGATTTTTTGTTTCAAAAACATTTGCCATTAATTTACTTCCATAGGTCTCCATTCATATTCTGAATTTGAAGTAGTCACAAATGTGTAAAATGCCCTTTACAGAAATACAAAGACAGACACAAACCTGAAATATATATTTGCCCGTATTCTTACATTCACATTTGCAGTACAAGCTCAATTAAGTCAAGTCAAGTATATTTATATAGCGCTTTTCACAATATAGATTGTATCAAAGCAGCTTCACAGTATCAAAATAACATAACAATGTTTGTTTCTTAGTGGAAAAAAACATCCACGTTAGGTAGGGCTGATCAATGGTATTAATGATTGGTTAATTAATTTGAATATCCCCAACTGAGCAAGCCAAAGGCAACAGTGGCAAGGAACCGAAAAACTCCATCAAGTGACCTACTGGTGTCCTAAAAACTCCATCAGGTGACCTACTGGTGTCCTAAAACTCCATCAAGTGACCTACTGGTGTCCTAAAACTCCATCAGGTGACCTAATGGAGAAAAAAAACCTTGGGAGAACCCAGGCTCAGTCGGGGGCCAGTTCTCCTCTGGCGTTTATGAACTATAGGCCGGATTTACAGTAACTGTAAGACAAAAAAATATATATGAATGCCTGGTTGAAGACATAAGTCTTTAATGTAGTTTTAAACTGGGAGAGCGAGTCCGAGCAACGAACAATATCAGGAAGGCTATTCCAGAGCTTTGGAGCTAAATGTGAAAATGCTCTCCCTCCTTTGGTGGATCTGGATATCCTAGGAATGACCAGAAGCCTCGAATTTAGTGATCTTAAAGCTACACTGTGTGATTTTTACCCCATCTAGCGGTGAAAAGGTATATGACCATCCAGTGAATATTAGTTTCTGTTCCTCTCAATTCCGATTTCGGTTTAACTCCTACGGTGGCCAATGTTGTCCAAGATTAACATGGCTTCCAGTTCGAGTGTTAAGCAGTTCGAGTGCTAACCCACGCGTGTTTTAAAACGCGAAAGGGTATGTCCCTCTTTGGCTAATGTACCTTCAAGATGGAGGGGCAACATGGCGACCGACATTAGAACCCCTTACCCAAATTCTCAATGGCATATTATACACTCACAAGAATACTTTATTACTTGAACGAAGTAATTATACATTAATAAGCACATATATTTTTTAAATAACTAAGTGTTTTTAGCTAAGAATAAACTAAAAAAGTTACACAGTGTATCTTTAAAGAGCGTGATGGATTATAGGGCGATAGAAGATCCGTTAAATAGACTGGAGCTAAACCATTTAGAGCTTTATAAGTCAAAAGCAATACCTTGTAATTAATACGGAACTTTATGGGTAACCAATGTAGTGATGATAAAATCGGTGTTATATGATCATATTTTCTTGATCTAGTAAGAACTCTAGCGGCTGCATTTTGGACTAACTGTAGCTTGTGTAAAGATACGGTCCATAAGCTCTTTATCAATTTTAAGTTTGGGGATAGATATTCAATAACTATTAATCTATGATCAACAAATTATTGAATACAGTTTGAACCGGGTCCTTACGTTAATAAATTCCCCACAAAGGGGTGTACAGCGTACCCGTCTGTTCAGGGTAAGTATATAACAATTAAACACAACGAATTATTGTTAATTATTAATATACATCCTACACAGAGGAATGGCTGATCTTCAACAATACCAAAGCATTTAACCCCTCCTCGCTCATTCACACGTCCGCCGTGTATTCAGGCTAGAGGATGCAAATGACTTATGGTCTATTTTAGCTTAAATTAACTGACAATGTTTTGTGCACTTAAACGATTATCAGATTGTAGCTAGGATCTTTTATATTAAAGAGGCTTTGTTATACGAGCAACAACCACAGAGTCAATAAAGCATAAAATGAGGTTTAATGAATGAACTAGACTACATGTAACAGGATATAGATTAAACAAAATGAAATAAAACAATAAGAAAAGAGAAACACAAGGAAAATACAATTGCTAGCACAGTTTAGAGTAAACCCTTTAGAGACAGCCACATGAGATATACTTTACAACTCTAAATTTTGTATTGAACAAGTTTTTGCATTCAGACCTGTACGTTTTGGTGTGCGGAAGCAAAGTGCGGCGTCCCGGAGATGGAGGTCGGGTTTCTTTGGGTCCCAGCGGGGTTGGTTCGCGGGAGATTCAACGTCCTGACTTAGTTCGGTATGCGTGAAGGGAGTCTTTTCACCGGAGTGCTGGAAGACTTACGAAACGCACGTGGAGGTCTCAGTCGGGAGACGAGAACACTAAGAGCGGACTGGCTATGCGCAAAATAAAACGAAGTTACAATAAAACAGGAACATTAAAATAAAATACGAAGATTACAAAGAATACACAGGAACAGGAACACACGGACAGAGAGCGATCGTCTCTGTTTTGGAGATTATAAAGCTGAGTTAGGCACGCCTGGGTAAGGCGCGCCGGCCAATGATAGCATCCCATATCGAGGAGCGCGTACGCCCCCTGAGTGGGTGTTGTTCGGAGTCAATTTGCAACTTATGACCAAGAAGAAAATTAAGCTTACTTTGGTAATAGCATATGCATGTAGTTATACATTTCACGATATGGATATACAGCTTAATAGATGGATCAGATTTGTAGGATTACAACGATATCAAACATTTCACATCACAGACGTACTATTACAGAGTTACATCTGGAGGCACACATTCAGGCATTCATAAGGATCGTACATTCCTGAAAACATTCGTAATACAAGTTTGCACATTTACAGTTCTTCTACATGTATTTTGACACTCTGAAGATGTTTTAGTGACGACTTAAGGGAGAAAGTTAGAGTTCATCTGTATGTGTGTGTGCGAGAATGTATATTGCGTTCGGCGGGAAAAACAGACAAAGGGACGTATGTTCTGCGCTCCCCCCCCCCCTCGTTTCCGTCCGGGGTGGGGTGAAGAAGGCCTGTTTGTTGTCTCAAGTGAGAAAACCCGTTGTTCGGGGACCGCTCTAAACCATTTGTCAACATAAAAGTCCAAAGTCCATTTGTTCCCTAGACTCATCGGCGCCTATTTGGGAGATAGGAGTCCCCAGGCTTGACCACATGGCCTTTTAGGAATGTTTGTTAACGCTGCTGTCCTTTTAAATTTGTTGCGAGTTCGTGACTCAATAAAAGAGAATTAATGAAAGCTCCAGAGTCTCTACAGTTTTACCCCCTTTCGGGAGATGATGTCCCTGGGGAGAGATCGTCTGCCGACAATCATTGCATGGGAGGATGGAAGGTGAATCATGAATTCGGATAACAGGTGATTATCAGGGCTGAGGGCTTAGCTCAATGAGGTTACCGGCGGCTTCTTGCGTGTTATCCTCCTTTCGGGGGTTTCGTCGGAAGCCTCCGGACACGGCTTTGGAGAGCCTGACGGTAGATGCTCGTGTCTCGTTGAGTCTCCTGTACAGGATGAAAGCCAAGCCCAATGTTAGGATGTGACTGACTACCATAGAGAGGCAGAGCGCAGTGTCGGCTGCGGTCCAGGCTCGGGCAACAGGTGAAGCAGTCAAAGTGGGCTGTCGAGACAAAGCTTGTAGGGCGGAGTCAAGAGGAGCAATGTCAATTAGCTGTGACCCCCCTGTCTCAATTTCCAGTTCCAGCTCTGGACTCAGGGTGAAATTGTGGTCCTTGAAGAAGGAGGGAATTTCCAATTCTGTTTCGTACTCGTGGCTCGGAAGATGATACAATGCCAGATCGTCTACGTGGAGGATGGCACCTTTAGGTACTTGAATCCACATGCTCTGGTTGAGTAGGCTGACACGGGTAGCGGTGTCATGTTGGTCATAGGTGAGAGTGGCAGTGAGTACCGGAGTGTTGACAAGCCACCGGTCACCGATGATCTCTGCTCGGGTTTCTTCCACTTGTATGCGAGGCTTAGCTTCGGCAGGGCAGCGGTTGTCGCTGGACATGGTTTGCAGTCCGCAAATTCCATCAGTGTTATCTCTAAGGAAGGGTTTGCTAGGGCACAGATAATGAATGTCTTTCGTCAAGGTGCACATGTGCAGGTTTGGAGCCAGGTACAGCTGAGGATCGCTGTCGTGGTAGGCTACCACTTCTGGAGTGCGGATCTTGATGTGCGTGTTACCTTTCCAAAACCCGACGTTGACAATGTCTTTGAGTCTGTAGATTCGGCTTGACTCGATGATGGGTAAGTTCAGGAGGAATCCCATTTCTCTCTGCTCTGGGTCGACATAGAGTGGGATGGCGCTGCCCAGAGAGTAGGCCAGGTGTACTTGGAGCGGATCAGCTGGCGTGGTGATGGCGGAAGCCAGCACATTCTGGACAAGGCTCAGAGGTATGAGATAGGGTGGGATCCTACCCATGGCTAAGCTGTCAATAGATGAGCTCACCTCCCTTAACATGTCCGTCATCAGGGCGGTGACCAGCTGAGTTTGGGCAAAGTCATTTTGGAAAACAGTGAACAGCTGTTTCATGGAATTCACAGTCTGGTTCAACATGACACTGTGGGTGTTGAGAATGACCACAGTTCCCCTTAAGGTCCTTCCGATGGTCTGCAGAGAAGCACTCTGCACGGTGAGCTGCTCTTTTAACTGGGGAATCTCTGTCTGGATTTCAGCCACATGTCTTCTCACGGTGGCTAGGTTAACAGCGTTGACGCTTGACATACCAATGTTGAACAAGTTCCCACTGCAGCTGCGGCTCCCAGGAGAGCTCCCAGGAATCGTTTTGGGCGGCGGTTGTGTCCACCTAATTCTGCTTGGGTGACGGTCATCTTTTCAAGTTGATTCAGCATGTGCCTGACATCGGCCTCGGCGTGGGCGATGGCGTCCTCTGTCCATCGGGCTCCAGCCCAGCTGTACTGGGCTACTGCACTGGGGTAATGTGCCCGGTACACGTTGCGGGGGTCGAGTCGAACGTACACCTTCTGGGTGTGGGTCCGACAGTTGGTGATCAGGAGGCCTGGTTGCTCCCTCAGTACGATGCTTGTCGCCGGACCTGGTGTGATGACGTCAGGTGGCGGTTGCCCTCTGGTGGACTGGAGGCACAGGAATGTGAACCATAACAGCATCCTATTAGAGTTGAAAGGGGAGATGTGGAGAGAGAGAGAGGGAGAGAGAGAGAGAGAGAGAGGCAGGGTGTCAGCGAGAGTTGTCCTTGGTTGGACAGGGCAGTCTTTTTACTTTGTGGGCGGCGACTGGATTTAGGTCGCCTTGGCCCATCTTTCGCCACATCTTGCTGTTGGCATGTCGCTTGTTTCAGTGTCTTGTCAGTGACTCTGGTGCTGTGGTTTGCAGCGCATGATGCGTCGCGGACGTACATTGGCCTCATCCCCCCTTTGCGCCATGGCAACACAAGCCTTTGCGTTGTGGTGTCCGATGGTGCACAGTAATGACTGTTGTTCTGTGCACGCAGCATGTGCTTGGTGTCATGCCGTGGTCCGAGTAACTGGTAGTTAGTTAGTGTAGACGGCGTGCGAGGGTGGTTGGAGGGGTCAGAGAGGCGGTTAAACAAAGTCTTTATTGTGTCCGAAGCCCGCTTGTCTGCTATGCTGGGCATTGTAAATGGCGGAGCCCGCGGAAGCGGCTGTGAGGTAGGCAGTTTAGTCCGTACAGGTGTCAAGCAGTGTGTGGTCGCTTCATATAGCTGCAGGTCAGTCATGACCTTTGGGCAGGTGTCACAGTCTTTAGGTAGCTGAAAGGTGCCGGGTAGCACAGTTGAAACTTGACCTGGTGCTGAGTTTGGCTTTGCTGTAGTTCTCGTGACCTCTGTGACCTGCCAGTCTGGCATTGGTGGCCTGTGTGACTGGAGGGGGAGGGGTTCTTGAACTTGGGCCCAGATCATCAGGTGTTTGAAGTCTAGTAAAGGCTCAAAGCGCTCTAGCAGATCTTTGCCAATCAGGAAGGGGTAAGTGAGATGTACACTGGGTGGGTAAGACTGAAAGGACCAAGTGTCAGGTGGATGGGAGCTACCTGTTCAAGCCGGATGTCGTTCTGGCTGTACGACTGCACGTTCAGCTCACAATTCTGAGATTTTAAAGTTCTGTTCTGCTTGTTAGCTGCAAATCTGAGTCTTTCAAAAAGTTTGGCTGATATCAAAGTGAGATCCGATCCGGTGTCAACCAGAGCTTCGAGCCTCACCACATTTTCCAATGTGATAGAGAGATAAGGTTTGCGTGCTAGTCCTTTTTCGACCAGGTTCCCTAGGAGTTTTAATGTGGGGGCTTGTGTGGCGATCGATAAACAGTTAGGGTCAGTGTCTTGGGATTCGTTGGGGAGACACACGACCAAAACAGCACTTTCTGGTATCTCTGGGGTTTTCTCCACTGGTATGCTGTGTTGGATTGTCCGCTTCTGGATGTGCGGTTGTTGACAGCAGCGAGTGGGTGTCACTGTCACTTGGTGTTATGACAGCTGGTTCTGTGGTCTGTGTCAGGAGAACAGTGTTCGTGGTGCTTGGTTCAGCACTTACGCTTAGACATAGGATGCCTGGCTCGTCCCTCCAGTCTCCCTTGTGAAGTTTCTCGTGCAGAATCTCTTTCAGCACCTTTAGGATCTCTGCTGTCTCTGATGTGGTTTCCCCCTTTTGGTTGTGGGGTGGCCGTGGGCTGCCGTATGATCTGTCAGAGCGCCCGCTCTGATGCTTAGGACGAGCACCATCGTGGTTGCGTTGCCCTCTGCTGGCTTGAAACGGTCTTGGCTCGTTACTAGAAAGTCTGTTAGTGTGGTGTTGTGGGGTGCCCTGTAGTGACAGCTCTGAGTGCTGATCAGTGATAGGGCAGATAGAGGGAGTTTTTACAGTCTTTTCAGAAGCAATTTTCTGCTTGATGAACGCTTTGTGGGCGAGATCCCTCAGTTGCTGGGTAGACATTGTGCGAGGACAGGCCAGGACCCCTAAGTGATGGCTCACAGTGGGATGCAGGTTGCGGAGAAACAAAGTTCTGAAGTTAAAGTCCTCCTCCATCCCGGGATCATTCCGTGCCCCAAAGTATGCTTGTCGGAGGCGAGTGTAAAAGGCCTGCAACGTTTCCAAGCGTGCCTGCTTGAGGCTCATCGCGGTGATGAGTCCTTGATCGGTGTCTGGATCAGAGAATTCCCTGATGAACGCCTGTCGCAGTTGTTGATAATCCGACTTGACTGTGTCTGGTTGGCGATCCAGAAAACTGCGTACATCCCGACTAGACGTAATCCGAAGCAGGTATAACCGGTCCCACGGGGTGACATGGGGAACAGCGTATAGGTGGAAATCAATGTCTTTAAAGTAGGCATGCACATCGTGGCCTCCGGCAGGGTCTGGGGTGAAGGTCGGAATGTTCCTGGCAAGCTTGTCCAGTTCTTTAAAGTCCTTGCCGTGGTAAGTGGCAAGGGTTGGCTGTGGCGCCCCTCCTCTTCCTGAGGGCGAGGGCTCTTGTAGGCTGTTAGTTGATATCTGGAACGGCGGACGATCGTTTCCCTTCCTAGTTCTTTGTTTTTGGCGGAAGGGCGCAGACTGACCGGTCAGGGAAAACTTGGTAGTGTGTGTTTCCCTTTCCTGGTCACTCTGAAGTTTATAAGACTGTTTCAACTCACGGTGGACAGCGTCGAGCTCGTCTCTGTAAGAGTCTTTTAGCTGGATAAGTTCATTGATTTCAGCTTTAGCCGCCTTTAAATGTTCCTCACAAGCTTTGGCTTTGGCGTCTCTTTCTTTTAATGCATTGAATGCTCTCTCGAGGAGAGCTTCACATTGTTGCACGTTTTCGGTGCGTGTCTCTCTGGCTTTCCTTTCTTTTAATTCCTTTTGGTCGGCGTCTAGACGAAGGCTTTCCAGAGCAGTTTGAAGTTCTTCTACTTCTTTCCGTAGCTCTGGGTCCGTTTCCTCCTCGTCCCGCTCCTCTTTCTCGAGTAGTAGCTGGTCTAGCCGACTTTGGGTCTTTGCTTGGTCGCGCCGGGCCTCCTCCGCTTGGAACCGCAGAGTTGCCGTCTCCTGTTCCAGGTCGATGCCGTGTCTCTCGTGAAGGCGGGCTTGTGCGACGAGTGTGTGGGCCAGGTTTCCCACGATTCGGGCCCATTCTTTGTGGTTGTAGCTTTGCGTTGGGTCGTGCCTCATCAGCAGGTCCAGGTCGGTGTCTAGCTGCGCCTGGTCCCGGGGCTCGGAGTCGCCGATATCCTCGGGCAGGACGGTGGCTGTCATGGCCTTCAGCCATGTCTCAAGGCTGTCCCAGTGGGCTGCGGGGCTGGGAGACCGGGACATGCTGGCTTACTGCAGGCGAGAGGAGCACAACACACACAAACACAAACAGACCAAATGCAAATTTGTTCTACAATTTATGCGCTTATACCCTTAATACGGCGATGCCGTTTACGGTACTTTGACTAACTGATGCAGACAGTTAGGTAGGGACAAATTGTTTAGGTCAGCGCAGGGCCTAAATAAAGATTTTGACAGGACCGGAGCCTAGTAGGTCACGGTTGGTGCTAACGGCTCGGCTGTCAGTCTGTTATTTAGCTCTCCTGGGGTGTCTCTGTAGGCTCTGTCTCTGGTGACCTGGAAGGCACAGTTAACACAGAACAGAGAGAAGTAACAGAAGAATAGCAAGAAAAACTTAAAGTGAGATTTAGACAATAGGAATTAATGGATCTGTTAAGACAGAGTAAACGATAGTACAGAAATGGTTACGGGAACTAAGAGGGCTTGAGCCGACTATGTGTGGTTTTCTGAGAAAAAGGGGTGGACACTCTTAAATGTCACGGGAGGATATCTAATATCCTTGTGGTTTATACTAAGTGGATGTCTTTGCTTTACCTTAATTTAGCTTGTCTGGGGTGACCTGAAATCACACTAGCGGGAGCCAGCGTCGAGGACAATCTTTCCGTCGCTCCAAGCACTTAACCGAGATGTTCACGGCCTCTCCTGTGCGTCAACCACCATGCGCCCTCCCAAACAACATAGACTTTAACACAACTGGCACGCCCGGGAGGTCACCTGCTTACGACACTGCAAAGGGACTTTTCCCCAGAACCCTCTTTCGAGTGGCCCCCTATTAGGCCCCGGTTTGTGTACTAGGTCCGAAATTGCCTTGTGTCTTATCGCGTGGTGAGCCTCCCCTTTTTGGGAGCACCAAATTGCTGATGTCTTATTGCGTGCCGCACCAATGGAGAGACAGGGAGGTCCGCGACTCACCCACAGCAAGCGTTGGTTACGCCGGTCAGACGACCCCGCCCACTGGACACCAACCAGATATGACGGTCAGATCACACCAGCGCAAGAGAAATCTACCTGTAGATAACAAATGTGATAGAGAAAGGTGACTCTAGAATTACTTCAAAGCTTACTTTGTCTAAAACAAAATTGAGTATCTGTATGTGTAGAAAATACAAAACCTTGTTACCTAATGGGAGAGAGAGAAGCAGAGAGGGAATTGTGACACTGTTAGTTGTCAGAATAACCTACGGAGAAGGGTCAGTGAGTAAGGCAGGATAAACACAGGAGTAAGTAGGCTGTAGTGGCGGTTTTGGGCCACAAGAGGGGGTACTTTCCAGTGGTTAGCCGGCTAGGGAAACAACTTACTTGAAATTGTAAGTCAACTGGTTTGAATTCAATTCAAATAAGCATAGACGGTGATGTTGAATAACACCTAAGATAGTGTGGGTACCGTCGTGATAGAAATATCACTTAAGAGACGGCAGGGTTGAGTGCGAGAAAGAGAGGGAGAGAAAAAAATAATAATAATAAAAAAAAAATTATATAATTTTTTTTTTTTGGAAGAGAAAAATTAAAAAAAAAATTCAAAAAAATTAATAAAAAAAAAATTATAAAAAAAAATTAATAAAAAAAAATTATTAATAATTTTTTTTTTTGGGAAGACGATTAATAAGAGTTATCAATTTATTAAAAACAAATTATCAAACTCATTAATTTATCGAGAAGGAAAAAGTAAAGAATTTAATAAGATTTATTGATTTATCTGAGGGACAATCAATAAACTTATCCGGACAGAAAACGAAATCAAGTAGAATTGTTCGTAACCTAATTCATAAAGTGAAGTGAGAATTTAATTCAGTTTTACCTTCAAAGTTTTTCTTTAGACCAATCTGAATGAGACTATGAAAATTAACGGATGGATTACTTCTAATGCTAATCACGACTGCTGTAAGGTAATCAGTGACAGCCTTAGAACAACCCAACTGAAAATAGGCTGGAATCTCAACAGAAATCGAGAATTACAAAGAGCTGACTCAGCGTTGAAGGCCACAAGGGGGCGTTCCCCGTGAGTCACTTCCTGTGAGGAACTACAACTGACTTAGAAAGGAAAAATTCAGGAGAGAGTGACCTTATCTGAGAGCGTCCATACGGTGGCGCTATTACGCTCACGTCGAAGAAGAGGGTGTGGCGGTGATTTGAGACTGAGGCGCAAGGCTGCGCTCTAGTGTTCAGCAACAGAATCACAACCACACGCTTCAATTGTACCTTTTTAGGGCACGCGCAAAATCTTATACTGCATATAATTTAGGTTCAGGCGGATTTACAGTGCTATGTTCCACGGGTTTAGTAAAGCAGATTTAATTCACTGCACTTACATAACAATACCAACAGGAATTGACGTCTGTGGTTTAACTCTCAATACATTTATCATTTAGCACTTTAATGATTTAAAATGTTTTGGTATAAAGTTTGGTTAGCTAAGCCAAAGTTGAAACCAGGAGTTTTCGTTAATCTAACGATTATATATATATCAGGCCTTTTAGGTTGAACACAGGAGCATCGCTGTGTTCAATTCCTCTATCGCACTGCTCAAAAGATTCTCGTTTTGAAAACAGGCTGATTAAAGACAATATCTTAACATGTAAACGTCTTTACAGAGGTAATATCTCTTTTGTTGCGAACTACAGTTTACATTCAATAATTTAACCGTGAATATCAGTATTACGAACTGTAATTCATTTTAGCAATTACAACGATTACACGCTTAGGTGAATTTAGCAGTTTGTAATGTGCTCAGCTGAAACTTGGCTTTCAGCTTGCAACATGCGCGGCGCGCGGCGCGCTCGCGTTTCTTAATCAAAACACAACAAAATACACAATATTGCCACTGCATTAATTGCTCACACAACAAAGCTTAAAATATTGCCTATCAATTCTCCACCAGAAATATGTAAAGATACGGTCCATAAGCTCTTTATCAATTTTAAGTTTGGGGATAGATATTCAATAACTATTAATCTATGATCAACAAATTATTGAATACAGTTTGAACCGGGTCCTTACGTTAATAAATTCCCCACAAAGGGGTGTACAGCGTACCCGTCTGTTCAGGGTAAGTATATAACAATTAAACACAACGAATTATGGTTAATTATTAATATACATCCTACACAGAGGAATGGCTGATCTTCAACAATACCAAAGCGTTAAACCCCTCCCTGCTCATTCACACGTCCGCCGTGTATTCAGGCTAGAGGATGCAAATGACTTATGGTCTATTTTAGCTTAAATTAACTGACAATGTTTTGTGCACTTAAACGATTATCAGATTGTAGCTAGGATCTTTTATATTAAAGAGGCTTTGTTATACGAGCAACAACCACAGAGTCAATAAAGCATAAAATGAGGTTTAATGAATGAACTAGACTACATGTAACAGGATATAGATTAAACAAAATGAAATAAAACAATAAGAAAAGAGAAACACAAGGAAAATACAATTGCTAGCACAGTTTAGAGTAAACCCTTTAGAGACAGCCACAGGAGATATACTTTACAACGTCTAAATTTTGTATTGAACAAGTTTTTGCATTCAGACCTGTACGTTTTGGTGTGCGGAAGCAACGTGCGGCGTCCCGGAGATGGAGGTCAGGTTTCTTTGGGTCCCAGCGGGGTTGGTTCGCGGGAGATTCAACGTCCTGACTTAGTTCGGTATGCGTGAAGGGAGTCTTTTCACCGGAGTGCTGGAAGACTTACGAAACGCACGTGGAGGTCTCAGTCGGGAGACGAGAACACTAAGAGCGGACTGGCTATGCGCGAAATAAAACGAAGTTACAATAAAACAGGAACATTAAAATAAAATACGAAGATTACAAAGAATACACAGGAACAGGAACACACGGACAGAGAGCGATCGTCTCTGTTTTGGAGATTATAAAGCTGAGTTAGGCACGCCTGGGTAAGGCGCGCCGGCCAATGATAGCATCCCATATCGAGGAGCGCGTACGCCCCCTGAGTGGGTGTTGTTCGGAGTCAATTTGCAACTTATGACCAAGAAGAAAATTAAGCTTACTTTGGTAATAGCATATGCATGTAGTTATACATTTCACGATATGGATATACAGCTTAATAGATGGATCAGATTTGTAGGATTACAACGATATCAAACATTTCACATCACAGACGTACTATTACAGAGTTACATCTGGAGGCACACATTCAGGCATTCATAAGGATCGTACATTCCTGAAAACATTCGTAATACAAGTTTGCACATTTACAGTTCTTCTACATGTATTTTGACACTCTGAAGATGTTTTAGTGATGACTTAAGGGAGAAAGTTAGAGTTCATCTGTATGTGTGTGCGAGAATGTATATTGCGTTCGGCGGGAAAAAACAGACAAAGGGACGTATGTTCTGCGCTTGTTCTCGTTTCCATCCGGGGTGGGGTGAAGAAGGCCTGTTCTCTTACGAGAGTATCTCTCGTACTGCGTAATATCTTACGCTATGGGGAAACACTCTTTCCTCGAGATATTGAAGCCAAAAATTATCCTTAATTTTTTTAATCATGCAAAACGCTTTTGCAGCAGCAAGCAGACAAGGGCGAAACAGCTCGCGCGCCCATTGGCTGCCTCGCTGGAAAAGCTGCAGCCTATCGAGTGAAGGCACTGCGTGACGTAATGACGAATGAAGACGCTTCGCGCTCATTTCGTCATGTCCCGCCAGTATAGGCGTGGTCTCGCCCTGTAAATACCCCTCGATAGCTGTATTTCTCTGATTTTTCATTCTTCACGCGAAGCTCACGCATCGCGGGATCCAGAGTGAGAAGCCGCGCCGTTGACTTGTAGCCTTCTCAGCGGGACGTGCCATCTTCTGAAGTCGCTGGCCCAGCCGCCTTCAACTGCCGTACCTGCTGCGCTTTCCGGCGTACTATATCCTTTTACTCTAAGTGTGTGTGTGTGTGTTTGCTTACGTGACGCAACACCCATTTCTACTGTTCTAAAAGAGCTGCGTCTTTTTAAAGATGCTTTCCTGTGGTTCTTGCCAAGCCCCACTCAGCGACGAGGACCGCCACGTCATCTGCGTGTCCTGCCTGGGTGAGGATCACGCGGCCACCGCGCTCGCTGATGGCGGATGCTCATTGTAAACGCTTGCCTATGGTGACTCTGCGGACTCGCCTGGCGTCGTTCTCCGAGCCCGCATCCCAGCCCGCCGTGATGCCGCGCCGCAAGAAGCGCCGCGCCCTGCGCGCTCCCGAGCTATTTCCAGCCCGCCAAAGCTCGCCGGTTCGCCCGCCAGCTTCGCCGGCTTCGCTCGAGTCGCTCCCAGACGGACAGCGGCCGCCGTCTGCCGCCGCGTCCGCACTTGAGCTCGACAAACTACCGGAGACGGCATTGAAACTGAGCCGATGCGTCCGCTCTCTCAAGCCGTGCATTACATCGCTGAATGGTGAGATACATTTGTGGCTAACGCTATCCGAGATGACGGAAGCTGAGCGCTCCGTGTTCCTCGACGTTCTCGCTCTGCTGGACGCCGCCCCCCTCAGCGCGGGCCCCGGCCGAGGATTGAGGTAGAGCCCGAGGTCTCAAGGCCTTCCTAGTCTCTCTAGGAAAGCGACGGTGTTCAGTTCCCGCTGCGGCCGGATTTTCACCAAAACTTCTCGCTCGTTCAGTTCCAAGCAATGTGACTGTTCCAGTGTATTTCGCAGTGAGCAAGCTGGTTCCACAGCCCGCTTGCCTGCGCACAAAGGCCGCCGTTTCGGCTAACTAGCAGCGCCGCCAGGCCCGAGATCAAAACACCGCGCTCTCGCTCTGCTGGACGCCGCCCCCCTCAGCGCGGGCCCCGGCCGAGGATTGAGGTAAAGCCCGAGGTCTCAAGGCCTTCCTAGTCTCTCTAGGAAAGTGACGGTGTTCAGATCCCGCTGCGGCCGGATTTCCACCAAAACTTCTCGCTCGTTCAGTTCCATGCGTTGTGACTGTCCCAGTGTATTTCGCAGTGAAGCAGCCGGTGTCTCAGCCCGCTTGCCTGCGCACAAAAGCCGTTTCTATGGCTACCCAGATAAATCCAATAAAGAGTGCATTTTCTGGTGTTCCGGCCACGGCCGATGGTGTTACGAGTGTTGTAAGAATGCCCACGTCCCAGTGCCCATTCCCACACCCAGACACAGCCCGCCACGGTGCAGGGCTAGCACAAATAAAACCAACTCATGTTGGTTGTGCAGAAAATGTGGTGAACGCGCCCATACAATGCCCGCTTACACTACACGATGCGTGTCCCTTGGTTTCTGTAAAACGAAACTAACACACATTTAGTCGGCGCGAGCCGACAGTGTTCTCAGTGCAGTAAATGTGCCCGCTGTTCCGCATTTCCTCACTGACACGCCGAATCCCACGGGATTCACCCCCGCTCGCTTTCTCTGCACAACCTGTCACAGAGAAGCTGAGCGCGGCCAGGCTGCCGGCTTTGATCAGCGCGCGCCTGCCCGCTGTGATTAGCGCGCACCTCGCACGCTGTGAACACAGCGTTGATTCAGTCGGCGCGAGCCGAGTATTCTCCGTGCAGAAAATGTGCCCGCTGTCTCGCGCCCGCATTTCTCACAGACACTCCGAATCTCACGGGATTCACCCCCGCTCGTCTTCTCTGCACAACCCGTCACAGAGAAGCTGAGCGCGGCCAGGCTGCCGGCTTTGATCAGCGCGCGCCTCGCACGCTGTATACACAGCAGTGATTTAGTCGCGCGAGCTGACAGTATTCTCAGTGTAGTAAATGTGCCGCATTAGTAAATGTGCCCACATTCCCTCACACGCGCCGAATCCCACAGGATTCGCCCCGCTCGCTCTCTGCGCGTCCCGCCATAGAGAAGCTGAGCGCGGCCAGGCTGCCCGCTGTGATCAGCGCGCCCCCCGCCTCGAACGCTGTAAACACGGTGCTGTGTTCCCAGTACACAGGGGCTCTCGAGCTGCCGTCCTGCCGCGGCCAGAGCCCAGATTTCATTCTACCCCTAGCTATTCACGCAGATGCGTGGTCAAGGCTTCCCGGGGTATCAGAATGGGTGTTGAACACTATAACGAGAGGCTGTTCGCTACAGTTCGCTCGACGCCCCGCCGTTATACGGCGCGAGTCGAAACTACGGTGTATAGCGAAGTGTTTCATCTACTTCGAGCCGAGATAGCGAAACTACTGAGAAAAGGGGCTATAGAACCTCTATCTCAGGGCGAAGGGGGCTTATACAGCAGATATTTTCTGGTACTGAAAAAAGATGGTGGGCTCAGACCCATTTTAGATCTGCGACTGCTGAACAGAACGCTCGGGAAGCGCCAGTTCAGAATGCTTACGACCAGGAAAATCCTCGCGCAAGTGCGCCAAGGAGACTGGTTCATGTCAACAGATCTGAAGGACGCCTATTTTCAAATACAAATAGCGTCCCATCACAGGCGATTCTTGAGATTCGCCTTCGAGGGCCAGGCATATCAATACACAGTCCTGCTGTTCGGCCTGTCCATAGCACCCCGTACGTTCACGTAGTGCATGGACGCGGCCCTCGCCCCCCTGAGACTTCGGGGCATGCAAGTTTTGAACTACTTGGACGATTGGCTGATTCTAGCTCGTTCACGAACGGAGCTCATAGAACACAGGGCCGCATTACTCGAGCACCTCGAGGAGCTGGGCCTTACAGTCAATTGGGCGAAAAGCTCACTGCTCCCCAGTCGGAGAATTTCCTTCTGGGAACAGTGTTGGACTCGCTATCCATGACAGCACGCCTGTCACCGGAGCGCGGATTGAATATTCAGCACGTCGCGAGATCCTTCCGCCACGGCTCTATAGTCCCGCTCAGAAGGTTTCAGAAAATGCTGGGTCTGATGGCCTCAGCAGCCTCCGTACTCCAGTTGGGCCTGCTCTGCATGTGCCCACTGCAGCTATGGCTAAAAGCACGAGTTCCCCCAGGGCGTGGACCGCGGGTCTATTTCGCCTCAGGGTCGACCTTCAGTGCGTCTCAGCTCTGAAACCGTGGAAAAGTGACCGACTGGTATCAGTCAGTGTGGGGTCTGGGGATCGCCTCGGGTGTGAAGGTGGTGTCTACGGACGCCTCCACATCGGGGCGGGGAGCGCTGCTCGAGGGCAGACCACTAGCTGGCCTATGGTCAGTACGGGAGAAGCTCCTTCACATAAACTGCTTGGAATTAATGGCAGTCGACAAAGCGCTAAGGCGCTTCTGTCCCCAGATAATAGGCCACCACGTATTGGTCCGGTCGGACAACATGTCAGTGGTGGCGTACATAAATCGCCAGGGCGGCATCGGGTCCACACGCCTTTGCAGGCTGGCGGAACCCCTCTTGGTCTGGGCCCAGCGCAACCTCCTTTCTCTGAAAGCGGCGCACGTGCCTGGGCACCTGAATACGGGTCCAGACAAGCTGTCCAGAGACAACGTCCCGACAGGAGAATGGTCGCTGCATCTGCAGACGGTCCGGCTGCTGTGGGAAACGTTTGGCAGAGCGCAGGTGGACCTGTTCGCGTCCCGCGAGAACGCTCACTGCCCAGTATTCTTCTCGAAAAGCAGGACGCGCTGGCCCATGCTTGACCCAGCGGTCCCCTGTATGCTTTTCCCCCTGTCTCGCTCCTGCCTCAGGTGTTGGAACGGATCAGGGAAAATGGATGCCCAGTGCTGCTTGTAGCTCCGCTCTGGACGAACCAGGCTTGGTTTCCGGTCCTGATGCGGATGGCCAGCACTGCCCCGTGGCCTGTACCGTTGAGGAGAGATCTCCTCTCTCAGGCGGAGGGCTCGATTTGGCATCCTCGCCCGGAACTGTGGTCCCTGCACGCATGGGCCATCAACGGGTACCCGCTAGCCTCCCGGAAGGAGTGCTAAACACGATCGCGCAGGCTAGAGCTCCGTCTACCAGACGGCTCTATGCCTCGAAATGGTCGGTGTTCTCTACTTGGTGTCGAGCCCGTGGCTTTTCACCTGTGGACTGCGGGGTTAAGGAAGTGCTTGCCTTCCTTCAGGAGCTGATGGATAAGGGAAGGACCCCATCCACGCTCAAAGTTTACGTGGCGGCCATAGCACCGTTTGCTAAACCGGTGTCTGGCCAGTCGCTGGGGAAAACGACTTAGTCGTGCGTTTCCTACGAGGAGCTCGGAGGTTAAACCCTCCCAGGCCCCCTTCAGTCCCGGCTTGGGACCTTTCCACGGTCTTGGAGGCCATGAAAGGCGCCCCGTTTGAGCCGATCCAGCTGTCGGACATGAAGCACCTGTCCCTTAAGACGGTGTTTCTATTGGCTCTCGCTTCAGTGAAGCGTGTAGGGGACTTACAGGCGCTTTCTGTAAGCGCGTCTTGTCTGGAGTTTGGGCCTAACGACTCAAAGGTCGTACTCAAACCGAGGCACGGCTACGTGCCGAAATCCCTCAATACACCGTTTAGGGCCCAGGTAATTTCCCTGTCAGCCCTTCCGGTTCTCGATGAGGAGAGGGACGTGAGTCTCCTTTGCCCTGTCAGGGCGTTAAGGGCTTATGTGTCCCGCTCGCCTGAGTTCAGGCAGACCGAGCAGCTTTTCGTTTTGTTTGGCGGCCGTTCTAAGGGACTCGCCGCCTCAAAACAGAGCCTATCCAGATGGATAGTGGATGCCATAGCGCTGGCTTACACTTCCAAGGGCCTGCGGTGCCCATTGGGTGTCAAAGCGCACTCCACAAGAGGCGTGGCCTCGTCGTGGGCATGGTATAGCGGGGTCTCCCTGCAGGATATCTGTACGGCTGCGGGCTGGGCCTCGCCGTCGACATTTATCAAGTACTATAACCTGGAGGTGCCCGCCTTACAAGCTAAGCTTTTGGCGGTCTGAACTTCGGGCTTATCGGCCGCCAATGCGGCTATGTTGCCCTTACGGGTCGGTACCCCTACGGGACTTTTATGAGGGAGTGACGCTTCTAGCCTCTCCTCCTCTACTCTATGTGAGTTATGGTGATTATGCACTAGATGTGCCCCGGGCTTGGCCCCGGGACTCTGGTGTTGGATCCCTGTCCGCACGGCGTTTTGTATGGGGTCCCCATAGCGTAAGATATTACGCAGTACGAGAGATACTCTCGTAAGAGAACGTACTCGGTTACTAACGTAACCTCGGTTCTCTCTAGAGAGGGAACGAGTACTGCGTATCTTGCCGTGCTTGAACTATGCTCTGGTTCGCTTCGGTGTACAAAATCAGAGAAATACAGCTATCGAGGGGTATTTACAGGGCGAGACCACGCCTATACTGGCGGGACATGACGAAATGAGCGCGAAGCGTCTTCATTCGTCATTACGTCACGCAGTGCCTTCACTCGATAGGCTGCAGCTTTTCCAGCGAGGCAGCCAATGGGCGCGCGAGCTGTTTCGCCCTTGTCTGCTTGCTGCTGCAAAAGCGTTTTGCATGATTAAAAAAATTAAGGATAATTTTTGGCTTCAATATCTCGAGGAAAGAGTGTTTCCCCATAGCGTAAGATATTACGCAGTACTCGTTCCCTCTCTAGAGAGAACCGAGGTTACGTTAGTAACCGAGTACGTTTGTTGTCTCAAGTGAGAAAACCCGTTGTTCGGGGACCGCTCTAAACCATTTGTCAACATAAAAGTCCAAAGTCCATTTGTTCCCTAGACTCATCGGCGCCTATTTGGGAGATAGGAGTCCCCAGGCTTGACCACATGGCCTTTTAGGAATGTTTGTTAACGCTGCTGTCCTTTTAAATTTGTTGCGAGTTCGTGACTCAATAAAAGAGAATTAATGAAAGCTCCAGAGTCTCTACACTTGTTTATTGAGGATGCACGACAACCAGCTAATAAAGCATTACAGTAATCTAGTCTCGAGGTCATGAATGCATGAACTAACTTTTCTGAATCAGAAACTGATAGCCTATTACGAAGCTTAGCAATGTTTCTAAGGTGGAAAAAGGCTGTTTTTGTAACATATGAAATATGTTTTTCAAAAGACAGTTTGCAGTCTAATATAACACCCAGGTCTTTTACTGTAGAGGATAAAGTAACAGGGCATCCTACTATGTTAAAGTCGTGTTGTGATCAGTTTTTAGAACCGATAAGTAGTGCCTCTGTCTTGTCTGGATTTAATAAAAGAAAATTACGTATCATCTAATCTTTTATATCTTTAACACAATCTGTCAATTTAAATAATTTAGCGTATTCATCCGGCCGTAATGAAATATATATTTGAGTATCATCAGCAGGGCCGGCTCTAGCCCTTTGGTTGATTTTTGCTCCCCCGTAAGAAAATTTTGTGCATTTTAATGTTAAATTCATCAATCTGGTGCACTTTGAGAGTTCAAAATGAAAAGCTCCAACCCATATTCAGTGTTCAAATTAAACAAAGAAAAATTCAAACCTCTTTTAGTTAGTGTCTGTCTACATTACATAATAATAGTTATAATATTAATCCCATGATTATGGAATCATATCTGGTTATAAAATTAATGTAAACAAGAGTGTCTCTATGCCCCTTAATATAGCTGCTACTCAATTATCTCTTAGAAATTTTCCCTTCACCTGGAATATGGATAAATTCACATATCTCGGACTACAAATATCCAGAGATTTGTCTCAGTTATATAACTTAAATTATACTCCTTTGCTTAAAAAAGTAGAAGGGGATTTAGATAGGTGGAAATCTCTCCCTATTTCGTTAATTGGCCAGGTAAATTGTATCAAAATGACTATACTACCAAAGTTTTTATATTTTTTTCAGGCACTTCCCCCTATTTTGCCAAAGTTTTTTTTTTTAAGGAACTTAATAGTATTATTTCGAGGTTCTTATGGAAAGGAAAAGTGCCACGGGTCAAGCTAAGTTCACTATGTATGACATTCCGGAACGGTGGATTAAAGTTGCCTAATTTCTATTTGTATTACTGTGCAGCTCAGCTGCGCTCAATTTGGATTTGGCGTTCAAAATGCACCTCTCCTCCGGCGTGGCGACAATTAGAGGAAGCACAAGTACAGGGTATAGCTCTTGCTGCAACGCCTTTTGTCCCTCTGAATTGCTTAAAAAAATTGACTTCTAACCCTCTGATCGTGGGTACTTGTAAAATTTGTACAGACCTCAGGAAAAAGATGAAATGCAAACAAACGTTGTTCAGATCCACTGCCTTTTATTATAATCTTTTCCTACCCTCAGCTCTTAAAGATGGCATAACCAAACAATGGTATGACTGTGGTATTCAAACTTTCGAGGATCTTTATGATGGGGATACACTCATGTCTTTTGAGCAGCTACAACAGAAATTTTGCCTCCCTTTTAAATTTTTCTTCAAATACCTACAAATTAGACACTATACATTCAGACTCAGCAAGGTGGTCGCCTATCGAACCTTTCCCTTTCTCCCTTGGAGGACATCATATCTGATAAAAAAGATCCTAAAGGTCTTATATCATTTATTTATGGTAGATTGTCCCAGTTGATGGCTGGCAATATTTGCAATGTCAAATCTAAATGGGAAAAAGACCTGGAGTGCTCATTCAGTGATGATGAATGGGAAACTGTATGTGAGAAAGCTCAGACTCTGTCGATCAATAGCCGCCATAAACTCATTCAATTTAATGTGATACACAGAGTTTATTATACCCCAGTAAGACTACATGTCCCAGGGGTAAAGTGCAGAGAGGGACACTTTTACACATGTTGTGGTCTTGTCCTGACCTTGAGGTATACTGGGAAGGGGTCTTAGAGATAACTGACACAGTTGTCGGTACTAATATACCCAGGGAGCCCAGACTTATCTTGTTGGGGGACACTTCATTATTGGACGAACGAAGGGGGATTAATCTGAGGTTTGTTAGATTAGCTCTCTTAGCAGCAATAAAATGCATAACTTTGAGGTGGAAGGACTCTAAACCACCTACTACTTCTATGTGCACTACAGAAATATCATCATATGTACCTCTTGAAAAAAATTGCATTCTGTTTGAAGAAACGTCAAGATCTGTTTGTAAAACACTGGGGCAGTTTCCTATCTTATATGGGTATAACAACAGCAGGACAAAAAAAACTAAATTTAATATGACTAGTGGCACTGTGGGAGGGAGGTTTGGGGTGTGATATAGGGTTGTGATATTGAAGAATTTTTCAATTTGTATTTTGTATTGTTTCTCCTTTATTTGTACTATTTTATTTTTTGAAGGAAAAACCCAATAAATACATGTACAATAAATACAATAAATGTAAAAAAAAAAAAAAAAAAAGATGAGTTCTGTATGACCGACAAACCACATGGCAAATAACTGAAAGCAATAGGGTGGCCATACGTCCATATTTTGGCCGGACAGTCTGGATTTTAAGCCCCCTATCCGGCATCCGACGCAGTCTCAAGCCGGACACTCATTTGTCCTTCTTTTTGGACTTGCGCTGAATTGCCCTAAAAAAAATCGTCTCAGGTTACTATTGTAACCATAGTTCCCTGAGAAACAGGGAACGAGACGATGCGTCATCAACGCTACGGGAACGCCTCCAGCGTGACTGCGTCTGAAGCATCTATGTCAACTTAGTCCAATGGAAAGAGAGAATGAGCGTCACGGGCGGGTGACGTCATGACCAGGAAATGATAAAAGCACTTCCGCTGCGAAACGCCAGTTAGCTTCGAAATTTGCCGAAGCAAGCCGATCGCAGGGATGCAGGAAGTATGGCAGAGGGACGCATCGTCTCGTTCCCTGTTTCTCAGGGAACTATGGTTACAATAGTAACCTGAGACGTTCCCTTTATCGAAAAAGGGAACTCGCGATTCGTCATCAACGCTACGGGAACGAGAATACCCAAAGCGCCATAATTCAAGTACCTGAGTGTCAGTCTGTTGTACTAAACACTAAGCACCTGAGAACCTGGGGCAACATCCAGGTCTAAACTGTAAATCTGACGAATGTGAGCAGAAAGGAAGCCAGCCGCATCACAGACATCTTGAAGAAAAAACTCCATACAGTAAGGCTTAGAAGCCGCCATACTCCTAGTCGAGTGAGCTCGGACCACCAAAGGACAAGGCTGGTCAGAGTACTCGCATGCAAGTGAAATAGCCTCAACTATCCACTTACTGACCGTCTGTTTAGAAGCAGGAAGACCTTTCTTAGGTGATCCAAAGGAAATCAGAGATAGGTCGGACTTCCTCGATGAGGATGTCCGATACACATAAGTGTCCAGTGGTACACTGGGCACAAGAGGTCAGCTTTTTCCTGGTCCGAAAAATGGGAGAGGACAGAAACCTGCAGCACAATAGGCCTCGGAATAATGGTCGGCAACTTAGGAACATATCTATGTCCCGGGAAAGATAGCCTTGGCCATCCCCGGTGCACTCAGGCAGTTGGGTACCGAAAGGGCCTGAAGGTCTGACTCATAGGGACGAATAGTTAGCATAAATAGTCTTAAAATAAAGGAACTACTCTGAGACCAAATCTAAGGGCTCAAAGAGCCCCAGATAGGCCTAAACTATTAAAAGGTCCCAAGCCGGCACCCTAGTGCAAGTTGCAGGCCTCAGCCTCAGGGTGCCACGAAGGAAACGAGTGATCAGGGGGTCTCGACCCAAAACGTACCATCCACCAGGGCGTGGAAAGCTGCAAAGGCCACCATGTATACCTTAAGCGTGGAAGGACATAGACCTGACACAAAGCATTATAGCAGAAATCCAATACTGTGTTGCTGAACAGATAACCGGATTCCACTGACGCTGGTAACACCAAGACGTGAAAAAAACTCTCGAAATAGTGAATAGTGAGAGTTTCCTCGTAGCGGGAGGTCTGGAGCTAGAACGGTCTCAACAACCTCAGTTGAGAGACCACTCTAAATGAGTTGGGCCCCCTCAGAGGCCAAACCCACAGGTTCCAAATCTCTGGACGAGGGTGAAATATTGTGCCCCCGGCCTGAGACAGAAGGTCTCTCCTGATCGGGATCTCCAATGGAGCACCGTCTAGAAGATGGATCAGGTCCGAAAGCCAGATCCGACTTGGCCAGCGTGGTGCTACTAGCAGTAGGCTTATTCCATACCGACAGACCCGCTCCAGAACTCCTGGGAGCAGAGCAACAGGGGGAAAGGCGTACAGACGTAGCCTCGGCCATGTCTGCACCATAGGGGGGCTGGGTGCGTAAGGGAATACCAGAGAGGACAGTGCGTCGTGTTCTGAGACACAAACAGATCCACTTCTGCTTGGCCATATGCCTCCCAGATTTTCTCCACCGCCTCGGGGTGGAGTCTCCAGTCCCCTGGCCTCAGCTCCTGTCTCGACAGGATGTCTGCTCCTATATT
Source organism: Chrosomus eos (assembly GCA_036326025.1). Taxonomy (NCBI): domain Eukaryota; kingdom Metazoa; phylum Chordata; class Actinopteri; order Cypriniformes; family Leuciscidae; genus Chrosomus; species Chrosomus eos. Next base: position 6,470,378 of record CM070837.1, on the reverse strand, counting down.
CTGGTCCCCAGAAATATACACTGCCCTCAGGGAGAGTACCTTCCCCAGAGACCACAGGAGGATCTGGTGCGGCGATTTGCAAAGCGGACGCCACCGCAGACCCCCCTGACGGTTCAGATAAGAGACCACTGATGTGTTGTCTGTTCGAATGAGCATATGATGGCCTCTTAGGTCCGGAAGGAAATGTCTCAACGCATTGAAGACGGCCATCATCTCCAGGCAATTTATTTGCAACGAAAGATGATGGCTTTTCCACAGACCCTGAACCGAGCGGCCTTCCATTACCGCTCCCCAGCCGGTGAGGGAAGCATCTGTCGAGATAGTAGCTCGATGGCAAAGAGCTCCCAACACCGGACCCTGGGTTAAGAACCAGTGCTTCCTCCATATCTCTAAGGCCCGAAGGCATCGCCACGTGACCTTGATCATACGTAATGGGTTTCCCCTCGGGGAGAACCCTCTGGTCCTGAGCCACCACTGTAAAGGCCTCATGTACAACAGGCCAAAAGGAATTCCGTTGGACGCTGCTGCCAGTAGACCCAGCAGTCTCTCGAACTGTTTTACAATGCGTGACTGGTTTTGGGTTAAGAACCAGTGTTTACTACATATAACTAAGGCCCGAAAGCATCGCCGCGTGACCTTGATATACGAAGTGGGTTTCCCCTCGGGGAGAACCCTCTGGTCCTGAGCCAGCACTGTAAAGGTCTCATGTACAGCATGCCAAAAGGAATTCCGTTGGACGCTGCTGCCAGTAGACCCAACAGTTTCTCGAACTGTTTTACAGTGCGTGACTGACCTAGCTTTAGCTCTTTGATGGCTACCAGGATAGCAGCTACACGAATGGGCGATAGGTTGGCCCTCATCATCACTGAATCCCATACCACACCAAGGAAAGTGGTCCTCTGTACTGGAGAAAGTACACTCTTCTTGGCATTGAGCCTCAACCCCAACATCTGCATATGAGCGAGAACAACACCTCGGTGCCGAACCGCCAACTGCTCTGATTCCGCTAGAATCAGCCAGTCGTCGATATAATTCAGAATGTGTATGCCCTGAAGCCTGAGAGGGGCTAAAGCTGCATCCATGCATTTCGTGAATGTGCGGGGTGACAGAGCTAGGCCGAAAGGAAGAACCCGATACTGGTATTCTTTGCCCCTGAAAGAAAACTTTAGGAACTTCCTGTGCTGAGGGAGGATGGAGATATGGAAGTATGCATCCTTTAGATCTATCGTGACAAATCAGTCCTCGGATCGGATTTGGGTCACGATCTGTTTGAGGGTCAGCATCTTGAACTTTAGTTTCTGAACTGACCGATTTAACAGGCGAAGATCTAAAAATGGGACGCAACCCTCCATCCTTTTTTGGAACAATGAAATAACGGCTGTAAAAAACCCGACTCTCTGACGGGTGAGTACACCTGTTCTATAGCTTCTTTTGCTAACAGGGCCTTTACTTCTTGCTTCATTACCAGAGCACCCCGCTGTAATGAGGAGGAAGAAAGCCAAACTGGATTCTGAATCCTTTCTCTACAATCTGCAGGACCCAATGAGAAATATTCGGCAGAAGCTTCCACGCTGCCAGAAAATTTACTAAGGGAACCAGTCTCTCGAGGCTGGTCTCTGGTGTTACTGAGAGAGCCAAATCTGGAGCCTGAAACATAATGGCAGGAGCTACCTGACCTGACTGCTCTAAAGCCCCCCTCAGAGGGCGCGAAACCGATGCTGTTCCGCAGCATAGCATCAGCGACTCGCTGGAGACCGCTGCGCCCTGAAGCACCGGAGGTGGCAGGGTTGGCAGGAGGGTCTCGTGAGGACCCCGAAATGGAACGGGCACCGTGTAATGAGGTGTACACCATTCCACTTCGGTCGGGGCTGTCCTCACAGGCCTGACGCCTAAACATCAAGACTTTTTTTTTTTTTTTTGAACCGAAGTTTTCTTCGCCTGAAGAACAGTCCTCAGATCTGACTTAGGCTTAGACGACTTCGGTTGAGAGGGTTGCGTCTGTCTCCAGTATCTACGTGGAGAAACACGAGGCGCAGCACTCTCTTTCTGTGCAAATAATATGATGAACTCGACGGCTGGGGCTGCTCACGCCCAGCAGCCCCAGGGGGGCTGGACACGGCGAGGGAGAAACTTTTATTATATATAATATATATATATATATTTATATATATATATATATATATATATATTTGCATCACCTAACAACGACCGCATGGAATGCGTCGCCGAAGAGACCCGAAGGCTCATTTTTCGCTATATCCAGATCCCCAGCAGATCAGCCTGATAAGCCTGGAGCAATACCATAGTTTTTTATAAACATTCTCCAGCTGACCTGCTGCCGTATAAGCTTTACCCATAAAACCAAAGTAGTTTTGTTTAGTATTAGACTTAGTGGGCAAAGCAGAGGCTTTAAATGACGATGCTGGACCAGGTGAAAAAATAGCATTTTTCTGATGTTTTCTATTTCTGTTCAGCCTGGGGCATCATATCATAACTGTAATCTTTCAACCCTCTAACTTTGAATAAACATTAACATGAGGGCTGAAAAGTAGTAATGAATACGGTTTATTCCACTTTTTTATGTAGATATTCAGTGTGTAAATCAGGGAAAAAAGGGAAGCTTCGTGGTGCAGATAATGTAATAGATGTAAGGAAACGCTCATGTAGTTTGTTTTTAGGACGAGCGTCCCTTTTCTCAGCTGGCCATTAAATATTTAATTTACTAACAGCACGGGACAAAATTTCAACCAGCTCATCATATGCTAAAGAAATAGATGGCGAATCTAATTCAACAGTGTGTGCTTTCACTTTCTATACTCAAACATTTAACCTCCTCGGAGGAAGAGTATTGAAGGAAAAAAGGGCTCTCTCTCCCCGGGCGGAAGAAACCGCAGAGCGTGCTTCCGACACCGGGGAGATAGAGCTGGATCTTCCGGGTAAGGAAGGAGAAAAGGCCCTCGGACCTGTCTCCAACCCCTCCAAAAGATCCTTCTGCGACCCCAGGAATGCATTCTCCGCGCTGCCTCGGCAAACGCGGGTCCTGTATTCCGTGAGAATCGCGAGCCTGCCACTATCATACAGAGTGACAGGCGAGAGCAGAGCATGCTAAATTTGGTAGCATTTCACAATGTTGGTACTCAGCCCCCTAAAAGGCTGAGACCGCATGCTCTACTCCCAAACAAATGACACAAAGCTCGTGTGTGTCCCCACCCATTAAATAACGCGGGCAGGGAGGAACACACTGTTTGTACATTTGTTTCGCCATAACGTTTCCAACAATATTGCAACAGACAACAATAAATAGACAGAGACAGTTTTGACACAGATCGCTTGCTGAGGCAAGGAAGCTAACTGGCGTTTCGCAGCAGAAGTGCTTTTATCATTTCCTGGTCATGACATCACCCGCCCGTGATGCTCATTCTCTCTTTCCATTGGACTATGTTGACATAGATGCTTCAGACGCAGTCATGCTGGAGGCGTTCCCGTAGCGTTGATGACGCATCGCGAGTTCCCTTTTTCGATAAAGGCTCCCTGATACCCGCAAATTAGTTAAAATCTCCCGGAATCTAGAGCTCAGAGAGGCAGAGAGTGAGGGAGAGAGCGAGAGACCTTGCGTGTGTGCCTCATGAAGCGCATGTAAGACAGAGAGCATCCTGATTGGGCTGTTTCTGTAAGTCAACCAGTCACACCCCATTACAACAAAACTTTTACAACATATATGCATAATGAAATGAACATTAACTTAGATTATTATATATAATAATCTAAGTTAATGTTCATTTCATTATGCACTGATACTATTTTAAAATTGAAGATATATCATTAATGTATTATGAATGTACATGAATTAACAATAAACAAATATATTAAAATGGATTAGTAATTAACATTAAACTAGATTAATACATGCTGTAAAAAAATGCTTCATACCATAACACATTCACTAATGTTAATGTATCATTGTAATCATATTTATTCAGATAATGTTTAAAATTAATTTTTAGAGAGGTTGTTCCTCAAAGGAAAAAGTTAACTTTGCAGAAAACATTTCTGGCCTTAATCACATCTGCACCAAAACAATCCAGATAACGTTTTTTTTAAATATTTCATCAATCCTTACTTAACTATTTTGGATGAAACAAATAAAACTATTTACAATACAATGTGAAATATAAAAGAAATAGATAAACTCTGCATTTGTGTTCACTCTTACAAAATGTAAATATACAGGGGTTGGACAATGAAACTGAAACACCTGGTTTTAGACCACAATAATTTATTAGTATGGTGTAGGGCCTCCTTTTGCGGCCAATACAGCGTCAATTCGTCTTGGGAATGACATACAAGTAGTGATGTTACGTCTGACACCGACGCTCCGAAGCTTGCTTCAAACTCGAACGGTCCTTGCAATGAACCACTGCTTGGGAGCTTGTATCATTACGTCACTAGTCACGTGAAAATGACGTCTGAAGCAAACAGACTGCTTCACTCCTGTAGTGAACCACCCGATTGCTTTGACAGGCCAATCCAGTGTCGACAGGTTTGAAACCGCGGCTGTATTTCTTATAAAAGTGAAGCTGTTTTGTGTACTCCTGCATCATCTGTTCCATGCGAGAGGATATTCTCTAAAGCTGGTGAAATTGTTTTAAAAAAAAAAAGAAATCGCCTTTCACCAAAGACTGTGGAGAAAATAATATTTCTGAATAAAAACCATACCATTTAATGAACACTTTGTCTAAGCCTTCTGTATGATGTAGCCTACCTAAAGCACACCCTCTGACACATTTTATTATTATTATTAATTTGAGAACATATGAACATTGTTACATAAAAATATGCATCAAAGACAGAAACTTCAAAAACCCTCTGCTACATTATATAACTATACAACCAATTACACAAGCACATCCTTTTCAACATACAAAAATATCAGTCCCACCAGTTAACAAGTTATAGAGGTATGCTTCCCACAGCTAAACAAGATAAAGCTTTCACACATGATACTGCCCTGCTAAAAAAAAAAAAAAACTATAGACACCATTACAGAAATTCTATTGGATTTGGTTTTCATGGGAATTTTATTGGTTATAATGGAAATTATAGTGGTGTCTGTGGGTCTCTACTGATTATGTGTTGGGTTCTATTGGTGGGGGCATTAAATCCTAATGGAATATGTGCCAAAGACACTCCAAAAATAATTCTGTAGTGGTTTAAATGGTAAAAGCCAGTTTAATAGAAACCATTAGAATTTCTGTGATGGTTTCCAACTTTTTTTAAGCTGGTCTGATCTTCTGTCCTTGTCTAAAGAAATAATTACAACACACACACACACACACACACACACACAACACACACACACACACACACACACACACACACACACACACACACACACACACACACAAATCGCTTAATGTTTTATTATCAAGGTGAACACATGAAATCCACCTACATAAATGTGTTTCACAGCACTAACAAAGTTTCAGCTTTGATCGCCTCGGTAAACACGTCATAAACGGGGTGTTAACATAAGCCTACTTGCATTTTATGGTTGTCAGCTTTGTTGCATTACATTTACTTCACCAGAAGATGGTGCTGCAATTTCTATCTGAATGAAGCTTCGAGTAATTAACCATTTTCGACACAATTGTATCGGAAAGCAATAATGCTTCGAAACGCTTCATTTGGCCATCACTACATACAAGTCCTGCACAGTGGTCAGAGGGATTTTAAGCCATTCTTCTTGCAGGATAGTGGCCAGGTCACGACGTGATGCTGGTGGAGGAAAATGTTTCCTGACTCGCTCCTCCAAAACACCCCAAATTGGCTCAATAATATTTAGATCTGGTGACTGTGCAGGCCATGGGAGATGTTCAACTTCACTTTCATGTTCATCAAACCAATCTTTCACCAGTCTTGCTGTGTGTATTGGTGCATTGTCATCCTGATACACGGCACAAAACTTTGCTCTTACCCTGCTAATTGGAACTTCACAGTCTGCTCTTATTGGTTCAATGTGCAATTAATGAAGATTGGCCACCAGGCTGGTCCAATTTAGCCATGAAACCTCCCAAACTAAAATGAGAGGTGTTTCAGTTTCATTGTCCAACCCCTGTAGCATAACAATAATAATAATAATTTCCAGCCACTCTTCATAAAGCCTAACAACAATGAAAAACCCAGGTGAACAAAAGCCCTTTAAGAACAAGGAATACAAATACGGAAGAGAGATGTAATAATAATTGAATAATTGGTGCATTACTGCCACCTGCCAGACTCTCTGTTGAAGTGATAACACATCTGTATCTTCATTTTCTTTCTCTCATTGCACTCACCGAAATGATTTCTGCTTGTTCCTTTTTGTCTCTATCCACTTTTGCTGTTTTTTAACTCCCAGTATTTAAAGGGAAAGTTCACTCAAAAATTTAAATTCAATTATTCAGTTATTTATAATTGACCTCATGTCCTTTAAAAACTGTACTTTTTGTCCATAAGTCAATGGGCTCCAATGTTTCTTTGGGTGTCAGTGTCCTTTAAAGTATTTTCTTTTGTGGTCCAAAGAAGAAAGTCATGCAGGTTTGTTTTTAAGCTTATTTTCAACAAAAATATAAACAAATGATATTGTGACTTTTTGGTCACAATTCTGACTTTTTTCTCAGAATTGAAAGTTTACATCTCACAACTGCGAGATTATATTACATAATTTCCAGAATTCTGCATGTGCATACGGACAAGTCCAGTGTATAAAAAAAAAAATAGTATTGCATATGTGAACTCAGAATTCTGAGAAAAAATCAGACCTGCAAGATATAAACTCAGAATTCTGAAAGGATTGTCAGAATGTATTGATAAAAAGTCACAATTACCTAGAAATAAGCTTCAATATTTTTTGAACAATGTGAAGTGAGTAAACAGGAGAATTGTCATTTTCGGCTGGACTATCCCTTTAAATACACAAGAGATTCTGCAATGCAAAAGTCATCCTAGCAAAGTGCACAAACAATACGATACCTAAAGTCAGCGTCCCAATAGCATCATGTAAGTGCAGGACAACCCCAGGCAAAAACTCACTTACACAATCATCATGGCTAAGTGTGGTTGGGAAAATGTGGCTTTACATTTTCTGAGGAAAAAAGATGGAAGTTCAGATGAAAGCAGATCAAACAGGCTGGCATAAGCTGAGGTCAAGTTAGCAGTTTTCAATTCAAGCACTCAACATGCTTCCTTATGCATATATTCCTTATATATCATTAGCACAAATGCATAGTGTATCACATAGTTCCTTGAGGCCAGTCTTGGCACTGAAGACACAATGTTCACAGCTTATCCATGATCACCCCTGCAGGTTTCATGGTGCTCAAATTCAAGGCTTGTCTTTGAACAATGATGTCCTCGAGCACTGTCTCCAAAAAAAAAAAAAAAAAAAATCACAGAACAAAAAAATCCCTGGTATCCCTTTGCAACTGAGCTGAAAGCATTTTAGAAATGTGGAACAATCATTAAATGATATAAAGCTGAAGGTCATCATCCATTTTCACTGTCAGACATTCCTGCGCCCCACTGGCTGTTGACAAATCCCTCCCAGAGTGCTGAACTTTGGCCCGAGGTCCTGAAGGAAGTCCAGGTTATCACCAAGGTTGCTAACAGACAGCTGATCCAGCGACTGGCAATCACTGCCCTTCCCCTCATATTGATATACATATGCTGTATATTCAGGATAATTATTCAGTGCTTCTGCAAATCCGTTGATTTCTATAAAATAACATAATGGGAAGAGAAAAAACAATCTTAAAGCTTTTGATAGCTGATAGAATGTGATTTCACTAGATAAATACCAGTGATGCGCGGGTTCCCCGCGGTTACGAGTCATCCAAAATATTTTTAATGATATTCGGGTGGGAAGTCGGTCGGGTTGTTTGAAATAAAGATGCCAATTCAACCTTTGTAATTCTTATAGTACTAGACACAATATTCTATGAAATACATATGCCTACACTTTATTGGCTGAATAACTGGCGCGAAGATGATGCACAAGCTCAGTCTGCAGGTAGAGATTGTGTAGAGCTCCGCAAATACACAAATAGAAAGAGCAAAGTGTGGGAGACATTTGCAGAAATAATGAAAGATAAAAACGTTGGGCGGGTGCGGGTTGTTTATACATTGACCCGCGCATCACTGATGACTACAGGGTCTGCAGATCTTCGTACATTAATATTACATTGTGCAAGGATCTAGCCGACAGGTGGCGACAGTGCACTTGATTTTCAACTCGGAACAAGTTGAAGCAAGGTCTCTTCTCCACCAGTAGTGTCCCAAGTCATGCAGTGCAATAATATTTCAGCTGTTCTTGTTTCCACAGCAACTGACATAAAAGTAAATTAACCGTATGTTGATTCGCATTTACCCTTAAGCATACTTTAAACTAATATAACCCTTGTGAAAAAGAAGTGCACTTAATTAATGTGAATTTTATAAGTATAGTTTATGTATTTGCAGATAACATAATGAAATAAAAGGCACTTAAGTGCACTTAAAGAGTATATTTTCATGACTGTTTCTTGAAATACTGAAGTACACTTTTAATAAGTGCACTTTGCAATCATGTCATTATGTTTTAATAATCTTCATGCTTTAAAGAAGTACACTTATTTTGATGTGTTGACTAACATACTGTACTAGAGCACATTTAAAGTACTGGATTATAATTTTAAATTTGTTAAATTCCTTTAAAGTTAATATATTTAAAATGTACTAAATTGCAGCTTGTCATTACAACTGAGTAATTAGAAATATTTGTTTAAATACACGACATACAACTTTCAATATAAAATGAATAAATTTATAATTTATAATTTAATAGATAATGATTCAATTATATTTTAAGTCACATTTTAACCCCAAAATTTCAAAGACATTAAAACTATAGATAAAGATGTACATAAATCCTACTTAAATGGGTCAAAAAGCAGCCTAATATATAAAATAGTTGAATTTAAAGGTGCTCTAAGCGATGTCACGCGTTTTCAAGGCCAAAACATTTTTTGTCACATACAGCAAACATCTCCTCACTATCCACTGGCTGCCTGTCCCCTGAACACACTGTAAAAAACGCGGTCTCTGCAGACACCCCAGGCTCCACAAACGGCTACAAAAACAAACTTTAGCGACCCGCTCTACGAAACATAACAAACTGTTCCAGCCAATAACCGACAAGAAGTGTTTGGGGGTGGGTTTGAGGGGTTAGTGCGTGGATGAGGAGGAGGGAGGGTCTAGCTAGCCTCCGTTTTGTTTGACAATAGTTCGAACGTCAACAAGAAGTGATGTCACGCAGGATCGCTTAGAGAACCTTTAATATAAATGTAAACTATAATATGTGCAGTTTACATACAATGTCTGAAAAAATTACATTCCGTTTACACTTAAAGCAGCACTATGCAGGATTTCTGTTTTTGTCAAACAGTGACCCCTAGAGTCGCTGTGGGATACTTGTACTGTCGTAAATATCACTCACGCAGAGATGTCTCTGCACTCACAGCCGGACCCCCTCCCCCTGTACACCGGTACCTGTTTAGTAGATGAAAGCTGTAGCGAGTGGAAATAAGGTGTGGCCCCTTTAAGAGCTGTGTGCGCCCTGTTGAACTTTCGGCAGTCTGTATTGTATGTGCGCCTCGATAACGGCGCCGGGTTATTTCTGTTTGATGCTCATTTTAGCAGACCTTTCTTGCCGTAAAGCAATTCGTTACATCGCGAGACCTGATATCACCGAACTTCCTGATGCTGCGGCGGCGGGCCCGCCGGCTCAAAGTTCAATGCGTTTTTCCGCTCACAGCAACATGGGGCGAGACGCCCACCATTCAACACGAAATCAGTAATATAAACATTACACGGACTCCAAAGCTGTTCGGTTAAGGTAAAAAAGTTACTTAATTCACCTTTAAGTGTCTTCTTTATACATATATTTCCGTAATATGTTCTCCTTTTAAAAGTATGCTAAAGTCTACTTCTTTTCAAACAGGACTTTAAACAACCACAAGACTCTGATCTGGAAGTGTAGTTCTTAAAAAGACACTGACAAATATTTTAAAATGAATGACTTTAAATTTAATTTCTAACACACTGAAGTTGACATGATAATCCAGTACAAAGTTCAATAATCTTTAGTACAGTATGTCATTTTTAAAGTACACTAAAACATTATTTAAAATGGATTTCTTAAAAATATTCTTCAAAAATAATATTCTTACATTTTCAGAAAAACTGTACTGAGTGTGTTTATGTATTTATATCAGTATAAATTATAGGCGACCTGAAAAAATTTTTCTCTATATTTTCTACAGGTTTCCTGGAAATCATGCCAGTTGAGTGTTTTGTGTAGTGGACTCACCCTATCGAGCTGTTCTGCCAGGTTTCTTTCTGTTCGAGCCAAGCTGTATGACCGGGACATCTTGCTGCCTCCACTCTTAAAAACAAGTGTGATATTTCATTTAGACTTTAGTTGAAACAGGTACTAATCTTTTTTTGTTTTTACATGCTTATTTAATTGTATATGTTATTTCTGTATTTAACAAGTTTAGCTATTACTACAATGACAATGGTCTGAAAAATTGTGACTATGTAACATTAACAAGTTTCAAAAACATTTCGTTGATAAAGTGTTCAAGAATATTTTCTTAAAAATCCATATTTTTTTGTAAATTATAAGAATCATTTGAAAAGCTTACCCTATAGCTTCGGACCATTGACTGGTTACGATTTGGCTTTAGAGAAAGGAGAAAAAACAACTATATTATTAAATTTCCATATAACAACTCGACATTTGAATCCCCACTGTGACTCCATGGTTAAGAATGGAAAAAAATCAATTTTTTTTCTTAACAACTTTTAAAAGTGGTCCGCTAAATTTTTTTTTATAATCGTCATCCATGCTCACAGACTCATCCTTCCTGAAGCCACGTCTACAGAGTTTAGTTAATTTCACTCACACTCCTTTGAATACTCACGCTAAGTTCTGTAGTGTTATGAGCTGATCAGGTGTTCATTGATTAGGTGAACTAACTTGCAAGGTTCCAGATTCGATGTAAACCTCTGCCTTGAGGTGCACAAATGATAGCGTCTCTGTTACATGCAGATCTGCAAAAATTTGCACTATTAATACTGCTTAGGCACAGATAATCCGCCTTCTGATCCTACAGCCAATACATTGCTTTGCAGGTCACATTTGCTAAATAGTCATGGATTCAAATTTAGTTGTGCTGTAAGCTAGTCGCACTAGCCGGTTAGAGTTCCTCTGAACCCCTCAACCTCCCAGCTCCACCTGTCTAGATCTGCTACAGGATTTCTGTATGTATATCTATGCAGCAGCAGCAGATCTTACATGCTCACAGTAGTGTATCTGTGTATCTTTTAGCAGTAGCAAGTCCATACTTGCTCTGCAGTCCACCAAGTCAAATACATTAACATTGCCATATTCAATAACATGCAACAATTATTTTGAGAGTTGTCATGGATCATGTGACTCCCACTGTGACTCATGTCAAGGTACAAGGTACAAAAATCCCAAATTTCTTTGTTTCTTTAACAACTCTTCCCCTCCCAGTCTGTCCCGCCTCTCCCATATCTCAGTTTGATGGATGCGGTCACTCACCATGCCCATCGCACCTCCGCCATTGGACATTTCCTGGAATGTCCCAGAGTTATACTGTGAGAGATGGAATAAATTAGTTAATATTTCACATTATACATTTACTGTATATACATTACTGTTTAAAAGTCTGGGGTCAGTAAGATTTTTTTTATTAATATCCAGTTCAGTCATGAAACTCTAGAGGGCGCAGGCTGATATGTGGTCCTTTACATGCAATCTGCAAGCAATCACATTATTACTGCAGGCACAACCTGATCCGCCTCTGCTGATCCTACAGCCAATGAGATTGCTTGCTCAACATTTAAATAGTCTGGTTCATTGTTTGCTGTAAGCTAGTCCTGCGGTTAGAGTTCCTCTGAACCCTCCACCTCCCCAGCTCCACCTGTCTAGATCTGCTACAGGATTTATGTATGTATATCTATGCAGCAGCAGCAGATCTTACATGCTCACAGTAGTGTATCTGTGTATCTATTAGCAGTAGCAAGTCCATACTTGCTCTGCAGTCCACCAAGTCAAATACATTAACATTGCCATATTCAATAACATGCTAAAATTATTTCGAGAGTTGTCATGGATCATGTGACTCCCACTGTGACTCATGTCAAGGTACAAGGTACAAAAATCCCAAATTTCTTTGTTTTCTTCAACAACTCTTCCCCTCCCAGTCTGTCCCGCCTCTCCCATATCTCAGTTTGATGGATGCGGTCACTCACCATGCCCATCGCACCTCCGCCAATGGACATTTCCTGGAATATCCCAGAGCTATACTGTGAGAGATGGAATAAATTAGTTAATATTTCACATTACAAATAGAACATTGTTACTTATGAACATGACATGTGATATTTACTTTTTGTTAGAACAAAGAAAAAAATCACATGTGTCTAGCAAAAGCCATTCACTTTTAGTTATGCCTCTATAGTTATGCCAACACAATCTCATAGCAATTCGCAAATATTTTACATTTTGCCAAATTGGTGGCTAATTTATGAATTCGTTCTCATTTGTTAGTTTTTGTATGATCTTCTTACGCCCTACTGATGGCTAGGTTTAGGTTTCTTTTTTTTTTTTTTTTTCTAAAAATCATGTTTTTGCACAAACCACAACACTCATTTCTGAGACATTCACAGTCCCTTTTTAGTCCCATTTTAAGTGAAACAACTAGGAAACCTAACCAGTCTCAACTTGCCTTTTCATTTGAGATCTTTTGGATGCTTTATCATCTATTTTTTTCTTTCCCACTCCCACACTCCCACTCTGTTAGGCAAATAGCTATTGGATAAGAGTTAAAGGTCGGCCACTGTGTGGCATCTGTGAGCTGCGGTAACCTTAAGTACCAGAAGTATGGCAAGACTCGTTCTCACTGTTTCCATATGCGCTGTTACTGTTCCGGACTTAATTTCCCATTAATCCTTTCCTGCTCATTATATTGTTAACTTGTTTAGTCGTATCAGTGATTATAAAACCCATGTCTATTTAAATGCCTTTTGCCCTGCATTCATTATGAAGTCTTATTTGTTTTGGTTTCATTCTTCATTGGCATTTCGAGCAGTGGAATAAAAAAAATAAAGAAAACCTGAATGATCAAAAAAGTGTCACGTATTATTATAATATTTTAACTAATCTCATGCCATAATGTTACCATATGTAAATCCATTTAACAGATTTGTGTGCTGTAGTCTACTTTTCCATGCATGCCAACAAATATTCTAAGCTTAATTCTTGGCAGTCGACGCATTGACTTGATTAACACTCACCCCTCCAGGGCCTTTAGCATACCATCAGTCCTGCTGTATCCGTTAGGTGGGATCAGGTTCTCAGTCTGCAAAAACAGTAATATGCAGGTTGTTAGTAGCTTGTTATTAACTTACAGTATGAGCTTTGAAGGGCCATGTCACATCACTTTCTTTTAGGTCCTGTTGTTACTTTTAAAGTTAAATTTCGATCAATTACAGATTTCATGCTTACGCATATATACAGTAATATATATATATATATATATATATATAATATATATATATATATATATATATATATATATATATATATATATATATATATATATTATATATATATTATTATATTATATATACTTTTATTGTGATATATTGTAAAATGTAATTTATTCCTGTGATTAAATCTGAATTTTCAGCATTATTACTCCAGTCTTTAGTGTCACATGATCCTTCAGAAATCAGCCTAATATGATGATTTGATGCTGAAGAAACATTTATTATCAATATTGAAAACAGTTGTGCTGATTACATTTTTTGTGGGAATCGTGATATTGTTTCTTTTCATGGATTCTTTGATTCAAAGTTCAAAAGAACATTGATTTGAAATAGTAAAGACATTTATAGCGTTAAAAAGGTTTCTGTCACTTAACTTTTGATCAGTTTGCATTAGAATTTAGAAGGCACTTACTATTTAAAAGACATGGAGTAAAATGTAACACAAAACTGTGAGAAAACCTGCTATTGGTGCCAGTCTAAAAAGGATTTTGGCGCCGTGTAACTGCACTGAACATTTGAAATTATGATATTTTGTCCAAACAGGTCCTAACATGTAAAATAAACTTGACAGGCCAGTATAGTAATTGTATACTACTAACATGCAGTAGGGACGGATTTTGACTTTTAAGGCCCTGGGGCAGTTTATCTCCAAATGGCACCCCCCCCCCCCCACACCCCACGCCCAACATCACCCCATCCGTGCGATAAAAAAAATCTCGCAAGGGCTGCATTTTTTTAGTTTTTTAAAAAATTGATGCACAGTGTTGACGCTGCCAAATCTCACCATGTCGTTTGTTCACAAAAATGCTTTTGTTTTTTTTTCACTCATACAGAAAAATCTCCAGGCAAAGGAGCACTGACATCGATAGGGCAAGACAAGGCAGGTTACTTATTATATGAAACAAAGTCTCAGCTTTCAAATTAAGTCAATTTTATTACGAAATTCAAACAATGAATACTGTTGACCTCTTTAATATACGTGACAGATCAACACTTCGTTTCAAGCGGCACGGAACTGATCTAAACCTCTTCTTTAGTATGTAAATCAATTCGAATGAACTATGTTGGAAGATACAGTAGCTACAACTTGGCTGATGTCATGTCTCGTATGATAATCACTCATCAGGTGCATTAATAAATAGAATAAACATTAAAACATCTTGAAACCAAGTCACGTAACGTAAATTTACCTCAGAAAAATCATTTAATGACCCCTACCTGCTAGAAAAATAAGAGGATCATTTTTGCTAAATATATGCACTATATTAGGCTACATATTTTAAAGTTATATTCCTTTAAATAAATATTATTACGTTATATAAAAAACACCTTTATTTTTATGTTTTACCTTTAAAATATACCAACTATAGGCATGATGATCATCTTTCTGAAAAATTAACATTAGCTATATTTATCCAAATAATTGATGTAAACATTGTTAAATTTGTTACTTAAACATAATGAATTACTTCGTTCACTGGGAAATGTTTTGGAATCAATTCAAAATACACTTATTGTGAACACAATACTTTTTTTCTGAACTTTAAAAGTTCAAATTAATGCATTTAAAATTTAAATCTAGAAACTTTTCTTGCCCCCGATCTAGAACAATCTAGTCCACCCTCATAGTCCTCCACAATTGTGGATCGTTTTGACTTCACTTGTCCAGTGGTAATAGGTCTTACAATCTAATGGGAACAAGTCGTTTCAAGTGCTGTGGTTAAAAATTTGGTTTGACCATTAAAAAAAATAAAAATGAAAGCTGTAATTTCCAATAACATACTGCTTAATGCCATTTTTTATATTTGAAGGTTTCATCTTTTACCGTTCAAACAACTGTAGACGAGTGATAGTGTAACGTTTTTTTTTTTACAGTTCAAATTTTAATAATACTGCAAACATACTCTATTGCTCTTTCTAGGCCTATTTTGTTGATCATTTATAATTAGGGAATACAAAATTATGCAAATGAGGCAAATAAAAAATTAGGCAATGTTTAAAAATGTAGTCTCACTTCAACTTAGGGAAAATGGGCAGTTATACTGTAATAATAAATAGTTATTTTCCCAATACTTTTCACACATAAAAATAAGCTCAAAGAGTGACAATAGTTCTAGGTTTTGGGGCCTTCATATTCACATAGGCCGGACAGTAAGTTCCAGGGAGCCCTCATAGTCAAAGAGCCTTGTTTTAAGAGGCCTTGTGTAGGCTATGGGACAGA
The DNA here is from genome assembly GCA_036326025.1 of Chrosomus eos. Lineage (NCBI taxonomy): Eukaryota > Metazoa > Chordata > Actinopteri > Cypriniformes > Leuciscidae > Chrosomus > Chrosomus eos. The sequence goes on along the minus strand of CM070837.1, from coordinate 6,454,501 downwards.
TTTATGACAGCATTAATAAACATTTGGTTTCATTGTTAATGGGTTTTCTGAACCAAACTGTATTGCGCAGCCTTAAACCCAGGGCCCCCCCGGGCTTCTGGTAGTCAAGGGCCCCTGGGCACTGGCCCCATAGGCCCGGTCAGTAATCCATCCCTGCATGCAGTTGAGCAAACAACCTGCTTTCAAGTGTCAGTCATATACAGAGCATGTAGCGACATGAAGCTCTTTACTTTTCAGTGCAACTTCTCTTGGGATTCTGTTTATATTGTGCCAAATTGGGATATAACATGTTTAATCCTATGGCTTTCCCCAATATTAACCCTAGTCTATGGGACTAGAAAAAGACATTATATTTTACATATATTTAAAGGATTAGTTCACTTTTAAAAAAACGTTTTCTGATAATTTACTCACACCCATGTCATCCAAGATGTCCATGTCTTTGTTTCTTCAGTCGAAAAGAAATGAAGATTTTTGATGAAAACATTCCAGGATTTTTCATATAATGGACTTCAATGGGACCCAAACGGTTCAAGGTCCACATAACAGTTTCAGTGCAGCTTCAAAGGGCTTTAAACGATACCAGACGATGAATAAGGGTCTTATCTAGCGAAACCATCGGTCATTTCAAAAATAAATTAAAAAGTTTAAGTTTTATAAGCACAAATGCTCGCCTAGCTCTGTTCTGTGATGTACGTTCGTGACGTCATGTAATACTCAATTACGTTGAAAAGGTCTCACAGAACAGAGTCATCACAGAGAAAGGAAATTACCGATCGTTTCGCTAGATAAGACTCTTATTCATCGTCTGGTATCGTTTAAAGCCCTTTGAAGCTGCACTGAAACTGACCTCATTGAAGTCCATTATATAGAGAAAAATCCTGGAATGTTTTCATCAAAAACCTTAATTTCTTTTCGACTGAAGAAAGAAAGACATGGACATCTTGGATGACATGGGGTGAGTAAATTGCTAAAGTTGTTTTTAAAAGTGAACTAATCCTTTAAGACTAAAATCATTTTCCAAAATAAGTTTTTAAAATCTGACCTTTGACCTTTTTTTAGGGTTTTGTCTTTTATAACTGACTTTGTCCTATTAGGGTAAATTATTTTTGGCAAATTTTCTGAAACTTCACACACATTCAAATGCATTTTTTAACTATCTGAGAAGGTCTTGGTGTTTAAAAAAGAAGAAAACATTTTTTAAAAATTACATTTAACATTCCATTTCATCTTGTGGAATCTTGTGGAACTTGCATATGAAAGAAAAAACCATTAAAAAATGTTAACATTGTTTCTTTCTTGGAATTCCAAATCAGTGATTGTGGTAAAAGTGAAAGTCCACAAGACTCTTCTTTTTCAGTGTAGCCTTCCACATGTACTGTAACATGTCTGCTTCTATCCTCCTTTATCTTTAACTTATTCCTTTCTTACTACCATGTTTTCTGATGCACTGCCATCACTATAATCAATAATTTCTGGAAAAAGTACAGCTTTTCCCCTCTGACTTCTATAAAACGTACTATTCAATCTTTAAGTTATTGATTTTACAAAATGTGCTTTAATAAAAATGACCAAACACATTTGGATGTACAATGACATTTTTTAAGTCTATTCTAAAATGAACTCACAATAGAGCATTGACAGCATGTGACCTAACGTGTGTAAATTTGGCTTCACTTCTATGTCGCCATTAAAGGTCAAGTACATGGCACATGTTTTTTTGCTTGAATATTATTATTGTATTTCTGTCTGACCAAAATTGGAACCAAGCATGGGTTAATTACAGGCAAAATGATTCATCGCAGTTAGACAACAGATGTTGCTCCTCTTTAAACTGCACCAAACATTCCAAGGTAAACAAGTTCAGACCTAAAATGCAAATACAATTGCCGATACTTGGAATGTACCCAAACGCAGAACCTGCTTTCACTTAATGCAACATGTTCCTGGAACAACATTCCAATCAACCAATTGGATTTAAGTGACAAGTTTACAGTTTATCTCAAGTTTAGGCTTACATTAACATTAGAGGCTTCTACATCAGTGTTATTCACTGATTTTAGGGATAGTGTATGGTAGGGATGATTAGTATTACATTTTCGGGTAAGAATGTGTTGACCCAGGAACGCATCTAACGTGCGTCCTCAAACTCGCTAACCTGAAACAAATAACCTGTTTATTTGTAGTCAGAGAGTGCATTAATATAATGAGCTTGTGTATTAATCTTAATTAAAAAAAATATTAATAATAAAAAAATAATACTTATTAGATTTTTTCAAAAATAATTATCTTAAATAATAATTATCTTAAATAATCTTTTCAAATGATTACCATGTAAGCTTTGAATCCGAAACACATTCACAAATCAGTCTAACTCAAAAATACCACAAGTTATATTTTTCAAAATGTTCAAAAAACATGCAATCAGATTCAATTTAATTCAGACTAGTGAATATGAGTGTAAAGAGTGAATTTTTTTTGTTATATCTATATACATATATTAATGCGCTTTGTAGCACAAGCCACATAAATAAGGGACACCAAATACCAAACTATACTTATTTTTAAGAAATATAAGTCAGGAACACAGCTGATAGTTTTTACTTACTTCTACTAAATTCATAACAAGACCAGTTTCACATACTTTAACATTTGAGCCTCCTCCCTCCTCGTTGTATTTGACAAGGGTTTGGTTGCCCTCGTCCCACTGGTTCAGAGGTATGCTTTGAAATTTCTTGCTGTTGCAGTTACAGCGGATACAAGAGAGTAGAACTGCAAAAAAACAAACAAACAAGGTGTGTTATTATATTATATATTACATTAATCTGCATACATTGAAAATATTTCAGATTTTACTAAAAATGTACTAAAAATGGTGACGTTTTTCCTTTGTACAGATGACAACATTTTCAAACCAATCCCCATTCACAAGGATCTGTGAAAACGATTAAAAACGCTGTATTAATCATGCCAGGCCAGTAGATGGTGATGTGACTTTGTAAAGAAACACTATGTGCCTATAGACTGAACACGCATTGCGTATGACGTCACCATTTTCATATATTCACGTTTTTGCTTGTTTACTTGGAGGTGATAATTTTCAAAAACTTGCACTTTGAAACACGTTTTTAAAAGCTTGTGTTTTCAGGCCCCCAAAACACCGTTGTCTATAAATGAATGGACAAAATTCATAAAAAGTATTTAGTTGAAAATGGTGTTGTGTAATCGACACCTATAACTGTTGTAGTTGGCTGTATTTGATTTGTTTGTCCGTTGAAGATGCACATTTGATCTTGTTATTTAGTCTGAAAACTCACGGGCCAAAAGGAGAAGAAGTCCGGCAATCATGAGACCGATGGCTGCTGGACCCAGACTTGAGGAGAAAGGAAGATGCTCACGACACACGGCTCCTCCCGCACATTCACACAAAACCACCTGCACAACCTCTTCTGACTGCACCGCTTGTTGATCCTGGATCTTTAAAGGAACCGAGTAGTTTCCATATGGTAGAGTCGTCAAACTTATCAGGGCGGTATTTGCTCCTATATGGAATAAACCCAGCAGAACTTTAATGATAGTGTGAAACAGGGTTATTACAGTGTAAAAATGGGGTTTATATGTCTATGTGGTGTTTTTAATATGCTTTAAGACAAACCATGTGCAAATTCATAAGTCGACACCATTGCTGAGTATTTTCTCTTTAAAACTGCAGTGAACCAAAGACAGTCTCAAAAACACGGTTTGAAATCGCTGGTGTTTCTGACGTCACAAACTACCTTGTAACCAATCAGATCAACGTGTGTATCTCTGAGCTGAGTGAGTGAGTGGAGGCGGGGATTATTTATATATTCACAGAACCACATATAACTGAGGCAAGGGTGTAGAGTTACATTCAAGCTATTTTAAAGCATGAATATTTTTTTTTTCAAAGAATAAACATTGAAATATCTAATTTTAGTGATCAAAGATGAGTTTTAAGGGCTACAATTATTGACTACGGGGACTTTTAAGATTATTTTATTTCAGCTAGTTGTCAATGTTACATTTCTCGTTTTCATTTAGTTTCATGTACCTACTAAAATAACTAAAACTAAACAAAAAAATAAAAATGACAAAAACACAGCAAAATTACAAAGACTTTATATTTGTTCATTTTCAAGTGCTTGCGGTGGCAAAACTCAGCACTAGCGAGCTACTTGGGTCTTCTGCGTGATAGCTTGAGAGCCAATTCCCATGTGTATACATTGTTCTGATGCTGAGATTTGGCTTGTTTAAGTTGCTCTGCAATAAAATCATTGCTTGGCAGGGTGACATCAAGGGGTCGAGGGTCTGTCCCAATAGACTTCCCTCGCCCACTTGACGAAGTTGAATGCACTTCAAAATGGAGGCAGGGGTTCGCTGAGGGGAAGCGTTTAGGGAAGTTTGCGAGTGTATGTCTAAAAGTCGCAAGGTCTGTTCTAGCACACCACACATGCACGTTCAAGCTTTCGTGTTTAGCATATTTAATGCACACTTTTGTAAGGGATAACTCGAAAGTCATTTATTTACTGTTGTTTTTATCCGCCGTAAGTAAAGTAAATATACAAGACGTTTATAATATAACAAGTTTATATCAGTAGTCCCATATTCATAATACTGACCAAACAGTCTGTTTACAATGTCCACAATTGTAACAGATGTTTACATCTACAAAGTATCAGATAAGGCCTCGGTTTGGACAGATACTCAATATTTAATGACTCGGATTGGGGCTTCAAAATACTTGATTGGGACATCCTTAAAATAAAGTAAATGCATGTGACTGACCTGTGGTGGGCTCCAGCTTCCAGAGTTTTCTAAGCTCTTCTTCTCCTCCCAGAGAGTAGGTAAAAGGACCTGAATATGGAGGACCATCAAGGTCTACTGGAATCACTGTGACACGGTCGACCTTGTTCCCGCACATGACCAAGTTTTTGGAGGTGAGATAGGGGGCATTATCATTCACGTCACCCAGGAAGACCACAACAGTACATGTCCCTGTAGCTGGAGGCTGTCCTGTGAACAGCATGTAGACAAAAAGTTGTGTACAGAGATTAAATTAGTTTTTTTAAGAACAACGTCTTCATAAATATATATATATATATATTTTCAGGTTTAAAGGGAAGCACAACCAAAAAAGGAGATGTACTCCTAATTTTTTCTTAGTCTCATGATTAGCTTTGCTATTGTAACCTGCTGTTTTGTGAAGACTTTTTATGGTGACCTTGAAGTCTGTTCAAGTTAAATCAAGTGCTCATATTTGTCATGTTTTTGTCAGGGTTCTGTCACATCTGTCTGGGTTATATTCTGGTTGGTGACAGAGCTCTGACATTCCCAGTTTGTCCTGTGTTTGTTTAGACTGGTTCATTGTGAGCACATGGCTTGTCTTGTATTCCTTGTGCCATGTGCTCTTCTGTCAATTGTCTAGCCCCTCCCATCTCGTTACCTAATAATTGATTAATCTTCCCCACCTGCTTTGTTCGTTACCCTCTTTTGTTTGCTCCCTATTTAGTCTCCCTGAGTTTGCAGTCCTGTGCTGGTTCGTTGTCCATGTTTCCTGTTCCTGTCTAAGACCTCTCTTGTTTACCCCAACGGGGTAGTTTTTGTTTATAGTTTTTGTTTTGCCTTTTATTTACTTAATAAACATCTTTATTTACGCACTTGTATACTCGCTTCACGATTTACCAGTTCCATGACAGAACGAACCAGCCAACATGAGGATACAGCGGAATCAGGCTTCTCTACCTGGAGGAGAGTCAGGATCTCATATGACCTTATTTGAGTATTTTGCCATGTGTGCTCGAAGGACTGAGGAGACTATAGCAGCCAGCTGTCAAGTTGGAAGAGGAAGGTCTAATACTGCTACTAGCAGCTCCCCTGAAACCCCTTCCGTCAGCACAACGGATACCTGTTCAGCTAACACTCCTATCTACAAGCAGTCCTTTGAGGGAACCCACCTAGCCATATTCCCTGGGACTCATGGAGGCCGCAGGAGAGGACGTGGTCTATATGGACCCCGACGCTATTCCCCACTTCAACCTCTCTTCAGCCCTGAACCAGTGCTGTCTAGTGGCTCCGAACCCGTTATGTCCAGCGACCCCGAGTCTGAGTTGGGGGTCTCAAGTCCGGTGGGCCAGGAGGACCCGACTTTGGTGGTCCCAAACCCGGTGGTCCCAAGCCCGGTGGTCCCGAGCCCCATGTCCTGTGTTTTCAGAACTCCCTGTTATGGCCATGGAGGCTATTCCTGAGCCTACCGTTTCCACCATCAGTCCTGCCATGGCCAAGAGGGCTGTCTTCACGTTCTATGCATTGGCAGTTCTGCATGCATGGAGGAAGCACAAGGTTTCTGCCGATCCAGAGACCGTTCATGTCACGTCTGCCGATCCAGAGACCGTTCACGTCACGTCTGCCGATCCAGAGGTCGTTCACGTCACGTCTGCCTATCCAGAGACCGTTCACGTCACGTCTGCCTATCCAGAGACTGTTCACGTCACGTCTACCTATCCAGAGACCGTTCACGTCACGTCTGCCTATCCAGAGGCCGTTCACGTCACGTCTACCTATCCAGAGACCGTTCACGTCACGTCTGCCTATCCAGAGGCCGTTCACGTCACGTCTGCCGATCCAGAGACCGTTCACGTCACGTCTGCCGATCCAGAGACCGTTCACGTCACGTCTGCCGATCCAGAGACCGTTCACGTCACGTCTGCCGATCCAGAGACCGTTCACGTCACGTCTGCCTATCCAGAGGCCGTTCACGTCACGTCTGCCTATCCAGAGGCCGTTCACGTCACGTCTGCCTATCCAGAGGCCGTTCACGTCACGTCTACCTATCCAGAGACCGTTCACGTCACGTCTGCCTATCCAGAGGCCGTTCACGTCACGTCTGCCGATCCAGTGTCTCCGGACAAGATGGACGTCCGAAGGATCGTCTCTGCCCTGGTCGTCTCCGCCATGGCCGCCTTAAGGGCCTGCCCCGTCCCGGTCACCTGCACAACCTACGCTGCCCTGGTCATCTCCACCGTGGCCGCCCGAAGGGTGGTCTCTGCCGTGGCCTCCGCCGTGGCCGCCCGAGTGGTCGTCTCCGCCATGGCCGCCTGAAGGGCATGCACAGCCCGCTCCGCCCTGGCCGCCTGCCCTGGCCACTCTGCCCTGGCCACCCGATGGTCTGTCTGATCCACCCTGGCTCACAGCCAGGAATCTTGACCTGCTTGAGTACTGCCGATCCAGACACTGTTCACGTCACGTCTGCCAAGCCAGTGTCTCCGGACAAGATGGCTGGCGCCGAGCCTGTGTCTGTTCCTGTTCCTGAGCCGGCATCTGTTCCTGTTCCTGAGCCGGCGTCTGTTCCTGTGCCATGGGAGACCGAACGGTCAAGATGGCGCCAGGATGTTTGCCGGCTTGCCACAGTCTGTCCTTGTCTCTTTTATTTATAATGTTTCTTGTTTGTTTTATCACGCGCTCTGTATGCTCCCCTCTGGTATATGATCGCATGACGCTTTTTAATATTCGATCGGCTGTGTCCGATTGTTTATTTCGCGATCACAGAGATAATTGGCATCTGCACTCGCATTATGTGCCGGTCGCATTGAGAAACATGTGTTACCTGCCGGGATGTCTATGCATGTGGAGGAAACGGCGAAGGAGGCGTGGGAAGCGTTCTGGAGTCCTTGTGAGATCGAAGAAGATCGGGAAGTTTCCAGTCATTGGACCTGCTTCTTCGATGGCGGAGGCCGTGAACCTGAGATGTTCATACATTGTGCCTGTCTTCCCGTCTCCGGCGTTGATGCCTCGGTCTTCGCGGATGGTGTACGTAAGGCGACAGTCTGCAGATCGAGGAGTTAATCATCGGAATCTTCGCTCTCTCGGGAGTCCGGTAACATTTCATGATTCCTCTCTGCAGTCCTCTTCCGATACCACTCCCACTCCAGTGACAATGGCGTTGATTAACTGATCTCTGGCAAATAAGTCCTTTATTTTGAACGATCTTTTTCTTTCTCATGAAATTGATTTTTATTTGTTACTGAGACTTGGCTTAAGGCTGGTGAGATGACTTCTCTCTCTGAACTTTCTCCTCCTGGTTGCAGTTTTTTTAGTACCCCTAGGTCTGTTGGCCGGGGCGGGGGTCTTGCAGTTGTTTTTAAAGACAAGTTTAAGTGTAGACTTTCACCTTCTGCATCCTTTTGCACTTTTGAATCTCAGCTAATTACGCTGAATTCTTTTAAATCTGTGTTATGTGTTTTGATTTATAGACCCCCAAACTTTCATGGGGATTTTATACAGGAGTTCTCTGAACTTTTATCTGGTATTGTCCCTTCTTTTGACAATATTCTAATTTTAAGGGATTTTAATATACATGTGTGCTGCCCTTCAAAGCCCCTGGTCAAAGAATTTTTGAATTTAACAGAGTCATTTGATTTTTTTGCAATGTGTTTTGGGTCCAACTCATGAACGTGGTCATACGCTTGACCTTGTATTGTCTAAGGGATTCTCTGTTGATAGCGTGAAGATTGTCGATACTGTTTTTTTGGACCATAAGACTGTAATTTTAAGTTCTAACTTTCCTTGTGGCGCGCCGAGTAATATTGCTCCTGCCGAGGTTTCATCTCGCATACTCAATCCATGCACAGCTAGTAGTTTCTCAGCTGCTTTTAATGTCTCCTCTTTTTTTTCCATTGATCGAGTCACACTCCCCCTGTTACAAGTCTCACACTCTCCAATTACAAGTCTCTTATGAGATTTTGAAGAACCATTTGAACGAATATCAAAGAGCTGTTAAATTGGCTAGATCAAATTATTTTTCTGACATCATCTCCAGAAACTGTAATAATTCTAGAGTACTTTTCTCGACTGTAAATGCTATTCTTCATCCTACTTCTACTCCTTCATTCACTCCTTCTGCTAAGATGTGTGAAGAGTTCTTCAACTTTTTTTATTGGTAAAATTGATGGAATTAGATCTCAGATTTCATCTGTTGACAATGCTTTTATTGCTCATGTTGACCCTACGAACCAATTAACCTGTTTTATGCCTGTTTCTTTGCAGCAGCTTAATGATATAACTGCTCATATGAAGCACACCAGGTCTCCTGGTGATGTGCTCCCTTCTTATCTGTTTAAGAAGGTACTTGATTCAATTGGCCCAAGTATTCTGTCTATTATGAACACTAGTTTGTCATCTGGTGTTGTTCCGGTTAGTTTTAAGCATGCAGTTATTCAGCCCCTTCTAAAAAGAAACAGCTTAGACCCTTTTGACATGGGTAGTTTTCGTCCGATTTCAAAGTTGCCCTTTGTTTCGAAGATACTGGAAAAAATTGTGCATGCACAGCTTAATGACTTTTTAATGAGGAATAACATCGCAGATAAATTCCAGTCAGGTTTTAGAGCTGGTCATAGTACAGAGTCTCTTTTGAGGGTCTCTAATGATATCCTATGAGGTGTTGATTCTGGAAACTGTGTTTTGCTTTTGTTAGATCTCACAGCGGCATTTGATACAGTTGATCATAACATTCTCATTGATCGTCTTAGGAACCAGATTGGTATTCAGGGCTTAGTCCTGAAATGGTTCTCTTCCTATTTGAAGGATAGGACCTTTTCAGTCAGTTTAGGGGCTTATTTTTCTTCTGTTGCCCCTCTTGTGTGTGGGGTTCCACAGGGCTCTATACTGGGACCAATTTTGTTCTCCCTTTATATGCTCCCTCTAGGCTTGATTTTTGAGAAATTTGGGATTCAGTATCATCTGTATGCGGATGATTCTCAAATTTACTTACCATTGAAACATGGGCATAAATGTGCCATTCAGTCTCTCCATGCATGTTTGGCCGAAGTTAAGTGTTGGCTTGAGAATAACTTTCTCCAATTAAATGAGGATAAGACCGAGAAGATTTTATTTGGAAATAAGGGCTGTGTGGATGATTACTGCCTGGGGTTGTTTCCTGGGCAAAAATTGGCTAGTGTGAGGAACCTTGGTGACATTTTTGACTGACAATTCCTTGTAAGTTTTTATGTCATATGTTTGCATTGTTTTTATGTCTTTGTTTTTACTTTTTTTCTTTTATACCTTCTGTACAGCAATTTGGTTCCACTTGTGGTTTTGAAAGTGCTCTATAAATAAAGTTGAGTGAGTTGAGTTGCCATGGTCGCCCAAGGGGTCGTCTCCGCCATGGACGTCCGAAGGATCATCTCCGCCCTGGTCGTCTCCGCCTTGGCCGCCTTAGGGGCCTGCCCCGTCCCGGTCACCTGCACAACCTACGCCGTCTTTGTGTTCGTTTATGTCATGTTTTGGTGTCCCTTTGTTTGTTACCCTCTTTTGTTTGCTCTCTATTTAGTCTCCCTGTGTTTGCAGTGCTGTGCTGGTTTGTTGTTCATGTTTCCCTCATGTTTCTTGTTCTCGTCTAAGACCTCTCTTGTTTTCCCCCACGAGGTAGTTTTGTTTGTAGTTTTTGTTTTGCCTTTTTATTTACTTAATAAACATCCTTTATTTCCGCACTTGTATCCTCGCTTCACGATTTACCAGTTCCGTGACAGTTTTAGTTCGGTTTAATTTGGTTATGGTTATCAATAAAACTGCACATGGGTTCTCAACTCTACACGCCTTCAACGTAATATTATTGACAAATTCTAATTCTTAAACAAATTAATTTTACATATGACTTTGAATTTCTAGCATCTTTGGACTCATGTTTTCTATGCTTTTAGTAAACTTCCAAGTGTCTTTCAAATAAAAACACAAAAATAATAATAAATATAGATGCAAGCAGCAATTATCTAAGCCAAGCACAACAGATGCAAATAATGAAGCTAGCAGCAGACCAACTGAAAAAAAAGGAAATAAACCAAAAACGATAAAAAAACTTTTCGTAAACTGAAATAAAATAGAAACTTCAAAATAAATGATAAACGAAACAAACAACAGTTACTGAAATAAAATAATGATTAGCATAAATAATCATTTTTCGTAATAAGCTCTCATCCTGTACCGGAAAATCATGTTTTTCCATTCCACTGTGCTACTTTATTTTTCAGTGTAAACACACGCTAGATGGACATGTATGACCTTTTTCAAAGCAAAACCGCTTTCTGTGTGAACCAGTCCTTAGAAGCAGAAATGGCTAAATAAGTATTTCCATCTTGCAAATACAGCTGTACCTTAATTCCAAGTAAGATAACCATCTCATGTGAAAACTAAACAAGATACCACACATATTAGGCAGGATACCACACTGAGCAGAAAACGGAAAAAACAAATAGCATGTCTATCCCACAAATAGACGTAGCCTAAGCCTACATTTGCCGAGTAGAAGTAAACTAAATGTCTGAATAGGACACATGAATATGAGTATAACTATGAGTATATGATAAAGATGCAATAGACAAGAATTATGTTTGAAAGGATTAATCATAGAAATAACCATAAAAGAATAATCATACGCATATTTTTTCCCCTTTTTCTTATACACCACATGTTTAACAAGATTTCATCTTTAATATGAATCAGAATGAATGAATAATGTTTTAATTTAAAATTTAGAATTGAAGTTGCATTTGTTTGGTCAATCTCAAACAATTATTATAATTTTATTATTAAGAGGTTTGCACAAGAGTTAACTGTAAACTGCAAACATTAAACTGCTGAAATTAAATGTCTTTAACTGGAAGTGTTCTGTAACTATAATTGCTAAAATATAAACTGTGATGACTAAAACTCAAACTAAATATATAAAAACTACATAGGAATGTGTTCACAAAATAAAAAACATTAAGGAAACTAACTAAAACTAAACTGACATTTATAGAAAGTTTGAAAATTATAGTAAAATAAAAACTAATATAAAAATGCAAACGTATAATAACATTGGTTGTAATGAGATACATTGCTAATAATATAATTTTTTTTTTTTATTTTAAATCTGCCCTGAAACTTTAACGAGAGTTAGTTAACATGCAGTTGCAAAGTTACTTAAAGTCAACAGAATTTTCAAAAGGGACCATCAACATAAAGTGATTCAGTACTGTATACAGCACTCAAGGTTTTTTTTTGGTCTCTTTTCTAGCTTTGTAACCTGCAGTTGATGAGTTTTGTCAAGTCTGTTTTTGGTCACTGTCAATTGCTCATGTTTATGTCATGTTTTCTCTCCCTTGTCAAAATTTCCATATCAAAATTCTATGAGCAAATACAACGTTTCTCAGGGATTGCAAAGTTTTGCAAGAGAATCCCATGTTTTTTTTTACCATCACCATGTGTCCCCTACTGTGCAGTATTATATAAGTTATTAAAGAAGTTAGCATTCTATTCTTGTGTCTTTTTTTTTACCTTGTTACTTGCACATGTCTTCTTTACCCAATTAGTTGGCATTACTTTGAAAAAAACTTCTGTATATATATCCTCAATGTTGTCATACTTCACATTTGGAATAGTGTTCGAATTGTTTGGACATACTGAGCACAGATATTACGGTGCTTACCGTCATCTATAGCCTGGACTACAACAGTGTAGGTGCCATTTTTCATGAATGGAGACTCCCGGTCCATCTTCTGAACTGTGGTGATCTTTCCTGTCTTCGGGTCAACACTCACCCATTTGGCTGGGTCTTGTACTAACTCATACCTAAACACATATACACAGATATTACAATACTTCTGCTTTACTTCTGCTATGTGATCATCCATATATCTAGTTTCCCATCTCTAAATAAGCCTCTATGTTTATACAGTGTATATGTGTGATTATATAATACAATTTTATAATATATATTATATACAGTACTGTCATATACAGTACATTAAACAATTTGGTGTCAGTAAGATTTCTTTAAAGAAATTAATACTTGTATTAATCAAGGATGCATAAAATGTATCAAAAGTGACAGTAAACACTTTTACATTGTCACAAAATAATATTTTTTTAGAATTAATAATTATAAAAATGTATCAGTTTCCACAAAAATATGAAGCAGTACAACTTTTTCAACATTGATTATAAGAAGAGATGTTTCTTATGCATCAAATAATTATATTAGAATGATTTCTGAAGGATCATGTGACACTGAAGACTGGAGTAATGAATGATGCTGAAAATTCAGATCACAGGAATAAATTACATTTTACAATATATTACAATAGTAAACAGCTATTTTAAATAAGTAATATTTTTGTACAGTTTTTACTGTGGTTTTGATTAGATAAATGCAGCCTTGGTGAGCATAAGTGACTTAACATTTAAAATCATAAAAACACTCAAATCCTTACGAACCACAAACATTTACACAATTATATTGTAGTATGATGAAAGTGAAATGAAAGCAGGATAAAAAAAAAATTAAAAAAATCCACAAAAATGTAAAATTTGAATGATGTGTGATTTGATGTTGCATAGCGCAATCACACCTGATTTTGTTTAAGTCCGAGTCTTCATCTTTGACTTCAGGTACAAACAATACATCTCCTGGTTCTCCATTTTCATTTCGGTAAATTACTTCAGTAGTCTTCTTAAATTCAGGGGGATCATTCTCATCAATGACTTTCACTGCCACTTTGACAGAGTTTAGCTTTGGTGTGGAACCTGTTTGGGCCTTTCCATTGATACACTGAAATAATTTCTCCTCGTTCTCGACAGCTATTTCCAGCTCTGTGAACTCAGTTCTCTCAAAATTCTTCCCCTGTGAAATACAATTATAACGAGAGGCCACATAACCATCGGCTGTCTTTTTTTTATAATTCAGTTCTGTTTTTTAGCTCATCAATACAATGTAAAAACTAACATGCATGGCAAAACATTACTGTAATAAGTAGTTGTGTAAACCAGTTCCCAGAGATGACTTCTATATTCTTATATGACTTAATATTTAGCAATATTATTGATTTGACAGCACTAACACTATCGGATGAGAACTGAGCAGGGGTGTGTTTCCCAAAACGATAGTTGCTAACTAAGTTAGCAACTTTGTTGGTTGCAATGCAATTTCCCATTGCCAACCAACTAGTATACCAACTAGTTGGTTGGCAATGGGAAATTGCATTGCAACCAACAAAGTTGCTAACTTAGTTAGCAACTATCGTTTTGGGAAACACACCCCTGCTCAGTTCTCATCCGATAGTGTTAGTGCTGTCAAATCAATAATATTGCTAAATATTAAGTTGCTAACAGGTTAGCAACTATGCTTTTGGGAAATGCACCCCTGGATGATGACATCAATGTTTTCTAGCTGCTTTATAGCTGAAGTAAACTCAGTTATTGAACTGAACTGAATAAACACTGAACTGATTTCAACTGAACAATGACAATATTGTCTTTCAAGAGCTACTTTACAGCAGAATTGAATTCTGTTCGCATCATTGATCATTAGCGGTTCAGCAATATATAAATAGAGGTGACGACTTGCCTCCTCTTTGAATACACCTGATAAACTTTTCTTAGAAGTGAATGAAATATTAAAGTGAACCGTGGCATTTACCTTGATAACAGAGAGCACACCTTCATTGGTTTTGGGGTCTGTCTCGATCTTATAATTTCCCTCTTCGTTGCCCTTCAGGATGGAGAACACCGCTCTTGATGCAGGTGTGTTCGGAGTGTCCTTGTCTATGACGCCAATTCTTAGGATCTCCTTGTTTGATTCCATTTCCATCACTTCAGTGTTGTACTGTTTCACACAGATACATTCATGTATATCATATCACACAAGCTTTGAAACCAACTTACTCAATAAAGCCGTCTATTTAGTAAGGGTGAAGTGTGTCATTTCTGCATCGCAAATAGCATCAATTGGAACGGTAAAAAAAATTATTTGCTTGATTTTCCAGACAAAAACCCTACGAGTGTGATGCGGTTGCTGAGGAATTTTGATTGGTTTTGAGTTGCTATGCTGCCTTTCCTTAACAAGCAACCAGTTGACTGTTTACAAACAGGTTGCCTTAACACACTGCTCTTCTGTCATTGGTCAGCCAAACAGACTGTTCTGCCCTAAACTCATTCCATTGGCTGATCCATGAAGCCGGTTTAGGTAGCTAGCCTGTTTCAGTTTAGTTTGCGCCAACTCTGGGTTTTAAGCATGTAAGACTTGAGAAATTAGACTTGAGAAGAACAACCACTCCCCGAGAAGCCAAAGGACCTTTCTGTAAATGAACATTTGAACTCTCTCTTGTGAAATTAGCACATCCGTATCATAGTAATCTTCATCTTTCCCTCTTCCCCCATTCCTTCTCTCTCTCATGCTGAGATCACCTGAAATTGGGGTGTACACTGTGAAACACCTGAAACACAGGGGTGTGTTTCCCGAAAGTATCGTTAGCCAACTATGGTCGCAAGTTCCGTCGTTATCAGCAGTTCAACGAGTCGGTGTTTCCCGAAACCATCGTTCCAACGAACATTCGCAGACAGCATCGCAAAGTTGTGTGTTTGGAACGACAGCTCTCTCTCTGTGGTTAAAAGCAGAGTTTCTAGATTGCATGACGTGGACTCAATTAATCCTTATCTTGAGCTAAATAAGCAAGCTGACATTCAGTGCCAGCTATATCTTTTATTTAGAATATATACAAATGTCATTGACGTCTTTGAGTTTGTCAAGAGATTTAAATCACCGTTTTTGAAGAGTGTGCATACATGTGTGAACGTGGTATACTATGTAAGAAGGAGCCTATGATTGAATCTGGAAATAAAGCGAAATAACTGAGAAAAATTAGAAATATTCCTCAGATGCCATGTCTGTAATTTATATAAAAACATCTAGCATTAATTCAATCAGTCGGAAACAGTCGTGACTAGCTAGTTGATTTCTTCAACGATGCATTATACTATGGTAGTGAAGCATCGAGTTACGTCATTGTACGGGAAACGCACCCCTGAACGGGTAAAATATAAAGTAAAGAGTTAAATAGAACAATCAAATGTATTGCTAAACTATTATAAAAAATGACCAATAACAAATTGGCATTCCTACCTAAATTCGAGGTCGTGATAAAATGTAGTCAGATAAAAGCTTAAACGCTGAAAAGACAGTAACACGCATTTACCTTCACCTGCTTATCGGAAACTGTCGTTGGACCGATTGGGCAGGCCTTCCAGGCATGATGAAAGTGGTTTGGCTTTTAGCAGTATTCATTGTAACGTACAACATGGCTAACCTGGGGCCTATACCATGAAGGCGGCTTAAGGGGATAGTCAGGGATGTTTCAGTTTAGTTTGCGCCAACCCTGGGTTTTAGGTACCATGAAAGTGGCTCAGATTTTAGCGTTGTTCATTGCAACAGTAACTTACGCTCCACGTCTAACCTGCTCCGGTGCAGGATATGTTCTTGGTAAGAGAACTCAAAACTGGACCAATCAGCTGTGAGCAAAGTGACACATTTATAACACAATAAATTACTCCCCAAGTTTCTCTGGATCCAAATTAAAGGTCACAACAGAGTAAAAGCCTAAATCCAATACACATTAGCACTTTTAGTTTAACAATTATTATTAAGCATTTAGTTTAAATGAAAATAAACATATAGCTACTGATAATATATAAAAATAAGATAGATAAAGCTTTACAAATGACTACATGTCTGCTGTTTGAGTCTCTGCATTCCTATATTTATATATTATCAACTATATAAACAACTTTCACTTGTACTGATATAACAACAAATTTTCTTCTTGCTGTGTAAATACATTTATACTTTATATTCTTTAATCTCTTAATCTTCTGCAGAAGAAAGATTTTTATCAATGAATTGAGTTGAGAAATGAACTGTCTTGCGAAAAGTGAATCTGAGTTTCACAGCATGTGATTGGCTGTTTGCTACTGATGTCACGCGTTCATGTGCATGTGCTCCATGAATCAAGGGCCTGAGTAAACAGAGAATGTGAGGACCAGTGTAAAAATGGTAACAACAAAGCATGAATGGATTGGTTTGGTTTGGTTTTGTCAACTCAAAACTAATCCCGTAACCCTTTGATACAGTTTGTTCAACTACCATCATGGTACAGGCTCCTGGCAACCCTGGTCACAGTGTTTTCACTTTTTTTGACACATCAATCCACAAAGACTATCCAGCCTGACTCACTGTGGTAGAAGTGAATTCTGGTAGATGGGTGTTGGTATCTTTGATGTCCAGAAAAATAGTTGCAGTTGAAGACATTGCAGGTGTCCCTTGATCCTTCGCTTCAACTAGCACTTTATATGTTTTTACTTTCTAAAATACAATAGACAGAATAGATTAAAACATACTGAAAATTCTTCAAAACATGCATTTGCCTTTCCATTAGTTACTCACATCATAGTCAAAGCATCCAGTGAAGGTGAGCTGTTTGACTGTAGTGGACCCAGGCATGTCCTTCAAGGAGATTTTTGGTAATGCAGGTTCTTGTGACACCACCCTCATGGTGAACTGGGAGTTAGGACTTTCCGCATCATCATTGTCATGAGCTTGTAATCTTGCTTGCAGAATGCCTGTTAAAACAAGGATGATTAAAAAAGAGAACATACTGTATCTATGCTTGGCACTTAATAATAACAGAAAAGATCAAGAATAATAAGACTATGATCAAGAATAATAAGACTATAAAGGTCTATAGAGAAAGGTCTGAGAGAAAAAATAAGCTGCAATCCATAATTCTAGAATTCACAACACGGAGCTTCCAACATCACTAGAGTCAACATCCAATTTCTTTACAGGCGAAGTGTGTAATTTCTCTGCTGCCAAATGGAATTCATGTTTTCAATCAGTGTTGTTGTATTGAGGTGGTCTGGCTGCTCAAGCAAATAGAGCAATGTTCAGTCAATGTTTACACATTTCAGGAGAAGTCACCTTACAAATGGCTAACTTATAATAATTTCTTTATAAGCATTTTAACAGAAAAAAAGATATGCATATATGCAGTAATACGTGTTCTCTGAACCTTCAGGAGTGTTCTCGGGAACTGGTACACGGAAAGTTTCCGGCGAGAACTTAGGTTTGTTGTCATTCACGTCCTTTACGTCCACGTTGAATGACAGCGTTTTGTCCAACGCTTCGCCAGTCTGCCTGTCTAGCACGTCAAAGTCCACCTACAAACAAATCAAAATGCCACTCTGAACTACATCAACAAACTAAATCAGTCCATTATTTGAATTCCGCTGTATTATTTTGTTAGCATTAGTGTCATATCAAATCCCGCCTTGAAATCTTGCTTTGCCATAGGTGAGATCTTACATGGAAGGTGGGTTTCATTTCCCGGTCGACGGGCCGGTGTACGTATACAACCCCAGTGTTTTCGTTAATGGAAAACAAACCAAATGGTTCTTTTGTCACCCCTTCTCCTTGGAGGCGGAACTTGACAGAGTCGTCCGCCTTTTTGTCATTGAACATCTAGCATCAATAAAATAAAATTAAAATTAGATTCATGTAGCATTTATGATTATATATTTGTTCACTTTTTAGCCAAAACATACATTATTTTAAAAAAATACATTTTGATAATCAAGCCTATTTAAACAAACCAATATTACTTAAAGGAGTAAAGGAGCAGTCTGTAATTGTCACGGTGTGGGTTTTGTGTTTCATGTCTTGTTCCTGTCTGTCTTGTGTTCCCCCCCATTATTGTGTATTTGGTTTAGTCCTGTCTAGTTGGTTTAGTCCTGTCTAGTTTTCCCGCTCCTCGTTTGTGTTCATGTTTACCACCTGTGTTAGTTAATTTGCCCAGCTGTGTCTTGTTTCTCTCATCCGTTCCCCTGTATTTAAACCCTGTGTTTTAGTTCAGTCTTGGAGAGTTCTTGATGTTGTACTGTGTGTCTGCATTTCCAAGCGGTTTCCCGTGTTTTGTTTCTGTTTTTGACTTTGGATTGTTCTTGGACTCTGATTATTGCTGCCTGCCCTGACCTCTGCCTGTTTCTTGGATTCTCTCTGTGTGTTCTCCATTGTCCTGTCTGCTGATTCTTGACCCTGCCTGTACGACCATTCTATATTAAAGCTACATTTGGATCTTCACCTCCAAGTCTCGGAGCAGTTCGTAACAGTAATATTGACAGCTAGCAGTTGAAATGGGTTCTCTTACGAGAGTATCTCTCGTACTGCGTAATATCTTACGCTATGGGGAATACTCTTTTCCTCGAGATATTGAAGCCAAAAATTATCCTTAATTTTTTAAATATGCAAAACGCTTTGTAGCAGCAAGCAGACAAGGGCGAGACAGCTCGCGCGCCCATTGGCTGCCTTGCTGGAAAAGATGCAGCCTATCGAGTGAGGCACTGCGTGACGTAATGACGAATGGGGACGCTTCGCGCCCATTTCGTAATGTCCCGCCAGTAGAGGCGTGGTCTCGCCCTATAAATACCCCCTCGATAGCTGTATTTCCTCTGATTTTTCTACTCTTCACGCGAAGCTCACGCATCCCTGGATCCAGAGTGAGAAGCCGCGCCGTTGACTTGTAGCCTTATCAGCGGGACGTGCCATCTTCTGAAGTCGCTGGCCCAGCCGCCTTCAACCGCCGTACCTGCTGCGCTTTCCGGCGTACCCTATCCGGTAACACTTTATTTGAAGGGGTGTGCATAAGACTGACATGACACTGTCATAAACATGACATAACACCTGTCATAAACATGAAGGAGTCTTTATGAATGTTTATGACTGTTGTCATTAAGTGTCATTCGGTAAATTATGACACTTTCAATGCAAAGTTGACATTGTTTAAAATGTCTTTGTTATGACAACTTGACATTACCCAAGACAAAAATGTCTTGATTATGACAACTTGAAATTAACAAAGACGGAAATGTCTTTGTTATGACAACTTGACATTAACCGAGAAATCATAACCTGTCAACCTGTGACAACTTTGGCCGTCATGACACCATTATAACTGTGTCATGAATATTTTACTTGTCCTCAAGTAAAGTGGAACACATTGTACTAGTTATAAAGATGTCATTAAGGGTTATTACACTGCAAAATGCTTGAAGTTTGATAATTAGACCTGTTATGACATATTTGTGACAGGTTGACAGGTTATGATTTCTTGGTTAATATTAAGTTGTCATAACAAAGACATTTCCGTCTTTGTTAATGTCAAGTTGTCATAATCAAGACATTTTTGTCTTGGGTAATGTCAAGTTGTCATAACAAAGACATTTTTTGTCTTTGTTAATGTCAAGTTGTCATAACAAAGACATTTTAAACAATGTCAACTTTGCATTAAAAGTGTCATAATTTGCCGAATGACACTTAATGACAACAGTCATAAACATTCATAAAGACTCCTTCATGTTCATGACAGGTGTTATGTCATGTTTATGACAGTGTCATGTCAGTCTTATGCACACCCCTTCAAATAAAGTGTTACCCTATATCCTTTTACTCTGCTAAGTGTGTGTGTGTTTGCTTACATGACGCAACACCCATTTATCTGTTCTAAAAGAGCTGCGTCTTTTTAAAGATGCCTTTCTGTGGCTCGTGCCGCGCCCAACTCAGTGATGAGGACCGTCACGTCATCTGTGTGTCCTGCCTGGGTCATGAGCACGCGGCTATCGCGCTCGCGGATGGTGGATGCCCGCACTGCGAACTTCTGCCTATGGTGACTCTGAGGACTCGCCTGGCATCGTTCTCTGAGCCCGCGTCCCAGCCTTCTGTGCCGCGCCGTAAGAAGCGTCGCGCCCAGCGCGCTCCCGAGCCTTCTCCAGCCCGCCAAAGCTCGCCGGTTCGCCCGCCTGCTTCGCCGGCTTCACTTGAGTCGCTCCCGGACGGACAGCGCCCGCCGTCTGCCGCCGCTTCCGCTCCCGAGCTGGACGAACCTGCTGAGGTATGCTCTCTTGTGGCTTCTGATAGCGAGGATTGGGCGAGCTCTGTGGACCTCCCCCCCGCTGACGTGTCTAGCCAACCCTCTGGAAAGAGACCCGGCATTGAGGCTGAGCTGATGCGTCTGCTCACCCAGGCCGTGGAGTGCATCGGCCTCGAGTGGGAGGCGCCTGCTTTGCCGCCGCGCAACAGACTCGACGGGCGCTTTCTCAGGAAGGACGAAGCCCCGTCTAGGTCTAGGGCCGCCCCCTTCCTCCCTGAGCTCCACGACGAAGTCGCCAAGTCGTGGACCGCCCCGTTCTCCGCCAGGCTGCGCACTTCCACCTCTGCGGCTTTTTCTTCTGTCACCGGCGCGGGAGATAAAGGATATCTCTCCATTCCTCCTGTGGAGGCGGCGGTCGCGTCGCATCTCTGCCCGCCCTCTGCGGGACGGCGCGCGCAGACGAGGCTTCCTTCTAAAGCCTGCCGGGTGACTTCATCGCTGCACGGGTGCGCTTACACAGCCGCTGGACAGGCGGTCTCAGCGCTGCATACTATGGCGGTCTTGCAGATTTACCAGGCTGACCTTCTCCTTAAATTGGACGAGGAAGGGCCGGGTGCTGTCAGTGTGGCGGATTTACGAGGCGCTACGGACCTTGCTCTACGCGCCGCTAAAGCCGCTGCTCAGGCCATGGGGCGGAATATGGCCTCTCTCACCATTGCTGAGAGACATCTGTGGTTGACGCTGTCTGAGATGACGGAAGCTGAGCGCTCTGTATTCCTCGACGCGCCCATTTCCCCTGCAGGCCTCTTCGGATCTGCCGTCAAAGATTTCGCGGACAGATTTTCTGAGGTGCAGAAAACTTCGCAGGCCATGAAGCACTTCCTCCCGAAGCGCTCGAGCTCCGCTGCAGGTCGCTCTAAGCAGCCGTCTGCTCGCAGCTCGCAGCCTCGGCCTGCATCGCCCGCAGCCGCCGCTACACAGCACCGCCAGGCCCGGGATCAGAGACCGCGCTCTCGCTCTGCTGGACGCCGCCCCGCTCAGTGCGGGCCCCGGCCGAAGATTGAGCTCAAGCCCGAGGCCTCGAAGCTTTCCTAGCCACTCTAGGAAAGCGACGGTGTTCGGATCCCGCTGCGGCCGGTTCCCCACCGAAACGATTCGCTCGTTCAGTTCCTTGCGATGTGACTGTGCCAGTGTATTTAGCAGTGAAGCAGCCGGTGTCTCAGCCCGCTTGCCTGCACACAAAAGCCGTTTTTATGGCTACCCAGATAAATCCAATAAAGAGTGTATTTTCTGGTATTACCGGCCACGGCCGATGGTGTTATGAGTGTTGTAAGAATGCCCACGCCCCAGTGCCCATTCCCACACCCAGACACAGCCCGCCACGGTGCGAGGCTAGCACACATAAATCTGACTCAGGTCGATTGTGCAGACAATGTAGTGAATGCGCCCATACAATGCCCGCTCACGCTACATGCTGCGTGTCCCTTGGTTTCTGTAAAAACGAAACCAACACACAATCTATCGGCTCCGACCGAAAGCGTGTACAGTGCAGTAGATGTGCCCGTAAGTTTGCGCCCACATCCCCCCGCAAGCACGCCGAATCCCACGGGATTCGCCCCGCTCACTCTCGCTGTGCGTCCCGCCATAGAGAATTTGAGCGCGGCCAGGCTGCCCGCTGTGTTCAGCGCGCCCCCCGCCTCGAACGCTGTAAACACGGCGTTGTGTTCCCAGGGTACCGGGGCTCTCGAGCCGTTGCCTGGTCACGGCCAGAGCCCGGTCTGCATTCTACCTCTAGCTATTCACGCAGAAGCGTGGTCAAAGCTACCCGGGGTATCAGACTGGGTGCTGAACACTATAAAGAGAGGCTACTCGCTACAATTCGCACGACGTCCCCGCCGTTATACGGCGCGCGTCGAGACTACGGTGAGAAACGAAGTATCTCATCTACTTCGAGCCGAGATAGCGAAACTGCTGAGCAAGGGGGCCATAGAGCCCCTTTCTCAGGCTCAGAGCGAAGGGGGCTTGTACAGCAGATATTTTCTGGTACCGAAAAAAGATGGGGGCTTCAGACCCATTCTAGATCTGAGACAGCTGAACAAAGCGCTTGTGAAGCGCCAGTTCAGGATGCTTACGACCAGCGGAATCCTCGCGCAAGTGCGCCAAGGGGACTGGTTTATGTCAATAGATCTGAAAGACGCCTATTTCCAAATACAAATAGCGTCCCATCACAGGCGATTTTTGAGATTCGCGTTCGAGGGCCAGGCATATCAATACACAGTCCTGCCGTTCGGCCTGTCCTTGGCACCCCGTACATTTACGAAGTGCATGGACGCGGCTCTCGCACCCCTGAGACTTCAGGGCATGCGAGTTATGAACTACTTGGACGATTGGCTGATTCTAGCTCGATCACGGTCAGAGCTCATAGAACACAGGGCCACACTGCTCGAGCACCTCGAGAAACTGGGCCTGACAGTTAACTGGGAAAAGAGCTCGCTGTGTCCCAGCCAGAGAATTTCTTTCCTGGGAACAGTGTTAGACTCGCTATCCATGACTGCACGCCTGTCACCGGAGTGCGTACTAAGTATTCAGCGCGTCGCGGAATCCTTCCGCCACGGCTCTATAGTCCTGCTCAGGCGGTTTCAGAAAATGCTGGGCCTGATGGCCTCAGCATCCTCTGTACTCCAGCTGGGCCTGCTTCGTATGCGCCCACTGCAGAGGTGGCTGAAAGCACGGGTCCCGCCCCGGGCATGGACCACGGGCCGGTGTCGCCTCAGGGTCGACCAATGGTGCGTTTCGGCTCTGGAACCTTGGAAAGTAACCAGCTGGTATCAGTCTGGTGTGAGTCTGGGGACCGCCTCAAGGGTGAAAGTGGTGTCTACGGACGCCTCCACCACGGGGTGGGGAGCACTGCTCGAGGGCAGACCGCTGGCTGGCCTATGGTCAGAGCGGGAGAAGCTCCTTCACATAAACTGCTTGGAAATGATAGCAGTCGACAAAGCGCTACGGCGCTTCCGTCCCCTGATAAAAGGCCACCACGTCTTGGTCCGGTCGGACAACATGTCAGTGGTGGCGTACATAAATCGCCAGGGCGGCGTCGGGTCCACACGCCTTTGCAGGCTGACGGAACCCCTCTTGGTCTGGGCCCAGCGCAACCTCCTTTCTCTGAAAGCGGCGCATGTGCCTGGGCACCTGAATACGGGTCCAGACAAGCTGTCCAGAGACAACGTCCCGACAGGAGAATGGTCGCTGCATCCGCAGACGGTCCAGCTGCTGTGGGAAACGTTTGGCAGAGCGCAGGTGGACCTGTTCGCATCCCGCGAGAACGCTCACTGCCCAGTATTCTTCTCGAAAAGCAGGGACGCGCTGGCCCATGCTTGGCCCAGCGGTCCCCTGTATGCTTTTCCCCCCGTCTCGCTCCTGCCTCAGGTGTTGGAGCGGATCAGGGAAAATGGATGCCCAGTGCTGCTTGTAGCTCCGCTCTGGACGAACCAGGCTTGGTTTCCGGTCCTGATGCGGCTGGCCAGCACTGCCCCGTGGCCTGTACCACTGAGGAAAGATCTCCTCTCTCAGGCGGAGGGCTCGATTTGGCATCCTCGCCCGGATCTGTGGTCCCTGCACGCATGGGCCATCAACGGGTACCCGCTAGCCTCCCGGAAGGAGTGCTAAACACGATCGCGCAGGCTAGAGCTCCGTCTACCAGACGGCTCTATGCCTCGAAATGGTCGGTGTTCTCTACTTGGTGTCGAGCCCGTGGCTTTTCACCTGTGGACTGCGGGGTTACGGAAGTGCTTGCCTTCCTTCAGGAGCTGATGGATAAGGGTAGGACCCCATCCACGCTCAAAGTTTATGTGGCGGCCAAAGCAACGTTTGCTAAACCGGTGTCTGGCCAGTCACTGGGGAAAAACGACTTAGTCGTGCGTTTCCTACGAGGAGCTCGGAGGTTAAACCCTCCCAGGCCCCCTTCAGTCCCGGCTTGGGACCTTTCCACGGTCTTGGAGGCCATGAAAGGCGCCCCGTTTGAGCCGATCCAGCTGTCGGACATGAAGCACCTGTCCCTTAAGACGGTGTTTCTATTGGCTCTCGCTTCAGTGAAGCGTGTAGGGGACTTACAGGCGCTTTCTGTAAGCGCGTCATGTCTGGAGTTTGGGCCTAACGACTCAAAGGTCGTACTCAAACCGAGGCACGGCTACGTGCCGAAATCCCTCAATACACCGTTTAGGGCCCAGGTAATTTCCCTGTCTGCCCTTCCGGTTCTCAATGAGGAGAGGGACGCGAGTCTCCTTTGCCCTGTCAGGGCGTTAAGGGCTTATGTGTCCCGCTCGGCTGGGTTCAGACAGACCGAGCAGCTTTTCGTGTTGTTTGGCGGCCGTTCTAAGGGACTTGCCGCTTCGAAACAGAGCCTATCCAGATGGATAGTGGATGCCATAGCGCTGGCTTACACTTCCAAGGGCCTGCAGTGCCCATTGGGTGTCAAAGCGCACTCCACGAGAGGCGTGGCCTCGTCGTGGGCATGGTATAGCGGGGTCTCCCTGCAGGATATCTGTACGGCTGCGGGCTGGGCCTCGCCGTCTACATTTATCAAGTACTATAACCTGGAGGTGCCCGCCTTACAAGCTAAGCTTTTGGCGGTCTGAACTTCGGGTTTATCGGCCGCCATGCGGCTTATGTGTGGAGTGTTAGCCTGTGCATCGCTCAGTCCGATGCGGCAGCCCCATGAGTGTGGTACCCCTACGGGTCTGTTACCCCTACGGGACTTTTATGAAGGAGTGATGCTTCTAGCCTCTCCTCCTCTACTCTGTGTGAGTTGTGGTGATTGTGCACTAGATGCGCCCCGGGCTTGGCCCCGGGACTCTGGTGTTGGATCCCTGTCCGCACGGCGTGTTGCATGGTGTTCCCCATAGCGTAAGATATTACGCAGTACGAGAGATACTCTCGTAAGAGAACGTACTCGGTTACTAACGTAACCTCGGTTCTCTCTAGAGAGGGAACGAGTACTGCGTATCTTGCCGTGCTTGGAATACGCTCTGGTTCGCTTCGGCGTTGAAAAATCAGAGGAAATACAGCTATCGAGGGGGTATTTATAGGGCGAGACCACGCCTCTACTGGCGGGACATGACGAAATGGGCGCGAAGCGTCCCCATTCGTCATTACGTCACGCAGTGCCTCACTCGATAGGCTGCAGCTTTTCCAGCAAGGCAGCCAATGGGCGCGCGAGCTGTCTCGCCCTTGTCTGCTTGCTGCTGCAAAGCGTTTTGCATATTTAAAAAATTAAGGATAATTTTTGGCTTCAATATCTCGAGGAAAAGAGTATTCCCCATAGCGTAAGATATTACGCAGTACTCGTTCCCTCTCTAGAGAGAACCGAGGTTACGTTAGTAACCGAGTACGTTTTGTGATCCAGGGTCACATATGCTGGGTACATTTAACTGTGTTTTGTACCATTTTATTCAAGTGTAACCATAACCAAAAACTGTTTTATACCATCTTGCTGATAACGTTTCTATAGTCATTCAGCAATCCTGCATTCAGAAGCACTGTAGTGAAACCCCCATTACCCCAGAAAATATGTCCTGCTATGAAATATCCTACACAAACCCCCCAACATTCATGGTAGCACAGAGAAGAAAACTGTGGTAACACTTTATTTTACGGTGTCCGTGATACAGAGTAATTACTTAATTAATTACTTAGAAGTAGACATTGTAATAACATGTAACAAAATGTAATTAACATGTGACTAAGTTGTCATGTTGTAGCACTCCTCTTAGCTGGCGCTCTCGAAATGTCAGATCAGCACCTGTGGCAATCACCTGAACATCCTGTACTTACAGATTGTAATTTGCACTTACACACATGTATTAGGCAGCTACTGTTACACATATGTTACAGGTCGAGTCGGTTACATACGTGTTACCGACTTGGTACAATGTAACAAGTACTTAAATATGTTACTAAGGTAAAAAGCCTGCAGTTACACATGGTCATTTTGTACCTTCTAAAATAAAGTGTATCATGGTTGTACTTACATACCTTATCCATCTGAATTAACACTTACAGCTAAATACATGCAGCAGCTTCTTAATTACATTGCAATTACATAATATTACACAGGGATAAGCTACGTAAAATAAAGTGTATCAAGATTGTACTTAAGTGTACTTCATGTGTATCTACATACCTTATACACATGAAGTGCACTTAAGTACAATCTTGATACACTATTTTAGAAGGTACAAAATGACCATTTGTAACTGCAGGCTTTTTCATAGTAACATATTTAAGTACTTGTTACATTGAGTAACAATATTATATCTTATATCTTTGTATATATATTATACAATATATCTTTCTAATATAATTACATTGTACCAAGTCGGTAACCCGTATGTAACCGACTCGGCCTGTTACACATGTGTAACAGTAGCTGCCTATTACATGAGTGTAATTACAATCTGTAAGTACAGGCTGTTCCATAACTTAGTTACATTTCAATTACATTCTGTTACATGTTAATACAATGTCTACTACTAAGTAATTAATTGAGTAATTACTCTGTATCACGGACACCGTAAAATAAAGTGTTAGCAAAACGGCTATCATCAAGAGATTTCATGAGGTCTTTACGTTTTCGTGAACCGACTGAACTCACCACACTGGAATCAGTGACTGTGTAAAGTTACCTGTGTTAGCACAGCGGGATAAGGTCCAGGCTTGTTCTCCTCAAGATCAACGGTGGACAGAACCCATCTTCTCTTTGAACGAATAAGAACAGCTTCCTTTGAGATAGAAAGAGATATATTGAGTGATGATCTGTTTCCTTTCTGATTTTGCTCTGAAAAGCTTGAAAAGTTGAGTCTACTCAAATTAATAGAGGAAACTCATTCCCCCATTTTAATTCAGTAATAGTGCCTAAAAAAACTTGTTTTACCAAGTTCGCCTAATGTGGTCTTCCCATTAAAATAACTTAAATATTTAAAGACAGATAACTTAAAAGGCAAGTAGTAAACTAACTAAACTAAAATTCTATAAAATATAAAATGGTATAAAACATGCTACATAATAATACAAAAATATAATATTATGGAAATTAAAAATACATTTAAAAACATTTAAAATATTACAATCAGAAATCCCCCATTTAAAATAAAATTCCATTCTTTTGATGGTTGAAAAAATGTGTTTTTTTTTTACAGTGCAATTACTTAAAATTATTAGAAAAACATAAAGCTACACAGATACTGAGTGACCTTGTACCCCAATATGGGAAGACATTATGGATGAAGTCAAATGATTTTTGTCTAATTTTTTTCTTAATCGTCACATAGTAATGTGTCTTTTAAAAATACATATTTCTAGATCTACGTTTCTGTATACGTTTCTGTATTTATGTTAAATGATGTAATACATATGGATTATGTTCTAAATGAAGTCTTGGTTTATGTTCTGATGACAGGTTGGAATTTATTGTTTTAAGAGACATGTTGTGTCAAAACAGTGAGCTGAGACGTAACTTTCGAATTTGTTTTTTTTAAGATTACCTACCCGCTTTTCACGATTGTCGGCATCATTTCTGCTGGAAGCGGTCACTTCAACAAGCTGATGAATAGACAAAAAACAGGATAATACTTATTGAAAAACATACAATCATACAAAAAACATACAATCAGTGATAGAACATCCCTCTCAACTTCTGACGAATGATTGTTGTGTAAATATTTTTACATAATACACTGTTAACATCCACTTAACCATTCTATGTAAAACAATTTTTTACGTTTTTTGTCTGATTCAAATGAGATTTCTTTTTTCTGTTTTCATTTAACAATGTGTCACGTTGTCTAGCTTGTTTTAAGACTGAGAATCAGGGCCAACATGAGAAACAACAATACATAAACAACCTTACTCACATAGGTGGCATTATAAAAACAATGTTCACACCCAGTGCATGTGGCTGTTGTCATCAAAAAGCATTACAATTTCGTTGTACATAATGTGATTGAAAAATTATGGCAACACAGTACGTGACTTTGACTTAGGTTCATTTCAGGCCTATAACGTCAATATGTGAACACCCCAAATGGTCTCAGACCCCCCTAAATGGTTAATGGATGAGGTCCCAGATCATTTGCCAGATTGGTTCGTGTGATGTTCCCTTTTAAGTCCACTTACATTGTAAACACCAAAAGCACTGAGGTCACTTGTAGCTTGTTCCGTTTTTGATTCACTTTGACTGAACAGACCATTTATGATAAAGTCAAGGTACTCCAAAACAGACTTTGATATGTATTAGGCTGTTAGCGCGCTTTCGCTTTCGAGGCTATAGCTTTAATCCATTATATAAAAGTATTGTTTTCATGCTGCTAAGAGCACAGATGGCCAATTACATGCTGCAAAGTTTTGGAAGTGACATCCACATATAAATGCGAGATTCACACTCGAAATTGCAGTTGATGTAGAGATAATAACCATAGCATGGGACAAAAATATGGCACGTCAAAATACGCACAATGTAACTGCAGACTCATATTTACAATGAAAAAATATTCGTATCAATATATTGTTGAAATGTCATATATCAATATATTGTTGAAATATTGTTAAATAATCTTAAATGTTTCATGTAATTGTTATTCTTGTTATGGAGACTTTGGTTATACATTATATCTGAACTTCAGAGAACCTGCACTAATGTCAAATACTCAGTGATTTGTTCATCTCACGGTAAAATTAAAATCTGAAGTTTTAGTAAATTTGAAGCTTAAGTTCAAGTCAATGTTTATTCGACCAACTGACAGTAAAATTAAAATGTGAATTTTAATAAACTTAAATTTAATAAACTAAAGTTTGGATAAATGTTTTTTTTATCGATCTGATTAGTAAAATTAAAATGTATGACTCTGCAAATCCATTAAAATGAATTACAAAAACTGCAAACAACTAATGATTTGTGATTTTTATCTTAACGTGGTTTGTTATGATGCATAAATGTAAATTTTATCAATGAAAAGTAATATATAGTACAGAGAGTTATGCTTACGCAACAAAAATAATGTAAATAGTTCTGCTCTACTGTCTTATCATAATATAACTTATACGTAATAATAATATGCACTCTAAAAATGCTGGGTTGTTTTAACCCAATTTTGGGTCAAATATGGAATTAAATTACATTTTTACCCAATGTTTGAGTTTGTCCATATTTGACCCAAAATTGGGTTAAAACAACCCAGCATTTTTTAGAGTGTGGTAAATCTAAATTTTATATATATATCCAAAGTCGCTTTGGATAATTATTTATAATATATATATATATATATATATTTATCCAAAGCGACTCACAAATGAGGAGAGCAATAGAAGCAATTAAACTAACAATATCCAAGTGCTTTGACCCTTCCCCGTTTAGTCTAAAACAGTATGCATAATTTTTACGTAGAGTAGAAGAGAAAAGAAAGTGTTAGTATTTATGGATCAAGTGCTGCCAAAAATTATTCGCCTTCAGCCATTTCTACGGACTCTCTGTTTCTATTGCCAGAGTGGTCTTTGCCCTGAAAAACATTGAAGACCATCTATGCCATCAATGCATACTCTATTAATCCATGAAAATACTGGTAAAGTTTCGAAAAGTAAAATAGGTGACAATGAGAATGGTGTTTGTTCCCGCAAGACAACAACACCACTCTGCTTCCCTCAGATTAAATACGATTGTGTTTATACCGTCTGGTAAGGATGAACTACTAGATAGAAGTCTTTAGAAAAACGTTTGGTTGCTAATTCATAAAAACTAACCACTCAAAAAAAAGACTCACACTGCACAGTATGGAAAACACAAGGAAGCAACAGCACAGGTAAACAAATCACCTAAGACCGTCATCTGTCACCACATAAATGTGAAAAGAAAGAAATTGTGTGTTATAGACTACAGATTAATCTGTTTCATACTGTACATGACTGTAATTTAGTTTCTCTTTAATATGTTTATGACACAGCACACTTTAACTGCTGCATGCTGTACTAAAGCACGACATTCTACCTTTTGGATCACCAATATTATATTTCACACAGATCACAATGTGAATTTCGATGCAAAATTACTTATAGTCAGTAGAATGTCTGTTGGAGGAGCATCACAATAAAGAGTTAGGAGTTAGATATTAAGCAGACAGTCTACGAATAGTCTAGTGAGAGTTAGCTGACATGTAGTTGCAATTTGCAAAATGACAGTCATGAGAATGTTCAAAAGGAACCATCAAAATAAAATGTTACCAATTTCTCTTATACCTTGACTTTGCATGATATGCATGCGGTCATATTTTTAACATCATTCCTAATCTAACATCATATTATTTATCTGGTTTATTATATGTGAGATTTGAAAAAGCTCTAATTATACAGTGCTCAAAACTTTATCAATAAGAGAAGAAATATTGACTTATTTAGATTGACTTAAAAAGATTAGATTAAGTCCAGTAGTCACCATTATTAAATAAAACGATTAAGTATGATGTTCATAAATTGTTACAGCTGATTATGATGATTACATTTGACTCAGGTTTACTTACTGCAAGTAGAAACAGGAACAAGGTGCCCTTAGTCATGTTGTAGCACTCCTCTTAGCTGGCGCTCTCTAAATGTCAGATCAGCACCTGTGGCAATCACCTTTACTTGGATTAAGTGTAAAGCGAGACAGCCATCGCACACCTTTTGTGTGCGTTTGTGCTATTTAGAGTGTGTGGGGATGTTCGTGTGCTAATGTGTGTGTGTAAACAGAGTCTTTGAATACAATGAGTCATCTACCAACACGATATCCCTTGGGGCAGAAGCCTGGGAGTGGCTATTCAATAGAAAACAGTCAGTGAGGCTCCACCTCATTTTTACCTTCAGCTAAAAGATGTCAAACAGGCTGCTCGGCTTGCCATCTGCCAAGAGAAAATAAGAAGTGCTTTTGGAGGCAAGCCACTGTTTAAAGTGCACAATGAGTGTGCAGACCAACTCATTCAACTCAATATATACAGTAATAAAAAACTGATCAAAGTTTAAAAGATAAGATTAAACAAAATTATTGCACAGCTGCCCAGTAGGTGGCGATATGCAATAAGAATGTATGAAAGTATCGTGTACACATGCTGAGTCTCAATTCGCCTACTTATACTTCACCCTAAAAGTATGTACTCTTTTTGTGAAGAAAAAGTAGATACTTTTGAGTATGTAGCAAAAGAGCATACAAGCTTTGGGACATACTATCACGTCATACAATTGCGTCTTTAACGGTTGCTCTGTGTCACACCCTGTCATAGTAAACTGGGCTGTCAATCATCTTCTCACAGTTAAGATCCTCCACATTTCATTTCATTTCATTTAATTTCATTTCATTTCATTTCATTTCATTTCATTTCATTTCCTACCGTATCGGAGAGAAATGCAGTAGCACGATATGCAGTCGTGGGTCTTTCATGTGGAGAACTCTCCTCATATTGATGCATAATGATGCATTTAATGATGCAACGGATCTTTATAAAAGTCCACATTGTTATTGCAGATGAAATATAACACGGATAACATGAAATATATATATATCATTTTTTTTATCAGGTTAAACTTTGATTATTCACTCAAACCTTTATCTAAACCTCTCAGCGTCGGTCACGCATATCCGCCATGTTTTGTAGTTTTTTAACACTTCTTACTTGTGTTTGTAGTTCCTCCTCCAAAGAGCAATGGGTTGTGGGGAATATCAGCCTTTATAGTGAGCACCGATCCACAATTTGAATATTGTACTGTGTCATGCCAGGGTTAAGATACAGAGAGCATGTGATGCCATTCCCCCGCTTTATTACAGCAGATGACATGCATCAAATGTGCAGTATGTGCATGGATAAGAAGCAAGCAAGGTCAGTTATTATAAGTATATTATCTATCTCTCTTCAATCTCCGATTGGCCCATTTCTCAACTTCGGTCATGGTTCGCAGGTTGAGAAGACGGAAACCCCCCAGACGGAGCATAACCCCATCTCTCGCTCTTGGCTGATTTAGAGGACCCTGTTCTGGATCTTGAAGCATTCTCTGCTAATTCTTCAGACTTCAGATAGGAGACCAAAAATGTCTTGAACAAGAGCTGCGCTCTCTACAGCCGAAAGCTGCCATGGAAGATGTAGGCTACCCCTGCCAGAAAGAGAGGAGGTACTTTATTGTATTTCGTGCTCTTCATCTTTGGAAGAAGACAGGGTTCCTCAACAGGGGCCTGGCAGAAGGAGCGTGTTGCCGTCACAAGTCTCTACTCAAGGGCTGGGGTGTGCTTCTCGATGGCCGGCCAGCACGTGGGCTTTGGAGGGACCATCATCTCTTCTGGCACATAGACTACCTCAGGATAAGGGCAGTGTTTCTAGCTCTGAAGCACTTACTTCCACCGCTGAGGGGCTACCATGTGTTAGTCTGTACAGATACACTACTGTAGTCTCTTAAATCAATAATCAATTGCTCAGCAATGCTCACTTCTCGCCACCGTCCGATTAATGCGACACCTGCACACTATTTCTTCTCCCTTTATACGCAGCCTTTTCGTGTGTTGTCTTTATCCGATTGTTCTCGTTGACTGTGGTGTTTGTTGCCTGTTATGCTCTTGTTTTCTCTCCTGTTTCCAGTTGGAATTACACGTCTTGATTTCCCGTGCTCCAAGGCAAGCCATCATCCTTCGGTCACTCTGCCTTCATCACTGCTGTCATCTATTCACCCCACTACAGTTACTACCTGCCAAGCTTCTTTATCATCATCTTCATCATCAAGATGTTTACCTTACTTTTTCTGTTCTACTGTCTGCATTGATTCCTGGTTTCATAATTTAACTTCATTATTTTTTTCCATTTCCTGCATCTGGGTCCACTATCTACAATAACAGTAAAAACTCGTTTAAAATTAATGAATGAAGACTTGTTTTGTACAAAGTTTTTGAACAAATCTCTTGAATAAATGATTCAATGATACATCCAGGGCCGGATTAACCATTAGGGCAACTGGGCACTTGCCCAGGGGCCCACGACATCTAAGGGGCCCTGGGCACCAGGGGCGGAGTGGCAATCGGGAGAGTCGGGAGTTTCCCCGGTGGGCCGGTAGTGTTTCGAGGCCGCGAGGGCCGGTCTGATAAAATTTATTCATTGCATATTTTTTTACATTTTAGATAACGGAGCGTATATTTGCACTAAGTGCCTGTCTTTTGAGCAAAACGACGCCCGCCGCGTAATAGCTACAGTGGCGTAGGTCGTAGGGCGTGTGGTGCTTGAAAGGATGTTTTGACGCGCTCGACCCGAGTTCGAATCCGCCTTTTGCCGAACTCTCTCTTCTCCCTTTTCCCAACACATATGAGATATAAAATATATAACCTAACATAAAGGTCTCTAGCGTTATATTTTGCCAACAAACTAAAAACGAAACCATGATATGGCTTTGTGCCTTTATAAAAACAGCACAAGACTTTAAGAATAGGCATCCTGATTGTGCTGCGTGATTTAAAGAAAAGTGCGCACTTTGCTCACGCGATCAGCTGTAACAATTCAATGTGTTTGAGTTCTGTTTTTGTGATCTTGGTTTCCCCTGTCTTTGTGGTTTTTGGTTTAGCCCTGTTAAGTTTTCCCGCTCCTCGTTTGTGTTCAGTTTTATCACCTGTGTTCAGTTAATCATTCAATCATTCCATGTGTATTTAAGCCCTGTGTTTTCTCCCAGTGTTTTGTCGATCGTCGTCTATGTATGGTTGTGTGTAAACCTTGAAGTCCTGGAGTTTTGTTCTTGTTTCATTTTTGAAAGTTTCATTTTGTTAATTAAATCCATTATCTTTGAAATTCCGTGTCCTCGTCTTCGGTCACCTGCACCCAACCCTGACAGAACGATCGACCTACAACAAAAGATGGAAGGCTGGAAGCAGGCCTTCATGGGAACCCGGATGGCCGTATTTCGCGGGACCCGTGGAGGTCGTAGAAGGGGATGTGATCGAGTTCTGGTGGTCCCGAGTCCAGTATGGCCTGAGCCCATGGCATGCCCGTCAGAGCCTGACCCTTTTGACGACCTACCTGAGCTTCTTCCCCCAGAGCCTTCACAGCTGGTCCCGTCCAGCCTAGTCAAGCCTTCACCGCTGGTCCCGTCCAGTCCAGTCAAGCCTTCACCGCTGGTCCCGTCCAGCCCAATCAAGCCTTCACCGCTGGTCCCGTCCAGCCCAGTCAAGCCTTCACCGCTGGTCCCGTCCAGCCCAGTCAAGCCTTCGCCGCTGGTCCCGTCCAGCCCAGTTGAGCCTTCGCCGCTGGTCCCGTCCACCGTCCAGCCAGAGACCGTCCAGCCAGAGACCGTCCAGCCAGAGACCGTCCAGCCAGAGACCGTCCAGCCAGAGACCGTCCAGCCAGAGACCGTCCAGCCAGAGACCGTTGCCTGCCCGCCAGAGCATGAATCTAGCCCCGAGTCCCCTGATGTGCTGGCCCCGTCCAGTTCCGAATCCCCTGATGTGCTGGCCCCGTCCAGTTCCGAGTCCCATGATGTGCTGGCCCCGTCCAGTTCCGAGTCCCATGATGTGCTGGCCCCGTCCAGTTCCGAGTTCCATGAAGCGCCAGAGCCCTTTGACCCAGAGCCAGAGCCCGTTGACCCAGCGCCAGCGCCAGAGCCCGTTGACCCAGCGCCAGAGCCCGTTGACCCAGCGCCAGAGCCAGAGCCCGTTGACCCAGAGCCAGAGCCAGAGCCCGTTGACCCAGCGCCAGAGCCCGTTGACCCAGACCCAGAGCCCGTTGACCCAGACCCAGAGCCCGTTGACCCAGACCCAGAGCCCGTTGACCCAGACCCCGTTGACCCAGCGCCCGTTGATGTCAAGTCTGTTCCCGTTCCTGAACCTGTCTTTCTCCCCAAGAAAATTTGGGCGGGGGGCTATACGCCTTCGCCGTGGCCGGCCAAAGATCCACGGAGGCCGGCCAAAGATCCACGGAGGCCCGAAAAAATAACACCGCCATGGCCACCCGAAGGGTCCTCACCGCCATGGCCACCCGAAGGGTCCTCACCGCCATGGCCACCCGAAGGGTCCTCACCGCCATGGCCACCGGAAGGGTCCTCACCGCCATGGCCACCCGAAGGGTCCTCACCGCCATGGCCACCCGAAGGGTCCTCACCACCATGGCCACCCGAAGGGTCCTCACCGCCACGGCCACCTGAAGGGTCTTCACCGCCGTGGCCACCTGAAGGGTCTTCACCGCCATGGCCACCCGAGGGTCCCACAGCTCCGCCCTGGACGCCCGAGGGTCCCACAGCTCCGCCCTGGACGCCCGAGGGTCCCACAGCTCCGCCCTGGACGCCCGAGGGTCCCACAGCTCCGCCCTGGACGCCCGAGGGTCCCACAGCTCCGCTCTGGACGCCCGAGGGTCCCACAGCTCCGCTCTGGACGCCCGAGGGTCCCACAGCTCCGCCCTGGACGCCCGAGGTTCAGCCTGCACCGTCGTGGCCACGCCCACAGCCTGCTCCGCCTTGGTCACGCCCACAGCCTGCTCCGCCTTGGCCACGCCCACAGCCTGCACCGTCGTGGCCACGCCCACAGCCTGCTCCGTCATGGCCACGCCCACAGCCTGCGCCGTCGTGGCCACGCCCACAGCCTGCTCCGCCGTGGCCACGCCCACAGCCTGCTCCGCCCTGGAGGCTTCCTGGACCTGCACCATGCCCTCGTCAGCCTCCAGGGCGCCCACCCTCCCACCCCTTTGGATGTTATACGGCGCGAGGTCGCGCCTTCGGGGAGGGGGGAGGTACTGTAACAATTCAATGTGTTTGAGTTCTGTTTTTGTGATCTTGGTTTCCCCTGTCTTTGTGGTTTTTTGTTTAGCCCTGTTAAGTTTTCCCGCTCCTCGTTTGTGTTCAGTTTTATCACCTGTGTTCAGTTAATCATTCAATCATTCCATGTGTATTTAAGCCCTGTGTTTTCTCCCAGTGTTTTGTCGATCGTCGTCTATGTATGGTTGTGTGTAAACCTTGAAGTCCTGGAGTTTTGTTCTTGTTTCATTTTTGAAAGTTTCATTTTGTTAATTAAATCCATTATCTTTGAAATTCCGTGTCCTCGTCTTCGGTCACCTGCACCCAACCCTGACATCAGCATGGTGATCTGGTGTTTTCTCCTAAATAAAAGCTCAAGGGTTTAGGGGGGGGGGGGCTACAAGACATTGTGCCCAGGGGCCTCTGAACTCTTAATCCGGCCCTGGATACATCAAATACATTTTACCATTGGTATCCACCTACTGGCATAACAATGTAATAGATATACAATCTTTATTTTAATTGTTACATTAGTTTCTAAGGTAATAGAATGATAGCCATGACGCAGCGTCTCGGGTTTACATACATAACCTGAGACGTTCTGGGAGGTAATTTTACCTAAACCATTTTGTTGATAGACTTTGGCCTGCTGGTTAGTCCAGTTGTACAATCAACAACAGGTACAATCCTATGTTGATTCCACGTTTTATTGTGTAAAGAATTCAACGAATTATTGGGTCAATTTCCATCATAGTTTTTGTATCATGCCTAATCGAATAAAACAATTATGCTCCTCAACTCAACGCTTAAGTTTTTTATGCACATTTTTAGAATTTATGAGCATCTTTGTGTTTACACCTAGCATTTTTTAGGCAATAACCAAAAATTGCATAAAAATAGTTTATTTGTGCTTTGAGAAAATTTAAAAGTATGATTTCTAGATCTAGAAAAGTCATAGGAAAATTGTATAACCCCATGGGCTTTTTTATAACCTTTATGAATAAAACATTTTGTAGTTATGCCAAACTGTAAAGTATTTTATCAGTTAGAAAATGTAAATACATTTTTATCCAGTAAATTACAAACAAGTGGAAAAGTCATGCTATGGGGCCTTTGAAAATTGCTGTGGACAACGGGGAGCTTCAAGGTTGAGAACAACTGGTTTAAGTTTTTAAATTTCTATGCTAAAAAAAAGTTTTAAAAAAGGCAAACAAATAAACAAAAAAAAAATAAACCTGTATTTCTGATCACATGGGTTCAATTGAGTTAGTTTTTTTATAATCATATTGTTTACTGGATGTTTGGCAGTTAGGTCATATGACCCTAATCACTCTAATGCTGAGATTGTTTTTTACCACTCTACTTTCAGATACACCTTTTCTGCACTGCTACAGAAGTAATTATACTGTATATGTGCACACCTTAGCATTGACAAAAGAGTGATTACGATCATTAAAAACTTTTGATTTAAGGCTGGCACATACAGACATTGTGACTCATCATCAGTGAAAACCAGATGATCAGATTCTTCTGGAATAAAGTAATGCAATGTGCTGAACTCGAAACTCTACCTGAATTTGTTGCAGTTTAAACATTTTAGCACCAACCCCAATTAAATATACCTGAACCTGCTAATCAATTGGGTCTTACGGATTACTTAAAACTTAGTGTGTTTAGGGCAAGTTAGCGGACATTCACCCTTCACTAACAGGATTGGTTGCTGGGCCTTAGATGATGTGATTAACAATGTGTAACAGAGCTACATCCTCAGGCATGGCTTTTATAACCTCATAACTCATCAACTTTTGTGCAGCTAAAATAATGCTTAAACTCTATTCAAATTCCCCATTAAACTAGCCAAAGACAACAGTGAAAACTGATTACAGATAGGAAGAAACATTGGGAGGAGACTCTGCTGGGAAAGCCCATCTCATCAGTCTGGCATCCCTAACAAACAAAGTGACATTTATCATTGCAATTATAGCACTAATTAAATTGTCAATCAAAATATGTCATGAAGTATCGTTGTTACGATACGTGGTGGTAGGAATCACGAGGATGATGACAAGAAACAGGAAACAGGAATTTATTCAACAAAACACGCTATACAATAAACGTGAACGGACAAAGAATGAGGGAGAAAACAGGATATAAATACACAGGCAAACAAAGGAACATAATCAGCTAATTAACACGACACAGGTGAATGGAATGACTAATAGACCAACGCTACTTTTGCGTCATCAAAGGGTAACGCCCCTTTTTGGGGGAAGACAAACGGATTCCCCTGAGAACAGAACGCCTTGGTTACAACTGTAACCTCGGTTCCGTGAAAGAGGGAACGAGCGTTGCGTCGAAATTGACGCCATGGGGAACGCGACGCGTTATGATGTCTTGAAGCACATGTAAAATCAGTCCAATGGTGTGGCGGAACGTCAGATGCGGGTGACGTCACGTACCAGGAAGCTATAAAGCCTGCCTGAAAACAGAGAGCGACAGCTTCGTAAAGTCTGAAGTAGTCGCTGACAGGCATGAAGGAGGTATGGCAAGGCGACGCAAAGCTCGTTCCCTCTTTCAGGGAACCGAGGTTACAGTAGTAACCAAGGCATTCCCTTTCAAAGGGAACTCCCGTTGCGTCGAAATTGACGGCATGGGGAACGTCTATACCAACGCCACCATAGCTACGAGATGTCTGTCTTGTGTGAGATAGAGTGAGCTGCACTAAGAAGACAAAACTTGAGACCCTGGAGTAGAGTCCAGGTCCAGAGAGTAAAACCTGACGAAGGTGTGCAGTGAGGACCAGCCTGCCGCATCACAAACGTCCTGAATGGAAACTCCTGATAAAAGGGCCTTAGAGGCCGCCATACTCCTAGTAGAGTGAGACCGGACAGCCAAAGGAGAGGGCTGTCCAGCCGCCTCATAAGCAAGTGAAATGGCCTCAACCACCCACTTGCTCATTCTTTGCTTAGATGCAGGGGACCCTTTCCCA
The DNA here is from genome assembly GCA_036326025.1 of Chrosomus eos. Classification (NCBI taxonomy): domain Eukaryota; kingdom Metazoa; phylum Chordata; class Actinopteri; order Cypriniformes; family Leuciscidae; genus Chrosomus; species Chrosomus eos. The sequence continues at coordinate 6,415,000 of CM070837.1, read as the reverse complement.
GGGGCCCCAAAACACACGAACAATTGATCAGTTTTACGCCACAGGGCAGCTCTGTGGACATAGGCATCTAATGCCCGAACTGGGCAAAGCAAATTATTTCTTTCCTGGTCCGAATTCTGAAAAGGAGGAGGACAGAAGGCCTGCAGAATGATAGGTCTGACCACATTGGTAGGGACCTTAGGGATATAACCTGGTCTCGGATGAAGAAATGCCTTGACCATACCAGGAGCAAAGTCTAAGCATGACGGAGATACCGACAATGCTTGTAAATCCCCTATCCTCTTAAGATAAGAAATGGCGAGCCTTTAATGTTAAAAATTTCTCGGGAACCTCCTCAATAGGTTCAAAGGGAGCCATGGAAAGACCTTGTAGAGCAATGGCCAAATCCCAGGTGGGCACCCTAGAACGAGCTGCAGGCCTCAGCCTCAACGTCCCACGGAGGAAACGAAATACCAAAGGGTCTTTCCCTATAGACATTCCACCCAAAGGAATGTGGTAAGCACCTATGGCCGCCACATAAACTTTTAAGGTGGATGGGGTTAGACCCGCAGTGAACCGCTCTTGCAGGAACTCCAGCACTGTACCAATTGGGCAGTTAACTGGGTCCAGCCGACGGTCACTACACCAGGAAGTGAAAACTTTCCACTTCAGGGCATAAAGTTTCCTTGTGGAGGGAGCTCTGGATTGTAGAATGGTCTCAACAACCTAATTTGAGAGACCTGACTCTATGAGCTGGGCCCCCTCAGAGGCCAAGCCCACAAATTCCACAGTTCTGGTCGAGGGTGGAATATTAAGCCCTCTGCTTGGGACAGAAGGTCCCTCCTGACGGGTAGCTCCATCGGAGGCCCGTCGAGGAGAGACACCAGATCGGGGAACCATACTCTCGCCCGGCCAGCGCGGGGCTATAAGAAGTAGGTGAACCCGGTCCCTGCGAACTCTCTCCAGAACTCCTGGGAGCAGAGCGATTGGGGGAAAAGCATACAGCCACAGCCTCGGCCAGGCCTGTACCATAGCGTCCAGTCCGAGAGGAGCTGGATGCGTGAGGGAGAACCAAAGTGGACAGTGAGACGTCTCTCGAGATGCAAACAGATCCACTTGTGCTCGGCCGAACACCCTCCATATCTGCTCCCCCACCTCGGGGTGGAGCCTCCATTCCCCGGGCCTCAGCCCCTGTCTCGACAGAATGTCTGCTCCTACGTTCTGATCCCCAGGAATGTACGCTGCTCTGAGTGACAACAGCTTCTCCTGAGACCACAAGAGGATATGGCGCGCCAGTTTGCATAATTGGCGAGAGCGCAGACCCCCTTGGTGATTTATATAGGCAACTACCGATGTGTTGTCTGTGTGTACTAGCACATGGTGTCCCCTGAGACCTGTGATAAAATGCTTGAGAGCCAGAAATACAGCCAACATCTCCAGACGATTGATATGCCATGAGAGATGATGGATTTCCCCCAGACCTTGAGCCGAGCGACCTTCCCTGATTTTGCGAAAAGGATTGCCCCTCGGGGAAAACCCCCTGGTCCTGAGCCACCACTGTAGGGGCCTCATGTGCAGCAGTCCAAAAGGTATCACATTGGAAGCTGCTGCCATAAGACCCAACAGTCTCTGAAACTGTTTTACAGTAAGTGACTGGCCTAGCTTTACATTCTTCACGGTTACAAGAATAGATTCTATACGAGGAGGTGACAGGCGTGCCCGCATCGATATTGAATCCCAAACCACGCCTAGAAAAGTGGTCCTCTGAAGTGGAGAAAGCACACTCTTTTTGGCGTTCAACCGTAACCCCAACTCTTTCATATGGGTGAGGGCGACATCTCGATGCCGAATCGCCAACTGCTGCGTTTGAGCTAAAATTAACCAATCGTCGATGTAGTTCATGATACGGATGCCCTGCAGACGCAGAGACGCCAGAGCTGCATCCACGCATTTGGTGAAAGTGCGGGGTGATAAGGCTAGGCCGAATGGAAGTACTCGATATTGGTAAGCTCCGCCCCAAAAGCGAACCTCAGAAACTTCCTGTGATAAGGATGGATGGAGATATGAAAATATGCGTCCTTGAGATCTATCGTGACAAACCAGTACTCGGATCTGATCTGTGGCACTATTTGTCTCAATGTTAACATCTTGAACTTGAGCTCCATGACTGAGTCGTTCAGCACTCGAAGATCTAGAATAGGACGCAATCCTCCGTCCTTTTTTGGAACTATGAAATACCGACTGTAAAACCCGGTTTCCCTGTTGGAGGGAGGTACATGTTCTATGGCCCCTTTCTCTAACAGAGTTTTTACTTCTTGTTCCATAACCAGAACCTGCTCGGGGCCCACCAGTGTGATTAGGACCCCCTTAAACCTGGGTGGGCGAGACCCAAACTGTATTAAATACCCTTTTTCTATGGTCTGCAGGACCCAACGAGAAACATTTGGCAGTAGCTTCCACGCTGTCAAAGATTCTACTAGAGGTACCAGCCTCTCGAGACTGGCTTCTGGATTTTGTTGTTGTTGAGCAATCAGTCCGTCGCCCTGTAACGGAGGACCGGCAGGGAACGACTGAACAGACTGCTCTGATTCCCTCCTGAGAGGGGGCGGGCATCCCGAGGCCACTACGTTTCCGGGTGGTCCTTGAGATAAGTGCTCGCCGGAGACCGCTGCGCCCTGAACAGAACGGTCCCCTGAGGGCACCGAAGAGAGACGGGCACCGTAAAAAGAGGTGTTGACCGCACTACTTCGGGGGGGACTACCCTCATTGTCCTGAGCCCTCGAGCGTCAGGACTTTTTCCCCGCAGCCTTCTTGGCAATAATAACGGTCCGCAGATCCGCTCTACCCCTCGAAGACTGCTGGGTTTGAGAGCGCCCTCCGCATCCCCTAGCTGTTTGCGGGAGAGCACGGGAGGAAACGCTCTGTTTTTGAGTGGCACGATGTGAAGAGCCTGTTTTAGATGAGTGAGGCTGCTCCCGCTCAGCAGCCTTATGATAAGAACGGCGGGGGAGGAGTTTTTGAAAGGCAGCTGCCTGTTTAGAGGATTCTTGGAATTTATCTACAACAGTGTTAACAGCATCAGCGAATAAACCTGAAGTAGAGACTGGTGCATCCATAAGAAAACTCTTCTCCATTTCTTTAATATTACTGAGGTTGAGCCACAGATGCCTCTCAGTGGCCACCAGGGCTGCCATAGAACGGCCGATGGATTTAGCCATCTCCTTGGTGGCCCTGAGAGACAAATCTGTGGCTCTACGTAATTCACACACAACCTCAGAATTAATACCCCCATCCTCATCTAAATCACCCAATAATTCCGCTTGATATGCTTGCATTAACGACATCGTATGTAAACATGCTGCAGCTTGACCAGCAGCAAAATATGCTTTGCCCACCAGAGAGGATGTGACTCTGATGGGCTTAGTGGGTAGCATCGGAACCTTAAGAGAAGATGCCGTTGCTGGAGAGAGATAACTAGCAAGTGTCTCTTCTACCTTCGGCATTTCTCCATAACCATGGTCTTTATATTTATATATAGATGAGTAGTGTGATGTTTGTGCACTGTAAAATCTATATGAGACCAGTTTCTCCCACGATCTGGACACCTCAGTGTGAAGATCGGGGAAAAATGGAAGGCTCCGACGCTGAGGTTGTGATCTAGCCGGCAGGAAACGTTCATCGAGCTTACTTTTAGAATGAACGTCCTGCTTATCAGATGGCCACTCAATATTCAGTCTTTCAACTGCTCTAGTCACAACCTCTAATAGCTCTTCAAAAGCATGAGAATGAGGTGGCGAAATCTCAGACTCAGCATCAATACTAACAACATCCAGCTCCTCAGAACTGGATAGTTGTAGTATTGGGGCCTCAACCGGGGCGGAAGTAACCGCAAAGCGTGCTTCCAAACCCCGAGAAGAGGCACTGGATCGATCAGGTGAAGGCTGAGATAAGGCAGAGCTCGTCTCAAACCCCGCTGAAAGATCCATCTGCGAGCCCCAGGACTGCAATCGTCGCCGTGCCTCGGCAACGGCGGGACCAGAGCCCTGGGGAACGCTAACCTGAACGTTCTCGCGAAAAAACGACAGGCGGGATCAAAGCAAGCGAAAAGCTTCACAATGCGCACAGCCCGCACCCTCGAGTGCAGACTGAGCGTGCTCCTCTTCCAAACAAGCAACACACAGCTTGTGAGAATCACCACCCGTTAAATAACGCGGGCAGGGATGTACACACTGTTTAAACTGCTGCTTGCTCGCCATACTGATATATATATATAGATATGATATATAGACAGACAACACCAAATAACACACAAAGCGCTACTGAAGACACAGAAGCTGTCGCTCTCTGTTTTCAGGCAGGCTTTATAGCTTCCTGGTACGTGACGTCACCCGCATCTGATGTTCACACCATTGGACTGATTTTACATGTGCTTCAAGACATCATAACGCGTCGCGTTCCACATGGCGTCAATTTCGACGCAGCGGGAGTTCCCTTTGAAAGGGAACTCGCTCTAGATCTGCAAAGTTTCTTGATAGCATAAATGGCACAAACTTAAATACCGCTCACGGTCCTCGGCAGGCAAAGAGAGTGTGTATGTGTGTGCCATTTTTGCTATCAAGAATCCTTGCAGATCTAGAGTGAGTTCTGTTCTCAGGGGAATCTGTTTGTTTTCCCCAAAAAGGGGCGTTACCCTCGATGACGCAAAGTAGCGTTGGTCTATTAAACAGACTGGGGAAAACTAGGTCACAGGACTGAACCAAAACATAATGAAGGGGAAACACAGGACATACATGTAACAATTGTATTCTGGAATATTTTGGTAAGATAGGAATTGCCCAACAGTGATATGAGGGATGTAAGCTGTGGTGAGGAATTAAAAGATCACACTGGATGAGAACTAGATGTTGCATGTAGATGTAATGTACAGTGATTTTTAAATGTGTCCAAGGTGTTGCTAGGAAAATATATTGAGTTATGCAGTCATAAAAGTCACATCTACAACATGTGAAAAAAGGTGTTGGTTTGTACCAGGGGGTTGCTATGACATTGCTAAGGTCTTTTGAGTGGTTTTAGTGTGTTACTTATTTGCTAGGATATTCTGAGTGGTTGTGTACTGACAAGAAAGCCTATAGCCTATAAGTGAAAATTGTATGTCTGATCACTTAGAAAATAAAAACAAGCAAGCCCTAAACAAGTAAGAATTCATAGTCTGTAGCGCTGTAAGTGGGAATACTGTGTCAAAGTATAAAATTTAGTATTAGGATTCTATTTTTTTTTTCAAATCCAAAAATATCAAAGCTTGCCATCATGGTACAGAGAGAAGCAGACAGGTGCGGTGAATCAGAATTTCGGGGAGAGTAAACGAGTGCTGATCTGGTGACTCCATGACACTTTCCTAATGCAGGTACACATTGTACAATTTTGGTCTGTCCCAGACGAAAGATGACCAATCGTGGTGATTTCTGTGGTCGTGGCTCCTAAACGGTAGTCTTACTTCGTACAGTGAGCCTGCGTTTACTTACAAAGTCTTAAAGCAAAGATCTGATCTTTTGACCAGATCTGATCTTTTAGTGCGACCAATTCCTTTATTCTGTGTCCGCATGTGTTGTGTCCTATTTATTCTCCTTGTATTTGATGGTGTGGATCCTCAAATCCTGAGAGCAGCGTTTCTTGCGGACATTCAGTTTTTGGAGAAGTTGGGTGGAGATGAAGTTCCCCGCGGAACCCAAGTTGATGAGGGCTTGCACTGAGACAAATTCGGGGGGTTAGGACATGTACAGTAGTACGGGACAAAGTATTTATTTGAGGTGAAGGTTGAATAGTATTCACCGCCGGGAGTGGTGGTCGAACTGGACAGGTGACGATGACATGTCCTTTTCTCCCGCAATACAAACACAATTGATTGAGAATTCTTTGCTGACGCTCCGCATGTGTCAGGTGATATGAGTCCACCCGCATGGGTTCAGGTGCTGGAAGGGCGACTGATCGTGCAGACGGCAGAGGATATGCAGCGGGATTCAGGAGAGAACAGGCGGTGAGACGTTGAGAAACTCAGATGTTTTTTTGGATGAACTTTTCAATCCCCATAGCGTCGTCATAAACGACCATCAGTTGACGCATATCAGCGGTGAGTCCCTGACGAAAGGCGGTGAGAAGTGGAGTCTAATTCCAGCTGCTAGTGGCAGCTAGAGTGCGAAACTGGAGAGCATAATCGCTTGCCAAGTTACTGGCTTGGTGCAGGTTGAACAACTGGTCATGAACTGACAAATCCGAGGCAGTTTGTCCAAACACTTCCTTAAAGTGGCTGAAGAAAGCAGACTGTGAAGTGATGATTGGATTGCCACAGTGATTGAGCCCACTGTAGCACGCATCCAGACAGCAGTGAGATGACAAAGGCTACTCTGGCACGATCGGTGGCGAACTGGTGAGACTGCATCTCGAAGTATAGGGAACACAGTAACAGGAATCCGCTGCAATCCTCTGCCTCTCCGGTGAATGTCGCAGGTCGGGCCATGGGACTAGCGGAGGCAGCGGATGAAGCAGTGAGTGTTGAGTGATTGATTTGCAGCGGGTTACACCCTCGTACGCAACTGAATAATAACCATTTTAGGGAATTGGAGTTTTTAAAAGTGGATAAAAGTGTAATTTTTATTAAAATGATGATGGTGTACAAAATAATACAGAGAACTGTTCCTAAATACTTCTATGACTACTATGTTTTTGTGAGAGATGTTCATGGTATTTCTACAAGGGCAAGGATAAATAATATATATTTGTACCGGTTTAAAAGTGTAGTTGGGAAGAATTCGTTTTTGTACTCGAGTGCACTTGCTTGGAATGAATTGCCAGATTATTTAAAACAATTACAAGAATCATGGCCCTTTAGAAGATAAGTTAAAAAATGACTTTCCAATTAAGATCCCATATGAATTTATTAAGGTGTGAGATGTTTGTTTTTGATTTTATTCCCACTGGAACTGTTCGTCCATTTTATGCATATAGAGGACCACAATGGAAATAAGCCTGAGGCATTTTGTGGATTTTATCCTCGACAATTTGTCTTGAAATGTGTATGAATTGCCTTTGGCATGATTGTATTTGGTTAAGATCATTGTTGAATAAATCTAATCAAATCAAATCAAGCGTGAATGACATCAACGGGAACAGTAGGTGGGTTGTCAGACGTAGAAGGTTAAGAGAAGGGAAGGGTAGAAGGGAAAGACGAACTGCATGAACCAAATCTGCAAACGGATTGGTGGGGTGATCCGTTGCAGTCTCCGTGGGGCTCTGCATGGGGTCTGGTCTTCTGTCATGGTACAGAGAGAAGCAGACAGGTAAATAGTTCAAACATAGTTTTATTGAACAGAGGCGCGTAGAACACCAGATGAGAATGGTGAGTATAAATAAGAGAATCAGAACTGGATAATGAACTTAGCTGAACGATAATCTTAATATCCTGTTTGCAGATGATGGAAGAGGATTCGGCAGGCTGATGGCAGGAGACAGATGACAGAAGACGGATGACAGTAAGCGGATGATCGGAGACGAAGTTCAGGTGAGGAATCTACGAGGTAGGTAGGAATCGGTAAGTATTCGAGTAGAGTCTTGTAAGGACAAGAAAGTGAAGGAGAAGTGCCTCTTTTTATGCTGCGTTCCAGTCCAAAATTGTCATGTCCTTCACTCGCTAACTTCCCTCCGTCTCATTCACTCGGATGTAGGTCATTGCTTATGTTGCATGAATGCCCATTACTGGTGGAAACTGCAATGGGCTGAATTGGAACGTCCTAAGCCCTTGATCACTTGGAATCAGCTATGGAATTGATATATATATATATTTCATTTAAGAATGTGTTTAATGCAGCATCCAAATGTATATAGATGTTTTTGGGTTGTTTAAAATAAAATAAAAATAAAAAATAATTTATATCAGAGTTGTTTGTGGTGGTGGTGATTAGACGAGATCTGCTGTGACGTCACAATCGTGTTGCATTGTGGTATATGGTATATGCCTGAAGTGTACATATGAAGTAGACTCTGTCAAAATCGAGGGAGTGAGGGTCTGTCCATATAAACTTCCCTCGTCCACTTCACGAAGTGGAACGCACTTCAAAATGGCGGCAGGGATTCCCCTGAGGGGAAGTTCGCAAGTGCGTTTCTAAAAGTGGACTGAAACGCAGCATTAGTGTGTGTTGATGATGAAGTGCAGGTGCGGTGAATCAGAATTTCGGGGAGAGTGAACGAGTGGGCGGAGCGTGCTGATCTGGTGACTCCACCAGAGACACTTGCCTAATGTCAGGTACACATTGTACAATCTTGATCTGTCCCAGACGAAAGATGACCAATCGTGGCGATTTCTGTGGTCGTGGCTCATAAACGGTAGTCCTACGTCGGTACAGTGAGCCTGCCTTTACTTACAAGTCTTAAAGAAAGCACAGATCTGATCTTTTGACCATTTCCGATTTTTGGTGCGACCAATTCCTTTATGTGTCTACATATGTTGTGTCCTATTTATTCTCCTTTTGTTTGCAGTCCTGTTCCAGTTCATTGTCAACATTCACAGTGTTTCTGTCGTGCCTTATTCTGCACAACCCTGCTGGTTTCTGGATCCTATATTTTCCCCTACAGGATATGTTTTGTTTCATTTCAACCCCAACCCAGACAAAAAGGATGAGTCTTCCATCTTGAGTTAAACAGAGAAAGTGTAAATCTCACACATAAGGGTATTTCAAACTCATTACGAGCTGGGAAAACTTCTATCTCCTCTTGTTATTAAAGGACTACACAATTAAAAAAAGAGAGAAACAATCCATTAGAGACCAGAGTCTTTTATTCACCCTCTTGTTGTTTAAAAACCTGTATGTCTTTCTTCTGTGGAACATAATAGAAGATATTTATAACAATACAACTAAAGTCAAAGGGGCCCAGTGATGTTTGGACTCCAATATTCTTATTTTAAGAGTTTAAAGTTTATTAAGAGCTTTAAAAAACTAGACCAAAATGTTGTAAAATAATAACAAATGAAATAAAATAAATTAAGTTTTTAAGAGATTAAAAGTTATATGTTCCTTTAAGTGTGTATAGGTTTTACAATTGTATGTAACTGTAAAAAATCTTGAAACATTTTCCATAATTTCTGAAACACGTTCACAAACATCACAAGTCTGCCTTTATATGCACAACACTAAGCTGCTCAGCAGTGTCATACATGACCTTTATTCTAAATACACACTTACAAAACTATGCCCAAACCAAACATGACCAAACATTAGTAGTCTCCTTTGACAGCAAAGCCATTCAAGATGAATATCAATCAAACTATCACTCCCTGGGAGGGGAAAGAAACTTGACTTTTGCCTCTCTTGATGAAATTTTCATGTAAAATAACTGAAAATTTTATTCTGCTGATGTTTTAGCTACTTAAAATGGGCTACATTTATTCAAAGGCCAAAATATTTAATATTTTTGCCTGTTTAAATACACCACTGATTCTGCATTTAGCCTCAGTGGCCACCGCAGCTTCTGGTGCAGTGCAGAATATGGAAATTGTGAAAAAATGAATCACTAAGCGAAATGAAATCTTGAGGATGAATAACATAACTTTTTTAATTGATATGTCAATATTGATATGATCAACCTTTATGAATGTACTGTATATAGAGCTTCTGGAATTCATTACTAACCTTTTATTTTATTTTAATATATTAATAAAAATGTTATGTTAACTATAGTTAATGATACACTATACAATATACTATACTATAATAAAATACAATTAGTTGGGGTCGAGAGTTATTATCATTATGACAGAAAGAGATTGCTACTACAGTGTGCTATATGGGAGAAAACTAAACCAGAATCTTGCGTAACACATTTTAGCGGAAATACGTAGGCAGTCGAGTCTATTGATTTGAAAACTTCTGAATGGTCTTATTGTGTTGTACTAGTTTATTTTAGATGCTTCTCTGACAGGGTCCTTCCACCAAAGGGCCTGTTAACTGACTGATGTTGGCCTAGTAGCAGCATAATTGATCTAAAATATGGCTTTATGGGTGTGCTACTTATTGTCCTTAAGCTTACACAAAATAAATAGTCAATTTCTTCAATGCTAAAAAAAGAACATTGGCTTGGCATTGACAAGATTGGCTTTATCAAATACTTGTACTTGGCATCAGAAGTTTGAAGAAGCACTCCAGTAAGGCATCCAACAGAATCCATCATATACTCGAGCTACTGACAGTTATTCAGGTGTGGTTACTAGTCTTCACAGTTGACTAAAAAGGGAAAACAGGCTTAAAGTATAATATGCAAAATATATGTATGACATAGTTGTGGGTGTAGCCAACACCACCACCTCCCCGTCCTCACCCCTGACAGACATTTCATTTACAGTATTTTCTGAAGATAATATTAGTTATCATTAACACTTGAAATAATCCAGACCATTACACAAGCTCTATTCTCCAGTCTTCTCCCGTGGAATACAAATGGCATTTCATGAGACTATTAGGGTGCAAAGAGCTGTGCTTTGTGGATATCTACATACCCAGAAAAAAAATGAATTAGGCTACACATATGTAAACTTTGACCATTCCCCAATAGACAGAAAATATGAAAACATGCTGGCATTCCTTCACGTGTCCCACTTCTTGATCGATTGACTCTCCAGTATTTTGGATGAGGATATTTGCACTTGGAGATAGAATCACATTCATCTGAATCCAAAGGAACTATACTTCATTTCATTTAATGCACTTTCCGAGGAGAAGGGCAGTTTTTATCCGATGCCCCCTCCATGAGAGTTGAAGGGTTGCATTAGTGTGCTTTCCCATGTGTTCACAGGTGAATGGTAGGAACAGGAGAGTAGGTTTGGCAGTACCCACCACTGGTGTCTCATCCCCTCTTTTCTGTCCCAGTTTTGGGAAGAGCCTCTTTGGTTAGTCTTAACTGTAGCCTCAGGTTGTTCCTCAACACTGCCATGTGCACATCCTGGCAAAATACCAGCTTTCATAAGTTTTCCAAACAAGTCCGCTTTAATAATTTGCTTTGTAAACTCTTTCAGTATATTGACCTTAAACGTACAGTATGTAATTTTTGGTCACCAGGGGTCACTCAATCAAAATAATAACAAAAGACGTCGGGAAAGAGCGTGGGCTCATGGGAGTTGTTGTCGTTGTCAATGACAACCAGCCATCTAGCATCTCCAGCAGAAAACATGTTCACTGACGAGGTAATGTATTGTTATTTATATTATATTTATATTCTTGTTACGTTTAGTTACGGCTATTCACTTTATGTAATGCCATTGTAATGAAATTGCCGCGAGGTAACGTTAGCTAACAAAACGTTAACTTGCTAACTTATCAGTATTTTGACAATCACGTCTTTTCGAACGGAGAGATATATGAATTATCAGACCCCTATTAAATCAATATTCCATCTAGCTAGTATGAATAGATGTTAAAAACACGGTCACCTTTTGTTAATAATTATAATTACGTTTATACTATGATATTGAACAAAATAGTGAACTGCATATGAAGCTACTTTCTCCAGCTATATATAGAACAAATGTAAATTTACATTATACTATACATGAGAGCTAGTCCGTCTGCGTTTTACACATGACATCATCGTTTCACAAAATATACAGATAGATATAGTTAGCTGAAATGGGTGCTACCTTGACTGCAAGCGAGATCGGCATCTCTCTGTAGTTCTAGCTCTATATTTAAATATTAAATATAATAGTCTCGGTCAAGTTCGGTGCAGTGGCGTAATGATGCTACTACTTTTTCTTCTTCGTCGTCTTCTTTGCTTTTATTGGCGGGCATCCGGTGTTCCCCTTTGTGGTTGCCGGTTTCGTTTCGCCGGGTTCCGCAGGAAGTTAGAGAAACTAGAGGAGTCAAAGGTTATATGACGCCATAGACGGGAGACCAAACGGAAATAAAAAAACGTGACGTGTCTTCGAATTAAACTATAAATTTCTCCGGATTTGAAAGTTGGTGGAAACTGTCGGGATAATGAAAGTACACAACTAAAAAAATATGTAACATAGATACAGTTATTTTTGATTTTCTAGTTTGTTTTGGATGAACTAGAGTGGTGGACACAGAAATGTTGACGATGGGTCCTTTCTCGACTTTTTGACTCTTTTAGAATCGCCTCTGAGCGCTTCAGAGTGGCTGTCTGCACAAACATGTCCTTAAAACAACCCTTAACGTTTTCGTTTCGTTTTCAAAACTGTGCAACTCACCGAGTGGTTAGTGGTGTTCGTTGATGATTAAAAACAAGTAGCGTAGAGAAATACAGTTTCTGTCGTGTGTTATTGCACGAATTATTACAATGAGTCCTCCAACAGAAATCATGCGATTTTACAAAATGGCAAATAATACACGACAGAAACTGTATTTCGCTACGCTACTTGTTTTGGATCATCAACGAACACCAATAACCACTTGGTGAGTTGCACAGTTTTGAAGGTTTTTAGAAAAATTCTAAATACATCTCTGGGAATATATAATGCAAGCTTATGTGGTCCTAAAAGATGGAGCACCAAACAGCACATACTGTACTAACTGTAGTAATCCATACGATACGACCCCAGTGGATGGATCAATGTAACAAGCACCACTTTAAGCCCGCAATGTCACACTTACACTGTAACTACATGGAACATGAGTATATTTCCCAGTATTTTAAAAAAATTGCAATAGTTTTAGCTTTACTTGCCTTGAAACATGTAAGCCCAAACTTAAACATCTGCACTTTCGCTATTTTTAAAAAAAACTGTATAAATGCATAGATATGTACCCTGTAATTTTTAAAAAGTATATACAGTTTGTATTGGTACACAATTATTACAAAAAGGTACACAGTGTATGTTCTTGCTAAATTGCTCCCAAATGTGATTGTTGTATCATAATGGTAGAATAAGTACCCCTTAGGTCTTTAATACTTACAGTGTAAATATATATTTTTTAATTCTCCTGGTTGTTACCCCTTTATTCCCCAAACTTAACATATTGTTCCCTTATACTTACATGCAAGTACTTCATAGGTACACTATAATTACCGAAAGTTACACAGTAAATTTGTCTTAATTACGCAGTACTTTCCGGGCTGTAATCTACCCACCTGTGCACCCAAAAAGAAGTAATTTGTTACAAATGTCAGGGTTATAATAAAAGGATTCAAGAGCAGGAGTTGACAGGATACAACAGTCTTTAACCGGACAAACAAGACAAGGTGAGTTCTTCCTAAAACTATACAGACATGAAGGGAGCAGCAGTCGTAAAGCATGACATTTAGATGAAAGGTGAACACTTGGGGTAAAGTAGGAACAGGTGTCATCGCAAAGCAGCTCGAGGCAGTGTAAGTAGACAGAGAGGCCTGCGAGAGAGAGAGAGAGAGAGTGTGTGTGTGTGTGTGTGTGTGTGTGTGTGTGTGTGTGTGTGTGTGTGTGTGTGTGTGTGTGTGTGTGTGTGTGTGTGTGTGTGTGTGTGTGTGTGTGTGTGTGTGTGTGTGTGTGTGTGTGTGTGTGTGTGTGTGTAAAATGATAGTGAGAAGCAAAGAGAAGATAACCTGACTCATGACACAAAAAGTTAAGTTTCTTAAAATTTAATGTTAGGTGGCACTCAGCACACCAATCATGTAATATAACAAATTCAGTCAACAGCAACCATCATCATCATCATCATCATCATCATCAGAAAGAAAGGAACCCTCTCCACACAACAAGCTTTATTCATCCTCTCTCCTTATAAATAATAATCTCTTATCTCCATAATTATTTATGTCGAAATGCTGTGTAATAAGTGGTATTACTGTATAACATATCTCTTAAATGTCCGTCTAGTTTGAACTTGCCGCTTGCTAGCAACTGCTCTCTTCGTGGAAGCTTTGCATGGACATCTCAGATCAATATTTTGTGTCTAATTATTGACCTATGTGGCAAGTAGCCATGTAATAAGCGGGATTATGTACATCCAGCCGGTTGTTATCGCAGAATAAACCCCCATCAGGCTGATGCAAGACCTCTCCTTTTCGGGGTCCTGATCCTCCTGTCGGGATTTATTCTGAGATAACAACCGGCTGGATGTACATTATCCCTTACTTAGCTGAAACACACACGAAAAAAAACAGCAATACACATAGCAATAATCTTAATCTCTAAATATAATACACAAAAAGAAACAATATGTCCTGGGATGTAACACATTACTATCCTGAAACAATGTGCAGCTAGGTTTTAGTTTGGTGTGAGAGCTTCAATAAAGGAATAAAAAAGAGGAAAACTCATAAAACGTGGGGACTTCCGAATTTACTCTTAGCATAGAAAAAAACTGAACAGGATAGAAAACAGGTAATGTCAAGCCAGAGAAGAAATTCCTCCCAATTCCCAACAGCACAATGCAACCTAAATGCATAATAAATGTATTTTAAGGACAATACACACCACAAAATAGGCATCTTCTCACTATGATGCTTTATTCTGATAATCATCGGTTGCATGTATATTGTTTGTGTCAGGACTCTGGTTTGATCATCAGCCCTTCTGTTGTGTTTGTTTTGTGTCTTAATTGACCTTTCGCAAAAGCCACGCCCCCTAGTTATTGTTTTGCCCGTCAAACAAATGGTCAAACACGACCTTGGAGCAATACCTCCACGATATCCTCCAGATTGAGGCACAAGGGTTTACAGTATGCAATGGCGGGATATATTCAAAATATAAAAATATGCAATGAAGGAGACACAACTACTATTGAGGCTATTGCTTATACCGGTTTCAAGCGAAATCTGAGAAACCCCATGACCTGTACCTCAAATGCAACCAGCACAGCCTTGAAGAAGATTTTATAAGCTGGTTCAGTGGCTAATTGTTTGGAGTTAGAAATATATAACTCGCGCTGCATATTTAGTAATATTGCCTCAGATACAGGATTATACATTCGCTTTAACAACCACTTGTGTGTCATGCTGAATGCGATTTTCGTGTTTAAAAAGTAATAAGAGACGGAAAGATGCAGATAACCATACATTATTTAAGGTTATTTCTATTCGTTGCGATATTGATATATGAACTGATGTTGTCAAGTAAGCTTCATGCGTTCCCCGTTGCGAACGTGCACTCCTCTAAACCAGGGGTTCCCAAACTTTTTCTATCTAGGACCCACCTAGACAAGTATAATCAATAAAGACCCACCATAAAATGTTTAAATGGAAATATGGGAAAAAAACACATCTTCATTTAGTAGTAGAGAACAGTTTTTATTTTCCGATTAATTTAATTTATTTTCATATGAATGAAATAATTGATTGCAATACCAAAAGGCTTGAAAGAAATACAGAAAGTTGTAACCATTCAGATGTCAAAACAGCAGCCTAATGGTTATGTTAAGGTTATGAGAGGAGTACTTCTGATTAACAAAAACATGTACAAATCTCAAGAACTGAAATATTGTGATTAATAACTACTTCAAGCTTAAGAGTAAGCAAGTGAAATGTATTACTTTTTAGATTTTGTTGTTTCTGACGACTTCTCACAGGTCTGCGATGCCTTTAGTTTTAAAAACTTTTCATTTTTTTACATACGCTACGCAGAGTGCGTGGTCATTGAATGCTGTATTTGTACTGATGTAGACATACGTGTCACAAGGTGACGAACCAGCAGCGGAACTATATATTCCACGGAGGAATGTTTCTGCCCGGAGCGCTCTCGACGCAACCCCCAGTCAGCCGATATGCGTCGCTACCATGGCAACAGCAGCCGCTGATGACAGAGTGACAGCAGGTGCGGCGCATCAAGGGGCTGTTTGGTGATTGGGACACACAGCGGCTTGAAACAGATAAAAACCAAGCTTTGGGAGACCAAGAAGCAGTTCAGTGCAGTGGAAGTTCAGTGCAGTGTTCTGTGTTCGGTTTTCGGGTGCTGTGTCCTGACCTTGTTCCGTCGAGGAAGGCTGAGAGTTTCTGTGGGACAACTTGACTGGCGAGATAGATCCGCGGAAGGGAATCCGCTACGAAGGATTTGGTGGAGTGGAACAGAGAAGCAGAGGAGAAGTTGCCTTGGAAACATCAAGTCCCCTGCCTGGGTAGAGATAAGTGCAAACCTTTTACTGGCCGTATGATACGTGATTTATATACCAAGACACTGTATATGAAGAGAAGCGATCTAGGAACCGGAGTCTAGACCCGTAATGTGAAGACAGCTGTTATGATGCACGAGTGAGATCGCTATATATTCTTCCGTTTTACTGTCCTTGCTGTTCAGTACAAGGAGGTGGGCTGTGGCCTTATATTTCACAGAGTGGTTAAGAGTGACGTGAGTTGATGCTGTGCTCACCGTGTGTGTTTGAAGTGAAGCTACTGCATGCTTACTATACCAAATTCTGTCACGTGCCCATCGGCCTTGCCCTGTGTTGCAGTCTGGAGCCGCTGCAGAAGAGATAAAGCGACGGTGGAATTTAAAGCTTGCGGTGTTCTGATTCATCGTTGATGTTGTCTGGAGAACGGAGGAAGCCCAGTGATCTGCTGTTCCGAGTGTCCCCCATCGAACGCCCCGTTCACAGCCGTGAGCTTTCTGCATCCCCTGTATAGGGAAGAACAAACCGGACTCGAAGTATTTACCTGCTGTCTAGTCGACGCCCCTTTCACAGCCCTGAGCTTTCTGCATTCCCTGTATAGGAAAGAACAAACCGGACTCGAAGTACCCACCTGCTGTCTAGTCGACGCCCCTTTCACAGCCGTGAGCTTTCCTGCATCCCCTGTATAGGAAAGAACCAACCGGACTCGAAGTATCTGCCTGCTGTCTAGTCGACGCCCCTTTCACAGCCGTGAGCTTTCTGCATCCCCCGTATAGGAAAGAACAAACCGGACTCGAAGTACCTACCTGCTGTCTAGTCGACGCCCCTTTCACAGCCGTAAGCTTTCCGCATCCTCTGTATAGGAAAGAACCAACCGGACTCGGAGTACCTACCTGCTGTCTAGTCGACGCCCCTTTCACAGCCGTGAGCTCTCTGCATCCCCTGTATAGGAAGGAACCAACCGTACTCGAAGTACCCACCTGCTGTCTAGTCGACGCCCCTTTCACAGCCGTGAGCTCTCTGCATCCCCTGTATAGGAAAGAACCAACCGGACTCGAAGTACCTACCTGCTGTCTAGTCGACGCCCCTTTCACAGCCGTAAGCTTTCCGCATCCGTTGTATAGGAAAGAACCAACCGGACTCGAAGTATCTACCTGCTGTCTAGTCGACGCCCCTTTCACAGCCGTGAGCTCTCTGCATCCCCTGTATAGGAAGGAACCAACCGTACTCGAAGTACCCACCTGCTGTCTAGTCGACGCCCCTTTCACAGCCGTGAGCCTCCTGCATTCCCTGTATAGGAAAGAACCAACCGTACTCGAAGTACCCACCTGCTGTCTAGTCGACGCCCCTTTCACAGCCGTGAGCTTTCTGCATCCCCCGTATAGGAAAGAACAAACCGGACTCGAAGTACCTACCTGCTGTCTAGTCGACGCCCCTTTCACAGCCGTAAGCTTTCCGCATCTTCTGTATAGGAAAGAACCAACCGGACTCGAAGTACCTACCTGCTGTCTAGTCGACGCCCCGTTCACAGCCGTGAGCTCTCTGCATCCCCTGTATAGGAAGGAACCAACCGTACTCGAAGTACCCACCTGCTGTCTAGTCGACGCCCCTTTCACAGCCGTAAGCTTTCCGCATCCTTTGTATAGGAAGGAACCAACCGTACTCGAAGTACCCACCTGCTGTCTAGTCGACGCCCCTTTCACAGCCGTGAGCCTCCTGCATTCCCTGTATAGGAAAGAACCAACCGTACTCGAAGTACCACACTGCTGTCTAGTCGACGCCCCTTTCACAGCCGTGAGCTTTCTGCATTCCCTGTATAGGAAAGAACAAACTAGACTCGAAGTACTTACCTGCTGTCTAGTCGACGCCCCTTCCACAGCCCTAAGTTCCTGCACCCCCTGTATAGGGAAGGACCAACCGTACTCGAAGTACCCACCTGCTGTCTGGTCGACGCCCTTTTCACAGCCGTGAGCTTCCTGCATCCCCTGTATAGGAAGGAACCAACCGTGTTCGAAGTACCCACCTGCTGTCCAGTCGACGCTCCTTCCACAGCCGTAAGCTTTCTGCATCCCCTGCAGAGGAAAGAAACCTACCGTACCAGGGGTCCCTACCGGCTGTCCAGTCGACGCTCCTCTTCACCGCTGTAAACTTCTGTACTTGGGAGGTCGAGAAGAGGACAGTCTGCTCAGAGTCCGAGAAGGATAAGTCGTGCTTAGAGCACTTACCTGCTGGTCAGGTCCGCGTTCCTTCCATTGCCGAGAGCCTCGGCACCCGAAGAGTCCGAGGGGGTCGAGTGGACCCAGTCCCCACCTGTCGTCCAGCCGACGTCCCGGCGGCCACTGGATGCTGGGGAGGAAGGAGGAATTTTAATTAGGATACACAAATTCTTTTAATCAATAAAACCTGTTACATTTTATTTTCCTTGTCCGCCTGGTCTCTGGTCTGCTCCTCAGTGGTATATTCTAAAGGGAGGGGGTAGACCCAGTCGACCCTCCCGACCTGTGACAGATTATTGGCGTAGTCGGCAGGATTACCACTGAGTTGAGCCACCAGAAGCCGTTATGGCAGAAGAAGAGGCACCGGGAGCACGAAGACAAGCCATGCCCATATTCATGGGAGCCCCTTGGGCCCAAAAGTACCAAGGTCCGGGATCGGAGATGAGTCTGTCGACATGGAGGGCCCAGGTCGAATATTTAGTCGGGCTCCAAGGTCTGGATGCCCCTCAGGGAGTACAGTTCATCTTGAATTCCTTGGAAGGAGAAGCACTGAGGGAAGTGCGAGCAGCGCCAGAAGCGAACCGTACCACGGCTCAAGCTATCTTTGACTTCCTTTCGGGGCAATACGGCGATACCACTCCCGTAGCCGTTCTGCGAACACAGTTCTTCAACTGCAAACAAGGGCCGCGACAGACCATCCGGGCATTCACGCTACAGCTGAGAGAGCAGTTCGCTAGGCTAAGAGGAAGGCAAGACCATGGTCTAGGGGGTGAAGAGAGCCTGCTGCGAGACAAATTCCTCCTGGGGCTACGGGAAGGCCCCGTACGCCAAAGCCTGCGAATACAGGTCCGCCGGAACCCGGACTTGTCTTTTGACGAACTGAGACAAGAGGCGTTGGCCTTGGAACGGGATCACACGGTAGAGCCCTCAACGTGCATGGCTGCGAGTGCACCCGTCGACCCCCCACGCCCGGTCGAAGCGGAATGGAGACGTGCGTTACGAGAGGAGTTGAAAAAGGACGTCCAGGAACAGCTGGCCGAGCTATCCAACTCCTTCAGAGAAGAGCTCCGGCGTGAACGTTCCAGTCCATTGCTCCGAGAGCGGACCTATTCAGCGGGGAGCCGATTCCCAGAGCGACGCCCAGCTAGGCCAATGGGGCCGCGGTTCAGGTGGGACGAACAGGGACGCCCCATTTGTCATGGTTGTGGAGAGCCGGGTCATTACTTCCGCCAGTGCCGCTCTCGTCGGGGATCACAGGAGGATTTTTAGAGTTGCCGGCCACTGTGGGTCAAGTGGCTGGGACTCCCATGGTAGACCCCCTATCGATTACGAAGTCCAGAGCATGTTTGGTGGGGCATTGCCCCATTGTAGTGGCCCAGGTCAACGGATTGGAAGTACAGTGCCTGTTAGACACTGGGTCACAAGTCACTCTGTTCTCTGAGAGCCTGTCACGAGAGCTATTTAAGGGCCAGGATTGCCCCACCTCAGAAGCCCCCTGGTTGACGCTACGGGGAGCCAACGGTCTGGACATCCCATACGTGGGATACCTGGTGACTGACTTGAAGATCCATGGAGTCGTTGTCCCCCAGAAAGGGGTGGTGATCGTTCGTGACGCCTGCCTGGGAAACCATCGCGCCTTGTTGGGCATGAACGTTATAGCAGAATGTTGGGAGGAACTGTTCCAAGGTGGACTAAAGCAGACGGCCTCGACCTCGGAAAGTCACGAGTGGGACCGGATCAAGGCCGATTGTCGGCGGGTTCGCCTTGCCGAGACGCGAGGAGATCGAGAGGGCACTGGGAGGACGGCGTGCCGATACGCGTTATCCATTCCCGCTCAGAGTGAGGCTGTGGTGTGGGCCAGGCTCCCCTCGCAACTCTATGGCCCGGGAGAGTGGGTATTGGTGGAACCCCATCCGGACGGCCCAAACCTTGAGGTAGCTCGGGGGCTAGCCACAGCACGGCGGGGGAGGATTTCTGTGAAAGTACGGAACGTGAATGCGTTCCCCGTCCTGTTGCATCGACATCAGTGTCTGGCCCGAGTCACAGGGGTGTGCCCGCAACAAGTGAGAGAGCCGGGTGAAGTGCAGTTTAACCGAGTAAGCCCCTCCGTAGTGGAAGTTGCCCTGACCCGAACTGGACCGCCGGTGGGTAGTGAGGGAGAGGAATTGCCTAATCACCTCCAGGGAGGGTCACTACGCGGTGAAGGACTGGGAGAGGAACAGACTGGGCGGCTCCAGGATTTCCTGCTCAAATGGCAGCACTTGTTCTCGACTCACGACGAGGACTATGGCCGGACGGACAT
This sequence comes from Chrosomus eos, assembly GCA_036326025.1. Lineage (NCBI taxonomy): Eukaryota > Metazoa > Chordata > Actinopteri > Cypriniformes > Leuciscidae > Chrosomus > Chrosomus eos. The sequence continues at coordinate 6,394,421 of CM070837.1, read as the reverse complement.
TGTAAAACATCAGATTCCGACCGGGGACGCCGCCCCGAGTAGAGAACGTTATCGACCAGTGCCACCGACCCTGTATTCTGAGGTCCGCACCCTCCTGCGAGGAATGTTGGACAAGGGGATTATCCGGGAAAGTAGTAGCCCTTGGGCCGCCCCTATCGTACTGGTGCGCAAGAAAAATGGTTCCTGGAGATTCTGTGTGGATTACCGTAAGCTGAACCAGGTGACTAAGCGGGATGCTTTCCCCCTGCCCCGAGTAGAGGATTCACTCACCAGTCTTACACAGTCCGCATGGTATTCTACTCTCGACTTGGCCAGTGGGTACTGGCAGGTACAGGTGGACGAGCGGGACAGGAGAGAAGACAGCCTTCACGACCCCTTTCGGGCTATACGAGTGGGAACGGATGCCGTTTGGCCTTTGCAACGCCCCAGCCACGTTCCAACGGCTTATGCAGCGGTGCCTGGGAGGTCAGTTGACGGAAACCACGCTGGTCTACCTCGATGACGTCATTGTCTATTCGCCGGACTTTGAGACTCACCTCCAACATCTGGAGCAAGCTTTCCGCGCCCTGGACAAATACGGGCTAAAGCTGCAACCTGACAAGTGTCAGCTTTTCCGGAAAGAGGTGAAGTTTCTGGGCCACGTGGTGAGTGCAGCTGGGATCGCTGTGGACCCAGAGAAGGTGTCGGCTGTGCAAGGGTGGGAGGCGCCGAAGACTGTGCGACAGGTCAGATCCTTCCTGGGTTTTGTCGGATATTACCGGCGGTTCATTCAGGACTTCTCCAAAATCGCCAAGCCCATTAACCAGCTGCTCGGGGGCACGGGACGTTCAAGGGGCCGGGGATCTCCCGCGGTTCAGTGGGACCAGGCATGTGAGGCTGCATTCCGGAGGCTTAAACAGGAACTACTACAGGCCCCGATTCTGGCCTATGCAGACTTCTCCCAGCCTTTCATCTTGTACACTGATGCCAGCCATCTCGGCCTGGGTGCCGTACTAGCCCAAAAACAGCAGGGGAAGGAGAGGGTGATTGCATACGCCAGCCGAAGCTTACACCCGACAGAGAGGAACGATGCTAACTATAGTTCCTTTAAACTTGAGTTGTTGGCCATGAAGTGGGCAATGAGCGAAAAGTTCAAGGACTACCTGTGGGGGACCAAGGTTCTGGTGGTAACTGACAACAACCCTCTGGTACATCTTCAGACGGCAAGGCTGGGGGCTGTCGAACAGAGATGGGTGGCACAACTGGCGAATTTCGACTACCAGCTGAAGTATCGGCCAGGGAAGGAGCATACGAATGCTGATGTGCTGTCGAGGTTTCCGGTGGCAGGCCCAGTAGTTCAGGGCCCAACTCTAGCTCCGAGGAGGAGGAAGGAGCAATGGTGGGGATCGTGGAAGCGCCTGGATCATCGCAGGAAGAGGCCCCCAATGGTTGGGGCTGGGACCCACAGTGTTGGAGGTCGAGACAAGCGGAGGATGAAGGGTTGCGGATGGTACGAGAGTGGGTCCAGACTGGGAAATGGCCAGAGGCCAGAGAACGCCGGGCTCAGACTCAGGCCGTCCGAGGGTTGCTAGGACAATGGGAAAGGTTGGCTTTGAGGGAGGGGGTGCTCTGTCGCTCCATCCGGGACCCTAACCTGGGCGAGAAGATCTGGCAAATAGTAGTTCCGGAGGGGCAACATCGGTCCCTGCTACAGGCCTATCACACCCAGTTGGGCCATCAGGGCCTGGAGAAGACGATCTCGCTATTGCGACGCCAGTTCTATTGGCCTGGGATGGAGAGGATTACCAAGGCCTACCTTCAGGGATGCCCCCGGTGCACCCTGTTTAAGACCAGGAAGGAGATCCGAGCCCCATTGGTCCCGATTCAAGCAAAGGCTCCCATGCACATGGTCGCCATGGACTATCTGACGCTGGGAAGGCCGGTGGACCGGATTCAGAACATCTTGGTGGTGACAGACCTATTCACCAAATATGCCTGGGCCATTCCCACCTTGGACCAAACTGCTACCACCACCGCGAATGCCTTGTGGAGGGCTGTGATTCAGCCTTTTGGGTGCCCTGAGATATTCCACTCCGACCAGGGGCCGAACTTTGAGTCCAGGGTGGTCCATGAGTTGTGCCAGCTGTACGGGGGTAGGAAGACCCACACAACACCGTACCATCCCCAAGGGAATGGAGGATGCGAGAGGTTTAACCAAACATTGCTGGGCCTATTGGGAACGTTGGAGATGGATCAGCAGGGCCATTGGGCAGATACGCTTCCGGCACTGATCCAAGCGTATAACAACAGCGTGCATAGCACCACTGGATATGCTCCAACATATCTGATGTTTGGAAGACACGTGCGGCTACCAGCCGACTTAGTAACGGGGGCTGCTACCCAAGGGGAGGAAGGGAGCTTGTCAGACTGGGTGGCGAGGCACCACCAGCGACTCCACTGGGCGTATGGCCGGGTCTCGGACCGGATTAACCAGGCGGGGGCAAAGAGCAAGAGACTGTATGACCGAACAGCTCGGGAAGCCCCACTGCTCCCAGGAGAGAGAGTCTTGGTGAGGGATAATCGTCGCCAAGGGAAGGGTAAGCTGAGCGATCGGTGGGAGCCTCGGCCCTATGTGGTCTTACGACAACCACGTCCAGATCAACCCGTGTATGCTATCCGACCCGAGGGGAGAGCGGGCCCAGAACGGGTGCTCCACCGGAATCTGATTCGCCCTTGCCCGAACTACCCAAATCCCAGAGAGGAAGCCCCCCCGGTTGTGGCAGCACCAGGACCGTTACTGGTAGGATGGGGAGTGGTCCCCAGGGGCTTGGGCCCAGCACCGGGACCGGTGAGACCCGAGTCTCCGCCGAGGCGGTCCCAGAGGGAGAACCGAGGTCGACCCCCGGTGAGGTATGGAGACTGGGAGAGCGGAACCCGTTCTCGGGACTAGAACGGATTGGCGGGGAAGTATGTCACAAGGTGACGAACCAGCAGCGGAACTATATATTCCACGGAGGAATGTTTCTGCCCGGAGCGCTCTCGACGCAACCCCCAGTCAGCCGATATGCGTCGCTACCATGGCAACAGCAGCCGCTGATGACAGAGTGACAGCAGGTGCGGCGCATCAAGGGGCTGTTTGGTGATTGGGACACACAGCGGCTTGAAACAGATAAAAACCAAGCTTTGGGAGACCAAGAAGCAGTTCAGTGCAGTGGAAGTTCAGTGCAGTGTTCTGTGTTCGGTTTTCGGGTGCTGTGTCCTGACCTTGTTCCGTCGAGGAAGGCTGAGAGTTTCTGTGGGACAACTTGACTGGCGAGATAGATCCGCGGAAGGGAATCCGCTACGAAGGATTTGGTGGAGTGGAACAGAGAAGCAGAGGAGAAGTTGCCTTGGAAACATCAAGTCCCCTGCCTGGGTAGAGATAAGTGCAAACCTTTTACTGGCCGTATGATACGTGATTTATATACCAAGACACTGTATATGAAGAGAAGCGATCTAGGAACCGGAGTCTAGACCCGTAATGTGAAGACAGCTGTTATGATGCACGAGTGAGATCGCTATATATTCTTCCGTTTTTACTGTCCTTGCTGTTCAGTACAAGGAGGTGGGCTGTGGCCTTATATTTCACAGAGTGGTTAAGAGTGACGTGAGTTGATGCTGTGCTCACCGTGTGTGTTTGAAGTGAAGCTACTGCATGCTTACTATACCAAATTCTGTCACGTGCCCATCGGCCTTGCCCTGTGTTGCAGTCTGGAGCCGCTGCAGAAGAGATAAAGCGACGGTGGAATTTAAAGCTTGCGGTGTTCTGATTCATCGTTGATGTTGTCTGGAGAACGGAGGAAGCCCAGTGATCTGCTGTTCCGAGTGTCCCCCATCGAACGCCCCGTTCACAGCCGTGAGCTTTCTGCATCCCCTGTATAGGGAAGAACAAACCGGACTCGAAGTATTTACCTGCTGTCTAGTCGACGCCCCTTTCACAGCCGTGAGCTCTCTGCATCCCCTGTATAGGAAGGAACCAACCGTACTCGAAGTACCACACTGCTGTCTAGTCGACGCCCCTTTCACAGCCGTGAGCTCTCTGCATCCCCTGTATAGGAAAGAACCAACCGGACTCGAAGTACCTACCTGCTGTCTAGTCGACGCCCCTTTCACAGCCGTAAGCTTTCCGCATCCGTTGTATAGGAAAGAACCAACCGGACTCGAAGTATCTACCTGCTGTCTAGTCGACGCCCCTTTCACAGCCGTGAGCTCTCTGCATCCCCTGTATAGGAAGGAACCAACCGTACTCGAAGTACCCACCTGCTGTCTAGTCGACGCCCCTTTCACAGCCGTGAGCCTCCTGCATTCCCTGTATAGGAAAGAACCAACCGTACTCGAAGTACCCACCTGCTGTCTAGTCGACGCCCCTTTCACAGCCGTGAGCTTTCTGCATCCCCCGTATAGGAAAGAACAAACCGGACTCGAAGTACCTACCTGCTGTCTAGTCGACGCCCCTTTCACAGCCGTAAGCTTTCCGCATCCTCTGTATAGGAAAGAACCAACCGGACTCGAAGTACCTACCTGCTGTCTAGTCGACGCCCCGTTCACAGCCGTGAGCTCTCTGCATCCCCTGTATAGGAAGGAACCAACCGTACTCGAAGTACCCACCTGCTGTCTAGTCGACGCCCCTTTCACAGCCGTAAGCTTTCCGCATCCTTTGTATAGGAAGGAACCAACCGTACTCGAAGTACCCACCTGCTGTCTAGTCGACGCCCCTTTCACAGCCGTGAGCCTCCTGCATTCCCTGTATAGGAAAGAACCAACCGTACTCGAAGTACCCACCTGCTGTCTAGTCGACGCCCCTTTCACAGCCGTGAGCTTTCTGCATTCCCTGTATAGGAAAGAACAAACTGGACTCGAAGTACTTACCTGCTGTCTAGTCGACGCCCCTTCCACAGCCCTAAGTTCCTGCACCCCCTGTATAGGGAAGGACCAACCGTACTCGAAGTACCCACCTGCTGTCTGGTCGACGCCCTTTTCACAGCCGTGAGCTTCCTGCATCCCCTGTATAGGAAGGAACCAACCGTGTTCGAAGTACCCACCTGCTGTCCAGTCGACGCTCCTTCCACAGCCGTAAGCTTTCTGCATCCCCTGCAGAGGAAAGAAACCTACCGTACCAGGGGTCCCTACCGGCTGTCCAGTCGACGCTCCTCTTCACCGCTGTAAACTTCTGTACTTGGGAGGTCGAGAAGAGGACAGTCTGCTCAGAGTCCGAGAAGGATAAGTCGTGCTTAGAGCACTTACCTGCTGGTCAGGTCCGCGTTCCTTCCATTGCCGAGAGCCTCGGCACCCGAAGAGTCCGAGGGGGTCGAGTGGACCCAGTCCCCACCTGTCGTCCAGCCGACGTCCCGGCGGCCACTGGATGCTGGGGAGGAAGGAGGAATTTTAATTAGGATACACAAATTCTTTTAATCAATAAAACCTGTTACATTTTATTTTCCTTGTCCGCCTGGTCTCTGGTCTGCTCCTCAGTGGTATATTCTAAAGGGAGGGGTAGACCCAGTCGACCCTCCCGACCTGTGACAGTTCAACTCAAATGAATCAGACGATTTATTCAGTGAGTCATTCAATGAATGCTATGTTGATTCAGACGTCTAGTGTGTGTGTGTGTGTGTGTGTGTGTGTGTGTGTGTGTGTGTGTGTGTGTGTGTGTGTGTGTGTGTGTGTGTGTGTGTGTGTGTGTGTGTGTGTGTGTGTGTGTGTGTGTGTGTGTGTGTTTTTTTAAATGATTCCTTAAAAGAATCGTCACTAAGGAGTCGTTTGGTCATTAATCGGACTGGTTTTGTTTCACTCATCATTACGTAAATTTAGCTGCAGCTAAGTGCCTTTGTGCAAACCACCTTTTCTCACTGTGTGACCCACAGTTTGAAAACCACTCCTCTACTGTAGCCTACATGTGCTCCACTGCTAGTGACTGCTGCTCATTTTCCCCCGAACATATCATGTTAACAACAACCCTTTAGAAAACGTAATTCCTTTGTGGATCCTCTTGATCTGCTTTCTCCATGTTTCTTTGACTAATCTCAGTGTCTCAGTTTCACGCACGCTGCACACGAGTTAACCATGTTTGACACATGTAACTGGGAGTGGGGCCGTCTACACTGTTTTATCCATTGTAGGGACCATTCACGTTGTGTTTTCGGCTTTGGGAATGGAAAGAACACAACTCCTCCAGACAATCTCTCGGGGTATCTAGTGTCCGGTTTACGAACGCTGTGGGCGTCAATGTTTGACGGACCTGCTCACATAGTAACGGTTGCTATGATGTGTGATTGGACAATGGCCGTTGTGGGGGAGGGGCCTGCGAAAGGTAAATTGTCAGTTTCTCTCACTCTGCCATCAAAGGTGCACCTCATTCTAATCAGGGCTCCCGCTCCTTACTCACACCTGTCTCTCATTTTGCATTGATTTTCTCCACTACTTATGCTTCTCTCTTTCTTTGCCTCTCTGTCAGTGTGTCTTGGTTACCGTCCGTTTCACTACTGTCCTAAAATCTTGTTCTAGTCGTGCAAAGCTTACATGCTTTGTCTGTTTATTTAATCTCGTTTTTTCCCTCTTAGTTAGGGAAAGTTAGGCATTTTTTTTGCCAATCTGCAAAAAAATTTCTTACCAATAGCTTTTTTTACCATGTGTTCCTATAGGTGTCTAGTAACACCTCCCAATTTATCCACAGCCAAATCCTCGGGGAAACGCCTGGAGAGGCGATCAAAGTTGGGGTCCCCAGAGAGCCTGGGTAAAAATAAAGATTTTTTTTTTTTTTACCAAAATTAGCTTTTGAGCTGTCTAACTAGGGGTTTTTAGGGGTGATGAATCTATCCCAGCCATTAGTTTTGAGTAAAAATGACTCCTTAATCTAGAGCTGCACGATTATGACAATGACAATTGCCCATTATTCCCTTGAAAGTGAATCTATCCATGATGGATAGTTGCACTTTTATGATGGACAGACGCACTTTTATGACGGACAGATGCACTTTTATGACGGACAGATGCACTTTTATGACGGACAGATGCACTTTTATGATGGATAGTTGCACTTTTATGATGAATAGATGCACTTTTATGATGGATAGATGCACTTTCATGATGGACAGATGCACTTTTATGATGGATAGATGCACTTTTAGGATGGACAGATGCACTTTTATGATGGATAGATGCACTTTTATGATGGATAGATGCACTTTTATGATGGACAGATGCACTTTTATGATGGACAGATGCACTTTTATGATGGATAGATGCACTTTTATGATGGATAGATGCACTTTTATGATGGATAGATGCACTTTTATGATGGACAGATGCACTTTTATGATGGACAGATGCACTTTTATGATGGATAGATGCACTTTTATGATGGATAGATGCACTTTTATGATGGATAGATGCACTTTTATGATGGATAGATGCACTTTTATGATGGAAGATGCACTTTTATGATGATAGATGCACTTTTATGATGGACAGATGCACTTTTATGATGGACAGATGCACTTTTATGATGGATAGATGCACTTTTATGATGAAGATGCACTTTTATGATGAATAGATGCACTTTTATGATGGATAGATGCACTTTTATGATGGATAGATGCACTTTTATGATGGATAGATGCACTTTTATGATGGACAGTGCACTTTTATGATGGATAGATGCACTTTTTTGATGGATAGATGCACTTTTATGATGGATAGATGCACTTTTATGATGGACAGATGCACTTTTATGATGGATAGATGCACTTTTATGATGGATAGTTGACTTTTATGATGTACAGATGCACTTTATGATGGACAGATGCACTTTTATGATGATAGTTGCACTTTTATGATGGACAGATGCACTTTTATGATGGACAGATGCACTTTTATGTGATAGATGCACTTTTATGATGGATAGATGCACTTTTATGATGATAGATGCACTTTTATGATGGATAGATGCACTTTTATGATGGATAGTTGCACTTTTATGATGGATAGATGCACTTTTATGATGGATAGATGCACTTTTATGATGGACAGATGCACTTTTATGATGGATAGATGCACTTTTATGATGGATAGATGCACTTTTATGATGGATAGATGCACTTTTATGATGGACAGATGCACTTTTATGATGGATAGATGCACTTTTATGATGGATAGTTGTACTTTTATGATGTACAGATGCACTTTTATGATGGATAGATGCACTTTTATGATGGATAGTTGCACTTTTATGATGGATAGAGGCACTTTTATGATGGACAGATGCACTTTCAAGGGAATAATGGGCAATTATGATTTTTGTCATAATCGTGCAGCTCTAGATTAAGGAGTCATTTTTACTCAAAACTAATGGCTGGGATAGATCCATCACCCCTAAAAACCCCTAGTTAGACAGCTCAAAAGCTAATTTTGGTTAAAAAAAAAAAATCATTATTTTTACCCAGGCTCTCTGGGCACCCCAACTTTGATCGCCTCTCCAGGCGTTTCCCCGAGGATTTGACCGTGGATAAATTGGGAGGTGTCACTAGACACCTATAGGAACACATGGTAAAAAAAAGCTATTGGTAAGAATTTTGTGTGCAGATTGGCAAAAAAAATGCCTAACTTTTCCCTAACTATCTTATTTGCCTAGTCCCTGTACTCAATCCTGTTGCGGCTTGCTCACCTGGTTTTGATCTTCTGCGTTTGTTTTGGACTATTGCCTTTGCACTACTCCTGGGGGTGTGGATCTGCCTCTGGGTTTGACCCCTGCCTGCCCCTTGGATTTCGCCTCTGTCCCGCCCTTTGCTTGTTGGCTCGGCTGCCAATTATTTTTTATATTTATTTTATTATTTATTTTATTTCAAATTATTAATGTGAGTGATCTGCTAAACCTGCTCTTGGGTCCCTTTTTATCCCAGCACCCTTTAAACAGTTTGACTTGAGACTCTAGTAAAACTGTAGGGTGTAGGTTTTAGGATCATGCATGTTAAATATAGCCTAGCAAAAAAACAAATGGCAATTAGTCGTGAAATTACAATAAATTGAATTCAATCAGCACAATCATCTAGATCCCTTCATGTAATTTCATTCTTGCATTTGTATTAATGATACAGAAACAGACAAAGATGCTTTCAATATGTGTGATTTATTTATATTAAAAGATTCATTGCTCCTGCCTGTCATTGGCTGATCCCTGACAATACCATTAGAGTGAGAGTTTCTTCAACAATTACTAGCTTTTCATTTTCCTTTACATTAAAATCTCATTTGTCTTTGTCTTGATGTGTCATGTTTTACATGTTAAAGTTGTCATTTTATGCATTAGTGTATATGGTTTTGAATTATTGCATTCATTTGGTGCCAGAGACCTGTTCTGAACCAGTTGTTTCATATTTCAGTTACGCACTTAATTATGTAACGCACATAACATAACAAACCATAACACAAAGAGTCAAATGACACCTGCACATTCTGTACTTGTTTTCCACATTTCAAAATAGCATTAAAATCATCAAAACTTTAAAATAACACAGATGGAAAAGATGCATTAAACAATTTATCTTATATTTGAGCTTTTTTGTTTAAATTCCAGCTCTGCACACATTTGAGAAATTCAGTCAAATAGTCCAAACTTGACATTTGTATCCTATATCAAACAGGGCCGTCGCTAGTGGAATGAAGGTGGTGCTAATTCTTTGGGCCTCTAGCAGTTCTAATATATGTATTTAGCAGATGTTAGCAAGTTAGAATAAAATCGCAAAATTATGTTATTGGAAATACTTGGTTTAAAATACAGGGTAATCATGCAACTTCCAAACTAATACATAGTCACGTCCTGATTTTGCAGAGTTAGACGCACTCCTGGGTTAACATATTTTCAAGTGTATAATGTGCTTCTGGAGCAAGAATTGGCAGTACACAGACCAGTCATCTAGCATTAAGGAAAGTATTTTAAAACACCTGTTGCATTGTGTTAGCTATTAGACTTTGGATCAAATATGTGAGTTATTTTTTAAATGAAAAAAAAAAAGGAAAATGGAACAAAAAAACACCTCTGACATAATGCGGTCTGAACTTGTCAAATAGCTCTCGGCAATGAGAACGGTATGCGGGTTCACCCTTACAGTTGTAATAAGCAAAAAAACAAGGTGTGACTTAAAGCCTCTAATTAAAACCTCAATCACATTCTGCCACATAAAGTTGGTCATAAACTGGTATAAAATAAATAATTCTTGAATGGGCTATAATGAAGTGTGGCAATCTCATCTAATATAATCTCATAAGTGGTCACTATGTAGTTGTTCATAAGCATAAAGGACATATATGAGTATTATACTGTTCAGAAGACGTTCAGAATATATATATATATATATATATATATATATATATATTATATATATATATATATATTATATATATATATATATATATATATATATATATATATATATATGTTATAATCCACTTTTAAATTAAACTTATTTATTCTTTGTGTACTTTCTCTGTCTTTATTTATTATGCCAATGTAAAGCACTTTGAATAATATTGTGTATGAATTTTGCTACACAAATAAACATTTATTGCAATAATATTTGTGCAAGTTATTAATCACTGCTTTCAAGTTAGAAAAGGGTTTTCTTGCACTTTATTTTAAGGTGTCCACGGTGTAATTGTATATTTAAGTACTAAGTAATAATAATTAACTACATGTCCTTGCTGAGTTACGGTTAGGCTTAGCGTTTGGTTTAGGTTTAGTTGCATGTAATTATGCATAATTTATAGTTATTACTAACTACATGTAGCATGTGTAAAAAGGACACTGTAAAATAAAGTATTACCAAGACAAATTATACAAATAATATTAATTGAAATATATACACTACCATTCAAAAGTTTGGTGTCGGTACATTTTTTTTAAAGTAAATAAATAACTTTATTCAGCAAGGACACAACAACGCAACAATGTGACGACAGTAAAGACTTTTACATTGTTGCAAAAAATATATTTCAAATAAATGCTGTTCTTTTGAAATTTCTATTCATTAAAGAATCCTAAAGGGAAAAAAGTCTCACGGTTTCCAAAAAAAAAATAAAAATAAACAGCACAACTTGATGTGATAATTAAATTGATAATAATAAGTAATGTTATACTCACATATGACACTCAAACCCAAAGATTTATACTAAAGTATTGTATGTTTAACATATATATGACATAAAATATAATATTTTGTCATACAAACTTTTAGAAAGAATGTGCAGCCAACCGTGAACTGGAATGAGTTTTGGATTATCATATACTAACTGTAAATAAAGGTCATAAACAGTAACTCAATGCCTATGTCATCAAGGTCTGGCTCTTTACTGCCCTCTACTGTCCACAGAGAGTGTTCCTCTGACTCTCACACAACAGAGTTTGTATGATATGCCAAAGTGTTTGTAAAGAATGGAAACAAGCTGAGAAGTTCTTTGATGCACAATCATTTATTTGTATAATCAAAAAGCTCACAAATATGTATGCCAGCAGTTACAGCTAGTGTTTGACCTGTTTATGATTTACTTGTCTTAAACAAAGAGACAGAGGGAAATGCAGGCACATCTTACATAACTCAGAAAAAAAGCCATTCTTAGACATCACTAAAGAGTCAACTACAGATAAATCTTAATTACCATCAAAAGAGTGTCTTGTAAAATCATTAGGGTCATTCCAGTTCTGCAGTAGCATAACACTCTGTAAATTTGAAAATGATGAATATTATTTTGTAAAAAAAAAAAAAAGAAAGAAAAGACGACGCCACTGTAATTTGCTCTGGCCCCCTTCCTGTTCGCTGGAGTGATGAGATGGTTAGTAGGCTACACTGCTCACTCAATGGCTGGTTGTCTAAGTGGTGTCCAAAATAATATAGAATTCGTAGACAATTGGAAAAGTTTTTGGGGCAGACCTGGCCTGTTGAAAAGAGATGGTGTAAATGATAAATCCCATTTTACATTATTGATTGCTACTGCATACAGGCCACCAGGGCACCATACAGACTTTATCAAAGAATTTGAACTGATTTTCTATCAGAGTTAGTACTGGCTGCAGATGAAATCATAATTGTTGGTGATTTATATATATGGTAAATGGTAAATGGTAAATGGACTACATTTATATAGCGCTTTCACAGACCCAATGGCCCCCAAAGCGCTTTACATTTGCCTCACATTCACCCATTCATACACACATTCATACACCGACGGCGGTGTCAGCCATACAGGGCGCCATCCAGCTCGTCGGGAGCATCTGGGGTTAGGTGTCTTGCTCATGGACACCTCGACACTTGGTCAGGTGGAACCGGGGATTGAACCACCAACCTTTCGGTTCGCAGACAATCTGCATGAACCACTGAGCCACTGCCGCCCATATACATGTAGATAACGAAAAAGACAGATTGGAATTTAGAGACATTCTTAACTCTATTGGAGTTAGACAACAAATTTCAGGAACAAATTTTGCTATACAAATAAACATTTATTGCAATAATATTTGTGCAAGTTATTAATCACGGCTTTCAAGTAAGAAAAAGGCTTTCATAATCATACTCTAGATCTAATATTGTCACATAGAATCAATTTTGATGCAGTTAAAATTCTGCAGCGGAGCGACGACATCTCAGATCACTATCTAGTCTTGTGTAAACTTCATTTAGCCAAGGCTGCAAAGCCGACTTCCTGTTACAAATATGGTAGAACTATCAATTCTACCACTAAAGATTGCTTTATAAATAATCTTCCTGATCAGTTTCATCTCATCAGCATCCCAGATAGATTAGAAGAACTTGATATTGCAACAGAAACTATTGACTCTCTCTTTGAAAGCACTTTAGACACAGTTACTTCTTTGCCCTTAAGATAAAAGAAAAAAGTCCCACGCTATGGTACAATGAGCACACTCAGGCCCTTAAGTCAAGTCAAGTCAAGTCAAATTTTATTTCTATAGCACGTTTAAAAACAACAGAGCTGTGCCAAAGTGCTGTACAACATTACAATATGCAATTTAAAAGCATTGAAATAGACAAGGTAAAAGACAGTTTTATACATATAGCACCTGATATAATTCATTCAAAGGATTCATATACAATCAATCAAGCAGTTTATTTAAAAGCACTAGAGAATAAATACGTTTTAAGAGCTGATTTAAAACTTGTTAGTGTCGGAGCAGACCTCACAGCGAAGGGCAGACTGTTCCAGAGCTTAGGAACAGCGGCAGAGAAAGCCCGACCACACTTGGTTTTGCAGCGAAAACGTGGGATAGTTAAAAGAAGCTGATTACACGATCTAAGATTTCTTTGGGGAGTGTACATAGTCAGTAAATCAGATATGTATGTTGGTGCAGCACCGGATAGCGCTTTGTACACCAAAACTGCGATTTTAAAATAAATTCTGAACTTAACTGGGAGCCAGTGTAAAATTTCTAGGACAGGAGAGATGTGATCTCTCTTTTTTGTACCAGTCCAAAGTCTCGCTGCATCGAGTGATTGTAGATTGAGGCAGACCACAGTACAGGGAATTACAGTAGTCCAGTCGTGATGTAATGAAGGCATGAATTACAGTCTCTAAATCTTTTGGGGACAAGAACTGTTTAACTTTTAGCGATAGATCTCAATTGAAAGAAACTGCCTTTTATCACTGAGCTGACTTGTTTTTCAAAGTTAAGTACCGAATCTAGTATAAATCCAAGATTCCTTACATGAGGTCGAACACTGACAGGGAAGGAACCGAAATTAAAAGTAACTGAGGAGCTAGGCGGGCCTAAAATCAAAATTTCGCTCTTACTTTCATTTAATTGTAAGAAATTGTTTGCCATCCAGCATTTGATCTCATCAAAACATTCACACAGGGCTTCCAGGGGATAAGACATATCGTTTTTTGCCGGTAAATAAAACTTTGTATCGTCAGCGTAACAGTGGTAGGATATTCTATGTTTCTCAAATATGGCCCCCAGTGGCAGCATATATAGTGAGAAGAGAAGCGGGCTTAAAATGGACCCTTGGGGCACACCACAGACTAGGGGAACAGATGCAGAAGTAAATTTACCCATATTTACTGTGAAGGTTCTGTCTTTGAGATACGAGGTCAACCACTGTAAGGCCGCACCCTAAATCCTCACCACTTTTTCCAACCGATGCAACAGGATACTATGGTCGATAGTATCAAAAGCGGCGCTTAAATCTAGTAGGACAAGCACTGCATGCGATCCGCTGTCAATGATTTGCAAAAGGTCATTATTGACCTTTAACAAGCCAGTTTCTGTACTGTGCATAGGTCTAAAACCAGAGTGAAAAGTATCTGAAATGTTAGATGTGCCGAGATAAGTATTCAACTGGTCATGCACGACTCTCTCTAGAAGTTTAGAAATAAAAGGCAACTTTGATATAGGTCTAAAATTATTGAGGAGAGATGGATCTAAATGAGGTTTCTTAAGAAGAGGGTGAACTACTGTCACAGTATGGGTTTGTGTTTCCCAAGTTCACCACTAGAGGTCCTCTTCTCCCACGGTGTCAGTCACATTAGAAACTGCATTTCCCACAATCCTTGTCTGCTCTCATCATTGTTCATTGCACCCAGCTGTCACCCATTATGATTGTTAGTCTGTGTGTATAAGTACCCTGCTTGTTTAGTGTTTATTATGGAGTCCTTGTCTTTTATCACACCACTTCTGAGGTCTGTTCTGTCTAGTCATTGTTACTTGTGTTTGGATTGCTTATATGGATTTTGACCCCTGCCTGGACTGGTTTGTGAGTACGGATTTCCCCATTAAAACTTACTGCATTATTGGATCTTTTGTGTTTCCTGAGTGTGGATCGTGACAGAAGGACTCCATCACTACAAGATCTAGCAGTATGGATTTTGGGTTTTCCTCAACCACGAGGTCAGAGAGGAGGCAGCAGAGGGGGAGTTCAAGAGTTGAAGAGGATCCCCCTCGTATGAACATTTTTCAGTGCCTGGCGTTATGGACCCGCCAGACTGAAGAGGCCATGGCAGTCAAGTCCCCTGAGCAGCCTTCCACCTGGGACAGAGAGCCTTTTAGGGGAACCCGTCTGGTCAAGTTTAGGGGAACTCGAGGGGGACGTCGGGGAGGTGATACTAGAGATGAGCACCGACCGCATTCTCCATTTCGGTCATTTTCTGACCATGGTCCGGTGATGTTCAGCCCCGAGCGTCCTTCACCGCTGGTTCCGGTGGTTCCTGTTCCAGTTCCGGTGGTCCCGAAACAGAGGAGGAGAGGGAAGACTTCCTCCGTGACTGTTCCGGTGGTCCCTGTTCCGGTGGTCCCTGTTCTGGTGGTCCCGAGTCCGGTGGTCCCGAGTCCAGTGGTCCCGAGTCCGGTGGTCCGGAGACGGAGGAGGAGGAGAAAGGACTCCTCAACGACTTGTCTGGTGGCTCCTAACCAAGAGACCGTCCAGAGAGTCCAGCCAGAGACCGTCCAGCCAGAGACCGTCCAGCCAGAGACCGTCAGCCAGAGACCGTCCAGCCAGAGACCGTCCAGCCAGAGACCGTCCAGCCAGAGACCGTCCAGCCAGAGACCGTCCAGCCAGAGACCGTCCAAGTCAGCCATACTCAGCCAGAGCTTCACATCATCCACGTCCAGCCAGAGCCTGTTCAAGTCATCCACGTCCAGCCAGAGCCTGTTCAAGTCATCCACGTCCAGCCAGAGCCTGTTCAAGTCATTCACGTCCAGCCAGAGCCTGTTCAAGTCATCCACATCCAGTCAGTGCCTGTTCCAGAGCCAGAGGCAGAGCCAGTGCCTGTTTCTGTGTTTGTGTCCGTTATTGTGACTGTTACAGTTCTTGTGGCTGTTCCTGCGCCGGGGTCTGCTGTTCCTGCGCCGGGGTCTGCTGTTCCTGCGCCGGGGTCTGCTGTTCCTGCGCCGGGGTCTGCTGTTCCTGCGCCGGGGTCTGCTGTTCCTGCGCCGGGGTCTGCTGTTCCTGCGCCTGAGCCACCGCCCTGGCCGCCCGAGGGGTCTTCACCGCCCTGGCCGCCCGAGGGATCTTCACCGCCCTGGCCGCCCGAGGGGTCTTCACCGCCCTGGCCGCCCGAGGGGTCTTCACCGCCCTGGCCACCCGAGGGGTCTTCACCGCCCTGGCCGCCCGAGGGTCTTCACCGCCCTGGCCGCCCGAGGGTCTTCACCGCCCTGGCCGCCCGAGGGGTCTTCACCGCCCTGGCCGCCCGATGGATGAGTCTCCGCCCTGGCCGCCCGATGGACTGACGTCTCCGCCCTGGCCGCCCGATGGACTGACGTCTCCGCCCTGGCCGCCCGATGGACCGACGTCTCCGCCCTGGCCGCCCGATGGACTGACGTCTCCGCCCTGGCTGCCCGATGGACTGACGTCTCCGCCCTGGCGCCCGACGGGTCGTCTGCTTCGCCCTGGTCGCCGGCCAAACCGTCACCCCCTGTTCCTGTTCCCCTTCATGGACCTGGCCCCCCCATCCCTCCCCCTGGTCCTCCACTGTTCCACCTCCCTCCTGGACTCTGTTTTTGTCTTGTGTAGTTGTCTTGGAGCGTCTGGTAGCCGCTCCGTAGAGGGGGGGTTATGTCACAGTATGGGTTTGTGTTTCCCAAGTTCACCACTAGAGGTCCTCTTCTCCCACGGTGTCAGTCACATTAGAAACTGCATTTCCCACAATCCTTGTCTGCTCTCATCATTGTTCATTGCACCCAGCTGTCACCCATTATGATTGTTAGTCTGTGTGTATAAGTACCCTGCTTGTTTAGTGTTTATTATGGAGTCCTTGTCTTTTATCACACCACTTCTGAGGTCTGTTCTGTCTAGTCATTGTTACTTGTGTTTGGATTGCTTATATGGATTTTGACCCCTGCCTGGACTGGTTTGTGAGTACGGATTTCCCCATTAAAACTTACTGCATTATTGGATCTTTTGTGTTTCCTGAGTGTGGATCGTGACAACTACAGCATGTTTAAAACTAGCGGGAACAATTCCAGTCACTAGAGAACTGTTAATGATATCTGTTACAGTTGGACTCAAGGTTTCAAAAGCTTCCTTAAAAAGACGAGTAGGGACGATATCAGACTCACAACTGGAACATTTTGCCTTAGAAACAATATCAGCCAGCTGAGACGAGGAGATAGGATAAAAACAAGTTAAAGAATTCATCGGTGAGCAGGTCAAAAGTGGATTATATATTGCTGGCTTTATTGAACCACAACTTAAAGGACTTAAAGGGCTGTACACACTGCGACAAATATCGTCTCGGTGTGATAAGGCCTTAAGAGAGCAGCCAGAAAAATGAGTGTGTTGCTGGAAGAAAACAAAACTAGAGGTTTTCGCATTTCGTGGAAAGAGAGTATGGTTGCATAGAGGCAATCAAATTGCTAGATCTGCTTATTTAAGACTCTATTAGAAGAAAACAAACACAACCCTTGGTATTTATTTTTATACAGTGGCTAAATTAGCAAGAAATTAAGCTTTAACATCAGATGTTTCCAAACAGAACAGCAGTAATGACTTTATGAATTTCTTTACTTGCAAAATTGATACTGTTAGAGAGAATATTATAACCACGCAAACGTTTACCACAGCATCGCATCAGACCTGGGGAAAAATTACATTTCTCTTCTTAAAATCATTAGTTTCATCTTTGTCATTAGGATATGTACTATAAACTTTTAAGCTGGTTATTATTAAACCTATTATTTAAAAAATGCAACTTGATCCTAGAGAATTAGTCAATTACAAGCCAATCTCAAATCTACCCTTTCTGTCAAAAACACTAGAAAAGGCAGTATCCTCACAACTATGCTAATATTAGTCTCTCTGTTTATTCTCGAGGTTTACTGTCTGTGCCTAGACATGGCCGCAACGAAGTGTCAGCAGAGATTGTGTCAAGTAGACTCTCCCCTGTGAAGGCCTCATCAGCACGCTTCATCAGCAAGCCTGCTTAGTTAGGGACACTTAATATTCAACAATATTATTGATCTGCTTGCATTGAGACCATTATATGAGAACTGAACTGAGGACGCTGACATCACTGTTTTCTCTAGAGCTGGTATATATATATAAATGAACTAAATTAATTATTTTTTCAACAGATATGAACCATCACTGAACTTACTTAAGCTGGACCATGACACTATTTTCTTCTATCTACTGTACAGCCGAAACAAACATTGTTGCATTATTTTCCTGTTATTACAGCTGCTTTGAAACAATCTGTAATTTAAAAAGCGCTATATAAATAGAGGTAACTTGACTGGATTACTTAGTGGTGTTTGTTCTATTTTCTATTTAAGGGATATTACAAATGACAAACAGGATATAAAATGATTTTGAGGACATGGGAAAAATCTAAACCAAATTCCAAGGAAAGCATATTACAGAAAGAAACACCTAGACTATTTCTGAATTGTCTGCATTGCTGGTTTGTTTAGATTCCCACGCTGTCTTGTGGAATCATGTTTGTAAAATGATGTGGATCTTTCTGTTTTTTTTTTTTTCTTCCTGCAAAGCTTTTCTACATGGTGCAGTATACTGCCATCTGCTAGTCATAAAGGTGAAGTACATCTGCAAAGAAGCAGTAAGTGTCCCATTTCAGCAGCTCATTTTCATGTGCTTCAGTGGACGATGAATGAACGATGGCGCACAACTTCCATTAATTTGCATGTGTAGTAATTTAATGTTTATATATTTTAAAGCACTGAATCGCTATCGAATCGTGATTAATTAAATTCTTAGCATTTTAAATCAATTATTGACCAAAATCAACGATTTACCCCAACTTTGCAGCATCACCTTTTCATCGCATATGGTTCAGTAAAGGATTCAGTATCTCTAACCCCTTCTTTCTGAGAGCCTACTCTGCTCTGATTGGTCAGATGGCCCAGTCTGTTGCTGAATTGGGGCGCGGCACGGCTGCTGACCTGTGCTTCTCGTTCGTTTGGTTGTTGTTTGTGAATTTTCGGCGTTAATCGTGTTGTAAACTTCTGTTTTGTTCACGTCCTTGAGTTAAGCAACATGGAAATGGATTACTTGCGCGCAGTGGTGATTGTTTTCATTCTATATGCTGTCATAAGAGAGAACTTTGCCCTAGCCGGGAACAATGAAGGAAGTGAACGAACTTCGCCACTGATTACATACTCGAGGGATTTTCTTCTTGCTCTACGGAATAAAGCTGCGTCTGTGGACTTAAATCACGTATCATCAACCCCTCACGGAAAAGCCCAAGGTAGGAAAAGGAAAAAAAGAGGCTCGAGGGGGGGCGTTCGTAATAGGTTGAGAAGGAGAGGAAACAGACACCCGCTTCCCATCATAACTCTGTCAAACGTCAGATCAATAAATAATAAACTGGATGAGATCACAACACGCCTCCGGTTTGATGAGGATTTTCGGAGGAGTAATTTGCTCTGCTTCACAGAGACATGGCTTCACGAGGACAGCACTTGCATTGATATGGAAGGATTTACAGTTATAAGAGCAGATCGTGATAAGGTGTCATCTCAAAAATCCATCGGGGGAGGACTCTGCATGTTTATTGACAACGCTTGGGCTTCACAATTCAAAGTACTCAAGAGAGTGTGCACTAGAGACTATGAGGTGCTGTCTGTATCTATCAGGCCGTTTTACCTTCCGCGGGAGTTTGGGCAAATCACCATTATACTTGTCTATGTCCCAGGGCCTAACAACAAAGAAGCCGCAGAAATAATAACCGACAGCTTCAATGCTGCTCTCTCCCGATCAGCAGATCAGCCGGTGTTTATTTTGGGGGATTTCAACACGTGTCAGCTGTCACCTCATCTACCCACTCTGCAGCAGTATGTCACCACGCCCACTCGCTCCACTCGCATACTGGACCAGTGCTTCGGTAACATCCCAGACGCATATAAGGCAGTGAGTCGCCCTCCTCTTGGTAAGTCCGATCACAATGTCATTCATCTCCTTCCAACATACAGACAGAAAGTCAGGCGTGAAAAAGCACTCCTGAAAACTGTACGTCAATGGACTGAGGATGGGGAGGAGGAGCTTAGAGATTGTTTTGACTCTACAGATTGGCGTATGTTTTTTGACGCATGCCCTGATCATCACGAATTGACAGACACAATTACATGCTATATCAAGTTCTGTGAAGAAACTGTTATCACTTCTAAGATAGTTCAAGTGTTTAGTAATAACAAGCCATGGCTCTCAAAGGATCTTAAAATGTGTCTGAATGAGAAAAGGGCTGCATTTTTGAGAGGAGAAGCTGACTTAGTAAAGGAGAAAGAGAAGGATTTCAAACGTAAAGCTTTTACAGCAAAAATTGATTTTAAGAATAAGGTTGAGCAAAGATTTTGTACAGGCAATGCAAAACAAGCATGGGAGGGATTAAATACAATAATGGGTAGGGAAAGAAAAAAACAAAGTGTAAACGTGGCAGATTGTGGCAAATTTGTTAATGATTTAAATATTTTCTATGGAAGATATGATGTGAGAGACCCAAAAATAGGCTGCAATATTACATGTGATCAGATTGGTAGTTATGAACATATACAGCTTTCTGAAGAAGAAGGAGCCATGTGTCTCTCTAAAATCAGACCAAACAAAGCCCCTGGGCCTGATGGCCTCCAAGGGAGGGTGCTAAAGGTGTGCTCTCAACAGCTTAAAGGGGTTCTTACTCAGCTGTTCCAAATTTTGCTGAATTGTGGTGTTTTCCCAAATGTATGGAAGAAGTCCACAATAATACCTGTGCCTAAGGTCTCTAGGGCTACAGACCTTGGAGACTTTAGACCGGTGGCACTCACTCCACTCTTAGCCAAGTGTATGGAGAGAGTGGTCAGCACCCATCTTATGGCTTCTGTTGGGAATCAACTTGACCCCCTTCAATTTGCCTATAGGTCACACAGGGGCACAGAGGACGCAACTCTTACTCTTGTAAATCAAATAGCTAAACATCTGCAACAACCAAAATTACTTGCTCGGGTTCTTTTTATTGATTTTACATCTGCTTTTAATACTATGCAAATTGATATTCTTTTAGAACAACTTCATAGGATGAATGTGAATGGTGGGCTCATTCACTGGTTAGAAGTTTCTTAACTGACCGCCCTCAGAGAGTCTTAATGAATGGGGTCTACTCAGATGAGCTTGTCATAAACACAGGAGCACCACAAGGCTGTGTGTTGTCACCACTGTTGTTTTCGATTTATATAAATGACATGACTGTGCACAGCACCAATGTTAGTTTACTTAAGTATGCTGATGACATGGCCTTGGTAGGACTTCTCACAGAAAATAATGTAGCACATGAGGAAGCTTATTTTAGCCAAGTCACTTTATTGCAGGACTGGTGTCAGACTGTTAAACTGGAAATTAACGTGACTAAAACAAAAGAACTTATAATACAAACAAAACCAAGAGGGGCCAGTAACATCACCCCTGTTGTACTTAACAGCCGGCCTGTGGAAGTAGTGGAAAATTTTAAGTACTTGGGTACAACCATTGATTGCACTTTAAGTTTTAATGTTAACTCAGAGAGTATTTTTAAGAGAGCTAACCAGCGATTATTTTTAATTAGAAAGCTGAGGAGTTTCAGGGTCAGTCAACACATTCTTGAGATGGCATATAGGGGTCTGGTAGAAAGCATTTTACAGTTCAATATAACAGCTTGGTATGGCAACCTGAATGTGAAAGACAAAAACAAGCTTTCCAAAATTGTTAATATTGCTGGGAAGGTGATTGGCAAGTCACAAAGGCCGCTTGGGGATGTGTATGATAGGGCGGTACTCAGGAAGGCCAGACAGATTTCAGCAGACACCCTACACCCACTCAACTCAGAGTTTGAGTTGCTCCCATCTGGCCGTAGATTCAGGGTCCCAAGGGCGAACCGGAACATCTATAAGAGATCCTTTATTCCCCATGCCATACAGGAACTTAATTTAAACTGAAAGCATCTGTGTGTTTATAACTTCAGCTGCGCTGCTTTCCATTTTCTGTTGTTGTATGTTGACGGTAGTAGTGCTATACTCTTAACTGTGTGTATTTTGTAATTTTAACTGTGGTGTCACTGATGCATATATGTTTGGAGAAGTCGAAGACGAAATTTCCACTAAGGTGGACAATAAAGTCTAATAATAATAATTGGTCTACTCTGCTCTGATTGGTCAGATGGCCCAGTCTGTTGTGATTGGTCTACTGTGCTCTGATTGGTCAGATGGCCCGATGCGCGTGCTAACCTCGAAAATCCAGCTGTATTCTAAAAATAACTTAGCTCTCCTTATTAGCTAGGCTCCTTGCATGCTGGCTAATAACTTTTTTTAAAGCTGGCTCCAACATTCACAGCGCTGTGTTGGACAGATTTGTGCAGCGGTGTTCCGTGAGGGAGAGAGAGCGCGAGAGGTACGGGTGAGTGAGAGAGAAGTACGGGTGAGTGAGAGAGAGAGGTACGGGTTAGTGAGAGAGAGAGAGGTACGGGTGAGTGAGAGAGAGAGAGGGACGGGCAAGAGGTAGTGCTCCGCGAACGCACTATAGCGCTTTGCTATCAAATACGACTTTAAATAGGCTTAGTAAAAAAAATATGTAAAAAAAAAACGAAAATCAATGTGTGGCGGTCAGCGTTGATATTGTGGTGGACCGCCACAAATAAATGAACATATGGGAAACCCTGAACCCACACCTCTGGTGGAATGTGCCCTAAGAGGTGAAGGCAGACCGCGCACATCATATGCCAGTGAAATAGCCTCTGTAACCCAGTGGGAAATTCTCTGCTTTGATCCGGCAAGCTCGCGGCGGCCAGCACCAAGACATACCAAGAGCTGGTTAGATTTTCCGCCAGAGCGATCCACATATAACTTCAATGCTCGGACAGGGCAGAGCAAATTAAGTTTCCTGGCCTCCTCAGAAACAAAAGGAGGAGGATGGAAGGTTAATAACCTGAGAGCGAAATGCTGTAGACAATACTTTGGGCAAATATCCTGGTCTCGGTCACAAAGTCACTCTGACCAGACCAGACAAAGTCTATACATGTCTCGCTAACCGAAAAAGCTTTCAAATCCCCCACCCATTTCAACGAAAGTCTAAGATAACCAAAGAGTAACCTTGAGAGTCAGAATTCGCTCCGGAGCTGACTCCAAGGGCTCAAAGGGAGCCTCCATTAAGCCCTCCAGGACGACTGACAAGTCCCAAGAGGGAATTCCAGGGGAGCATGCTGGTTTCAGGCGCCTAACCCCACGCATAAATGCTGAGACTAATCTCAGTTTACCCAGGGAGATCTCATCCGACTCTCTATGTGCGGCAAGAGCAGCAATGTATACTCTCAGAGTAGTAGCGGCCGCTCCAGAAGCAAACTTCTCCTGTAGGAATTCCAGCACTGAACCAACTGGGCAGCTGTCTGGGTCCGTAGCGTGTGTCGAACACCATGACTCAAAAACCCTCCACTTGGAGGAATACAGCCTTCTCGTGGAAAGGGCTCTCACACTCGCAATGGTCTCCTGGACGTCAGCGGGAAGACAAAAGCTCAAAGCTAGCGGCCTCTGATGGGCAATAGGCATAGTTTCCAAATGTCGGGGCGAGGATGCCATATCCTGCCCTGAAGTTGGGATAGCAGATCCTCCCTGACCGGAATCTTCCAGGGGGGGAATTTTAGAAGAGGAACCAGCTCTGAGAACCACGACTGGGACGGCCAGAATGGGACTATAAGTAGGAGACGGGCTCCGCTGTCCCTCACTCTGGACCGAACCGCCTGGATCAACTTGACGGGCAGGAATGCATAAAGTTTCCGCATCGGCCAAGGGTGGGCGAATGCATCTATCCCCAACGGTGCTGGGGGGTTCAGGGAGAACCAAAGTGGGCATTGGGATGACTCCTGTTATGCAAAGAGGTTCACTTCTGCTTTCCCGAACACTTCCCAAATCAGTGCTACCGTTCGGCGGCTCAACATCCATTCCCCCGACCTGAGCTTCTGCCTAGACAGAAAATCCGCTGCGAGGTTCAGGATCCCAGGGACATGGACTGCCCTCAGTGAAAGGAACTTGTCCTGAGACCACAGGAGGAGGTGGCGTGAATGCCTGTCCAGGGTACATGACCCTGAACCCCCTGCCGGTTTACATGAGACACTACCGCCATATTGTCTGTTCTGACAATGACATGGTGCCCTCTGGGTAAAATCTTAAAAGATTCCCTAACCCTCCTGGGCATAAACTTCCTGAAGGCAGCCTACAGGGATTTTGCGGAGGCTGGTTTGGAGTGTTTTGATAGTATTTTAGGTGCTGGGTAATATCGCTGTACACAACTACACAATTTGCAGAAAGTGAAAGCTGAAAATCATGAGAAGATCAAAAACAAAAAGAAATATAGCTGCAAGCAGCAATTACCGGTGCCAAGCACAATCAGACGACAAGACATGCCAACATTTCTGAAAGTGTCAGACCAACTGCAACAATGAGCAATTAAAGACATTTAAAGACAATTGTAGGCGAAATGGCTGAAAAATCATAGAAACTGTAAATAAAAATATGATTTAATGGATTATCACTTTCGACCAATAGGTGGCGCAGTTACAAAACTGATGTGGTCAGAGTGAAGTGACAATGACACATTTAAAGTTTGGTGTCAATATGTCAAGGCATTGCAGAGATAAAGTCTGAATAGTGCTTTTAGCATCATGCCTCAAATTTGCTGCTACGCTGTACGAAAACGGTTTCATCTATCGACACGAAATCTATAACTTTTAGTCGGCACGGTCTGGAGATGATACGATTCGATTTTGGTGAAAATCGGACAAACGGTCTAGGAGGAGTTTGAAAAAGTAGGTTTAACTTTTGACTGAAAATCAAGATGGCGGACAGGAAGTTCGGCCAAATAAGGAAAACCTGGTATCTATGTTCTCAGCTTGACCCAAGGAATCTATTAAGATCAGTGGCATTTCAACAGGCAGATTTATTCAAAAGTTATTAGCCTTTTTGGCAATTTTGTTATAACTTTTGACCACTAGGTGGCGCTGTTTCGAAACTTCTCAGGCTCCTTCAGGGCATCGTACTGATGACCCATACAGAGTTTCGGAACAATTCGCTTATGCGTTCAGAAAATACAGCATTTTAGCACATAATTCAAAATGGCCGACAGACAAAATGGCCGACAGACAAAATGGCCGATATGGGAAAATTGGATATCAGTTGACTCGGCATGACGCCTGTCAGAAGTTATAAGCAAAAATAGGCATTTTTCATATCTCCGGACCAGTAGGTGGCGCTGCGCCGAAACGCTGCATGTTGCCTCAGGTCATGCTTGTGATGACTTGTACCAAGTTTGGTCTGAATCCTATAAAGCGTTGCGGAGATACAGCCTTATGTCTCTTTTCGCAAGCGCTACGTAAAATTTGTTCGTAGGTTTATCAAAAACGGTTAAGCAAATCAACTTAAATTTTATACCTTTTTGTCGTCATGGTCTGTAGATGATCTGATTAAATTTTTATGCAAATCGGACAAACCGTCTAGGACGAGTTCGAAAAAGTAGCTTTTTTGGAAAATTTAAGATGGCGGCCAAATGTTTATGATGGAAAATGACGTCATAGGGTGCAATCGAATCGGCATGAGCTCAGGAACAAGGGGAAAAAAAAGAATTTTGATGATAGGCCTTACGGTTCAAAAGCTATTAGCATAATAAAAGTGAAACTTTGGACAGGTGGTGGCGCTAGAGGGAATGACTTAGAAACACCAAAATTGGTGTATTTAATGTTGGGACTGTCCTCTATTAGAATGTCAAACCAAAACAACTTTCCCGCAATCGGATCTATGGGCTGCCATAGACGCCCAGTCGGAAGAATAAGAATAATAACCGGAACAGATACAATAGGTGTCTCCGCACCTTCGGTGGAGTCTGGGTTTCCCCATGCTGCCTTCCCGCAGCGCGATTTTATTCACGCTGAAAGGCAGTATGGATACCATGGTCCAGATTTTCTCCTCATTTAGGGAACCAATCACAGAACGGGAGGGAGCAGCAAGACGATGACGACATCTATGCGACACACCGAAGCAGTTTGTTTATTTCTATGGGTTCAACATTCAACCCTCATGTTTATCTTGCACAAACGGCAATAGTCGCTGAATGTCATTGTTTACACAAAAATATCTTACCCATCGTCTTCTTCCTTGTCTAATTTCTATCGCTCTACATACGTCATCGGGTATAATTGAAACGATTGGCTATGAGCTACGTACAGGCGCATTTGATAGACATTCTTAGCACCCAATAAACGGCGCCGGGCATTCGTAAACCACGCCTCAAATACGAGAAAATGTACATGTGGTTCCCAAACCCATGTCTCAATGAGAATTGGGTCTGGCGTTAGCCAGGTTACCTTCGGTGCTTGGCCCCTAATGATTAGATGGAGATGATTGACATGTATAGCAGCATGCGGTAAGGAACTTTTTCTGTTTGTCATAATATATCATACAGCTAGACCTAACGAAAATAAATTTCCAAGCAATAGCCTATTGACGTCATATCCGGTAGATAAGTCAGTAAATTTGAGTAAAATCACAGGCTTCGGTTATCCCGTGCGAATGCGCCACACGAAATTCAGATGTGGCGGGGTAATTTCTAAATCACACAAGGTCTCCAGATTATACTAATCCCGTGTGAATAGGGCTTTTGACCACTGGAATGGCGGCATAGCCCTGCTCCACAGAACCAACCAGGTTGGTGAAGTCGGCGGCTGCCGCATTTCTCAGACGAACAGAAAAAGGCTGTTTCAAGGATCTGGAGATCTCGTGATGCAGATCACTGAAAAGGGCGGTTTCCCCACTTTTTACCTTTATATACTAATTGGAGCTCACTAACCATTTCTAAACCTGTACCTCATGTGCTGAACCTGATCGGACTTAAAGTGATAGTTCACCCAGAATTGAAAAGTCAGCCATTTGTTAGGCCGTATATATGTATGTATATTTTGATGAATGTTCATGCTCCTCTTTTCCATACAATGACAAACCTAATTTAACTCAAATAAATTACATTAAACTTTAGACACAGACATGAGAGAACTTTTTCATTTTTTTGGTGTACTGTGTTAAAAACAGTCAGCAGCTTGTATGTTTGTGTTCTCATTTCAATTAAAGGTTGACCACTATGAACACCGCACTGCATGCTGATAGAGAGAAATGTTTTGCAACATCTGCTTTTACTTTTAACCTTTAAAGTTCAGAAGGTCCTGTATTGTTCTTGCGATGTATCAGTGAAGATAAGCCATTTGTGGTGTGAATGTTCACGCCAATAAAGAAACCAGTTTCTTCTTCCCCATGTTTGTGTCTTGTTGGGTCTAATTCTTTAATTATGTCACACTGTGTAGATATTAGTCTGTGGGCTCTTATTAAAGACCATGTTCAGATGGAAGATGCTAAGTGTTGTGCAAATATGACTTCAAGCACCAATTTAAAGGAACCGTATGTAAGAAATCTATTTCAATTAATCATAAAATGGCTCTGATATGTCACTAGACATTAAGAAATCATGTTCATTTCAAATACTTATATCACTGACAACAGTTAGTCCGGCCAGGATATTGTCATTTAAAAAGTGAAGTTGCAGCCCTCAACTGATGTTGATGTTGTGTTTTGGTCTGATGCGCCACCCTCCACCTATCTACCAATCACAAAGTCAGTACCCAGATAGCATGGTGACATTGATATAATGTTGAGTTTTGATCTAAACCACCATTTTGGTTGAGATTGACATTTCAATGTTTAAAGTGTGCTGGATAAGCATTGAAATTTTGATGAAAGCCAACAGCACACATGGGTGGAGACAGTGACATTGAACTAAAAGTGATTTGTAGTTGATGAGCACAAGATCATTCAGGGCGTATATCTGCAGAACACTAGTGGGTGTTTCTCGATCAGTGGGGCGTTTTCAGCCCACAATGGGCATTTTCAACCGCTTTACCCGATTTGCTGTAATCCACTGGGGGCTTGGTCTAGGGGCGGGCCTTCATGATTTTAGCAAGTCTGTTGAAAAATGGTTGAAAAACATTTACCTGTATTGTAGTTTTAAATTGACCACTGATTGGTAAACGCCCATTTTGTCTTTGCATGTGCACTTCAGTAGTCTAATGCTTCCTCATTAGAGAGAAAACAGGTGCATCCTATACAGACCTCTTGTTTGTTGAATCACCTGACATACATGACTTCTCTAGCACAGTTTCAAAAAATGGTGCATCTGCCTTATTTCTCTGTTCCTTTGTTTTGCATGCTTATTTGCATTTGATTTGTGATGTTACTCACTGTAATTAGATTACAAAGTTATTAAAGTGTTTGAATAAAGCATCCATTTTTCTACATTCTTAAAGAAATGCATCTTGCTTTAGTAAAGTTTATTAGGAATTTCCTGAATAAAGTTATGTCATTTAACAGATTTCTTAAAGGATTAGTTCACTTTTTAAAAAACTTTTGCTGATAATTTACTCACCCCATGTCATCCAAGATGTCCATGTCTTTCTTTCTTCCGTCGAAAAGAAATTAAGGATTTTGATGAAAACATTCCAGGATTGTTCTCCATATAGGCCTAATGGACTTCAATAGTAGCCAAAACGGTTCAAGGTCCAAATGACAGTTTCAGTGCAGCTTCAAAGGACTTTAAACATACCAGACGATGAATAAGGGTCTTATCTAGCGAAACGATGCGCCATTTCGAAAATAAATAAAACAGTTTAAGTATTATTAGCACAAATGCTCGCCTTGCTCTGTCCTGAGATGCACGTTCGTGACTCTCCTGTTCGAACTCGTTCATCAAAATGAACAAATCTTTTTTCGAGTCATTTTATTCAATCAACGAACGAAATGACTCGAAAAAAGATTTGTTCATTTTGAACGAGTCTTTTTTCGAGTCATTTTGTTCATTCAATGAACGAAATGACTCGAAAAAAGATTTGTTCATTTTGATGAACGAGTTCCAACAGGAGAACAGAGCAAGGCGAGCATTTGTACTAATAATACTTAAACGGTTTTATTTATTTTCGAAATGGCGCATCGTTTCGCTAGATAAGACCCTTATTCATCGTCTGGTATGGTTTAAAGTCCTTTGAAGCTGCACTGAAACTGTCATTTGGACCTTGAACCGTTTTGGCTACTATTGAAGTCCATTATATGGAGAAAATCCTGGAATGTTTTCATCAAAATCCTTAATTTCTTTTCGACTGTAGAAAGAAAGACATGGACATCTTGGATGACATGGGGGTGAGTAAATTATCAGCAAAGGTTTTTTAAAAAGTGAACTAATCCTTTAAGGTGCAAGAGACATGAACATGAGCATGAATGTTAACATAGCCCATGTCTTGTATCGGTCCGTGCTTGCATGCAGAACACATTGCTCCTTTAGTAGGAGTGAAGGGCGATGAAGATGGACAATTAAAAAAGCACCTCCTGATAATGCTGACATTGATTATACACTGAGTTGTTGTCGACAGCATAATCACCTGACCTGGGACTTGATGATATCCTGTATCTTATCACTGCTTAATCAGGTAATCATTCATATTCCTGAATCTGTATTAAATTTGAGAAATAACTGATTTTCATTCAGTTTAGCTTGTTTCCACTGAAACACAATAACAATAAAACATCTAGTGTTTATTAAGAAAGTGACTGACATGGCTATTTTGTGATATTTAAAGAGATTAGGGTCTACATAAGGTGAATCTGCAGCTTTAAAGGGATAGTTCAGCCTGAAATTAATATTATGTCATCATTTATTTACCCTCAAATTGTTCCAAACCTGTACAGTGTTGGGGAAAGTTACTTTTAAAAGTAATGCATTACAATATTGCGTTACTCCCAAAAAAAGTAACTAATTGCGTTACTTAGTTACTTTTTATGAAAAGTAATGCGTTAAATTACTTTTGCATTACTTTTTCTCATTTGGGCTGGGCTTGCTTGTTTGTTTTTTAATAACAACAAAAAAAGTTCTATTTTTGGCAAATGTTAAGGCCCTTTCACACCAAAAGTGCAAAATGCACTAATTTCCTTGTACTAAATGCAAGGAAATGCATGTTTACTCCTGTACAGTAGAGGGCGCCGCTCAAACAAACCGTTCAGCCATTCTTCATTACAGAACAATAGGATACAGGAGAAGGAAGTTCAACACGCTTATTTCTACATCTAATCTTGAGTAATTTTTGCCTATTAGTATAGTTGAATTAGATAATTGAAGGTTAGCAGCATTGGTTAATAAATTGAGATTAAATACATAAAATATATTTGTGTAATTTACTATAGTTAATTATAAAAGTTTTGCATAAAATTCTGAGATTGCATTTTACTGTTTTTATTCATTTTGAGGAATGCTGAATCTTTTCCTGCAAGTGAGATGAGTAAATGCATGTTCATATTTAGTCTAGAACTACAATAAGCATCATGTTTACTCTGCACACACACACACACACACACACACACACACACACACACACACACACACACACACACACACACACACACACACACACACACACACACACACACACACACACACCACCTCCTCACTTTGTTTCTATCAATATGAGGACAGGAGAATTGTCAGTCCATACATGTGAAAAAGTAACTAGCGTTACTTATTTGAAAAAGTAACTCAGATATTTTGTTGCAAATTGAAAAAGTAATGCGTTACTTTACTAGTTACTTGCAAAAGTAATCTGATTACGTAACTCAAGTTACTTGTAATGAGTTACCCCCAACACCTGCTGTACACAAAAGAAGATAGAGTGAAGGATGTTGGCAACCAGACAGTTGATATTAGCCATTGACTTCCATGGTATTATATGGCCACCGTCAACTTTCTGGTTACCGACATTCTTTAAAATATCTTATTTTGTGTTCAAAAGAAGAAAGAAACTCATACAGGTTTGAAACAACTTGAGGGTGAGTAAATGATGACAGACTTTTCATTTCGGGCTGAACTATCTCTTTAAAGAAATTTTCATTGAAAAAAACTAAAGATCTTTTTTATTCTACAAGATAAAAGTGTTATTTGAATGCTGTAGTTTCACAGAAAATTAACTGAGAAATGTAATGGCGTGTTTGTTCCTTTTCATGAAGAGTTTAGCTCCAGCACCTGGAAGTGTTCATTGATCTGATGACCTCGATTTAGGCCCCGTTTACACGAAGGGAAAACGCAGATATTTCCCTGCGGTTTGGCCTCTCGTTTACACGAAAACCCTGTTTTTATCACAGAAAACGATTATTTCTAAAAACTCCGGCAAAAGTGGAGATTTCTGAAAACGCCGGTTATGTGTTGCCATGTCAACTGGGAAAAACGGGGGTTTAGGTTCTCACGTGTCGATTCTGATTGGCTTTATCCTTCTCCTACACTGCCGCCCATAGGTTTGGCATAGTTATGATGCCGCTCGCGGCATATTTAAGCGGGTGTGTGCAAGATGTTATCATTGAAAATGGAGGGGGAAAAAATATTCGTTTCTCTTAATACTCGGCTATGTGTAAACGTAGCCTAACTGTCTCAGGAGTGTTTAATTAGGACTGGAGATAAATCCGACACCCCTGCTAGTGCTTTCTTTTGATATTAAAGCATTCATAGAAATAAATAAACTGAATTTTATGATACTATAATCGTAGTTAGAATATTTTGTTTTCAGTGACTTTAAAAAAAAGTGAATCATATTGTGTTTAGTATATTAACATTATTGAATGTGACTGTATGTATGACAAATGAATTGACTCGTTCTTGAGTAACATCATGCTTTCTTTTTCAGATTCCAGAGAACTCAAAGGAAAAGAGGCAGTATCTGATGATGCAAGACAGATTTTTAAAAACCTGAACCGCTGGACCTGTAGTTATGATGACATCAGACTTCTGAAGCCAAATTTATTTTTAAAGGTTGAAATGCTTTTGTCCTATTTCTCCCCCTTTCTTTAAAAAAATGATATTTGAATATAATTGTTGTCATTGATTGAATAAAATAAATTGACTCAACTGCTGGAAAGGTGTCATTTATATGTTAAATGGTTTTCGACAAATTTTGAAATGGTCAGGAATTTGTTACGCACCATTGAAGTGTGATTGAAATATTAATGTTTTTTCAACATTAATTGGTACATCAGATGGCAACATTGTTTGACATTCCTTTTCAGTCTTTCAACAAAATGTATTTAGTATCAACATACCATTGTAACATTGATCAAATCATATTACCAAAGATTATTTTTTGTTAATTTCAGTGTTAATTCAACAGCAGTGATGTAGATTCAACATCATAGTAACGTTGATTCAACAATATTACTATTGATTATTTTAGTTAATTTCAATATTGATTCAACAGCAGTGATGTATAATCAATCATAGTGTAACGTTGATTCAATAGCATTACCAATGATTTTTTGTTCAACATAGTTTCAACATTAACTGAGGGTGCAAAAGTGATATTGATAAAATATCACTTTGTAATGTTGAATCAATACTATTACCGTTGATTTTTGGTTGAATTCCCAACATTATTTCAACATTAACTGAGGGTGCAAGAGTGATACTAAAGCAACATTACTTTTTAACGTTAATTCAATGCAATTAGCGTTGACGCATCAACACTGAGTCAACATTGTTTCAATGATTACATGCTATCTGGGTAGTGTTGCGGCATCCGGGTTGCCAGCTCTGCTCTAGTTACCACAGCTGCAGCTACAACCTCGACATGTATTTTGAGCTAAATATCACAAAAATAGACTGGACTCTGAGGTTTTGCTAACTTAACCTAGAAGAGAACTACAAAGTAGGCCTATGCTACTTTTGGCAGATTTTGACACTGGTAAAACAAAAATCTATCAGTAACTGCAGCACTGCGTCGGTTAGACATACACCATCATGTTAACAATCTGCCTAACAGTATTTGATTTGGTACAATTCATTCATATCAAAGATTAAAGCAAGCTTACCTGTACGCTTGTGCCAATGGTCCAGAAATGAGCTGTGTCTGGTGCAGTACGTTGGTATAACCCCCGTTGATCTCCCAGTCAACCAAAAATCGATTGATTTTCAATCATATTTCCCGAGCAACTATACATTGATGCATTTTGAATCATATTTCACGGTTAACTATGTCAATGACTTTTCAACAACTGCGTCGTTTCCCGGTCAACTATAAATCAATGACTATTCAACTCATTCAGCGATCACCCGGTAAACCAAATAGCAATGCTTAATCAATCATAAAGATAACTATCAATATTGTTCCAATATCGTTGCCATCAACATTAATAACATCAGGTTTTCATTGACATGGTAATGGTGATTTAACATTATTTTGCATTGAAATTTAAATATCAACCTTATTGATGATTCAGGTGGGAAAACAATGTTTATTCAATATTGGCTTGCTGTCTGGGTAACTCCCTTTTAAAATGTAAAGCATGGGTTCAGGTGGGCATTTGAAGAAATAATTCATAGTTGTGATGTGTATGACCACAAGAAGGCAAAGTGCATCCTATGCATCAATGTTTTAGTCATTAAGTAGCAATTATGTTTGTTGAACAGTGATAACAGTAGTATTGATTCCTTTGTGGTTGTTGATTAATAACAGAGCATGTTTTTGCATAAGAATGTTGTGTAAGGTGAATCGTGTATTTCAGTTACAGGATTTATAGCGTTCTAATGTTTTTAATGTCTCTATATGTATGTCTGCTGTGTTGCCACCAAAAGAAGCAATAGTTTATCCATTAAATGTAGTTTTTTTTTTTTACTGTCTCACTACTCATGCCTTCTTTGACCAGCTTGACCAGGCTAACTTGTGTGTCATCTCCCATGCCCAGAATTACTAGTATTGCATGATTTCAAAACATTTCAGTCATCCTGATAAACCAGTTCTCATGCAGTCTTCACACTGGTTCTTAGCCCTACACTATATAAAGCTAGACACTTTCTGAATTTCAATCCTAAATAAACGCTCAGTCGATGCATTATATCGATCAGACACAATTACAACAGGTATTTTTAGAGTGGGACCTTAAAGGCATAAAAAAGACCGACACTTTTACAGACTGCAAAGGACTGCAAACAAGTAAGGAAAAATCTCACCTAAAAAGATACCTACTGCTGTTTACTATACTGTGTTTTTATTAGAGAATTATGGTTACTGTGGTATTTTGGTAGACACTGTTTGGGAAATGTGCTTTCACGGTCTGTAGTTCGGTACATTTGGTCCGGACTAAAAATTATACTTTGTAGCCTATCATTTTCAGGCGTTTTGGTTCCTTTTCACACCTGGTACGAATCAGTTGATGTTGATGAGTTGATGAAACGAACCAAAATGCAGTCACGAGACAACATCCACATCACTCATTGGCCAGATGTGTCTTGAACATATTTTCACAACTGCACTTCGATTGGTCAGAAAGAATTAACGTGCGGGAAAATTCTAACAGAAATCCCGGAAGTAAACAAAGCGGAGGAAAGTCCGGCAGACATGCGGAGAATTCGCTCACAATGTAGAAGCAGCACGAGCTTTATCCTTTCGCAAATCCCCTCATAAACAACAAAGTTAGAAGCGATATAAATAAGAGATCAACTGTGCAGTGCGGACAACTTCAGTGTTTATGATGAGAGAGTGTTAGTGAGAGTTCAGAACGTTCAGAAGTCAGGACAATAATAATTTTGTTTGACTACGGCACCTGGTTTAGTCCAAAAATGCGCAGTTTTATGGCAGTTGGCTCTGTTCGAGGTTGGATCACGTTCTCACCACAAACGAACCGATCCAGAGTTCGCTTGAAAGCGTACCGAGACCAATAAAATTATAAAATGAATATTAAATAGTTGTTTTCTATGTGAATATATTGTAAAATGTCATTTATTGCTGTGATCAAAGCTGAATTTTTAGAATCATTACTCCAGTCTCCAGAAACATTTCTGATTAGTATCAATGTTGAAAACAGTTGTGATGCATCAGATTTTTGTGGAAACCACTATAGTAGCCTATTTTTTTAAGAATATTTAATGAATAGGTAGTTCAAAAGAACATTTATTTCAAATATAGTTTGTAAAATTATAAACATCTCTACCATTACTTTTGATAAATTTAATAAAATCTTGGTTAATTTTTTTATAATAACTGCCTGCCTGTGCATTATGCTGCCCATTACACTACTACTAGTCAATAAATAAATGGATATGTGTAAAAAGGGATTAAGTCAACATTATTTCAGTAACTGTGGAATAAGAGAAAGAAAAGTATGTTGGGGTAAAAACACCGTTCAGTTGAAGGGAATACAGTTCCCCTAAAAAAAAAAAACACATTGTAGCCAAAAAAGCTGCACCATTGCTGTGTTCATTTTCAGAACACAAATAAAGATCTTCTTGTTGAAATTTGAGAGCTTTCTGTCTCTCCCGGACAGCTATGCAACTAACACTTTGACAGTTAGAAAAATTCATAAAGGTATCATAAAACTAATCCATATTAATTGAGCATTTTAGTCCAAATGTTCTGTAGAGCTGATCGCTTTATATGATGAACAGATTGAATTGAACATTGATCAGCGAACATAAACAGAAGCTCAACAGATCTTGCTTGATGCGTGAGAACAAACCTCTTACAGAAGCTCAAACGTGATGTGTAACACGAGAATGAACCTCATTGGTTCTTACAGAAGTTTAAACGTGATGCGTAACACGAGAATGAACCTCATTGGTTCTTATAGAAGCTCAAACATGATGCGTAACACGAGAATGAACCTCATTGGTTCTTATAGAAGCTCAAACATGATGCGTAACACGAGAATGAACCTCATTGGTTCTTATAGAAGCTCAAACATGATGCGTAACACGAGAATGAACCTCATTGGTTCTTATAGAAGCTCAAACATGATGCGTAACACGAGAATGAACCTCATTGGTTCTTATAGAAGCTCAAACATG
The DNA here is from genome assembly GCA_036326025.1 of Chrosomus eos. Classification (NCBI taxonomy): domain Eukaryota; kingdom Metazoa; phylum Chordata; class Actinopteri; order Cypriniformes; family Leuciscidae; genus Chrosomus; species Chrosomus eos. The sequence goes on along the minus strand of CM070837.1, from coordinate 6,358,551 downwards.
ATGCGTAACACGAGAATGAACCTCATTGGTTCTTACAGAAGCTCAAACATGATGCGTAACATGAGAATGAACCTCATTGGTTCTTGCACGTCAAGAGAACATGCTTGAGCTTCTGTTTACTACAGCTGATGTGTGAGTTGATGAATGTTCAACAGAAACTGAATGAGAAAGTCTTAGTTAGACAATTGGTGTTAGTATTTAGAGGCTTTTCTGAATCTTTCAAAAATTCTCACTTTTTCTGTTTTACTTCTCAGTATGCCTGTAGACACATTATCAATCAGGAATCGTTCCGCCATTGGCCGCTTTCCAGCCGGTACTCTTGCACTGGAGGATCCAGAGAAGGTGAAGCTAAAGAAGCCAGAGACGAAGTGGTCATGTTGCACATGGATTCGCCAGTGCTGCGTCCGCTGCTTCTGCCGCAAAACAACAGATCATGGCGTCCCAGCTGGATCTACAGAAACCACAGAGTTACCGGAGACAGGTAACCTAACTGGACAGAGAGTGTTTAGGCTCCAGAAATAAAGCTTGAACAAATATTAAAGTGATGGATCACCTAAGAATGAACCCAAACCTGTGACTTTCTTTCTTCTGTGGAAGGAAAATATTTATAATAATGTTCTACAGAAGACTGTCAAATGATGCCAGAATATTTATTTTTGGATCAATATAAAATGCACAACATCCAAGCTCTGTCTCTCTCTTTCAGGTACCATACTGGAAGTGCGTTCAATAGACCTTCTCAAATCCAACAAAGAATCAAACCGACTTGAGCATCATACAGATCGCTACCGCAGCGAAAACCTCATTATCCGCAGAGGCCAGACCTTTCAGATTTTGATCGAGCTCTCTAGACCTTTCAACTCGAAGACAGATAAACTTCACTTAGATTTGAAACTAGGTCAGTTTTGCCATCTTTAGCCCAAACAGTTCCTTTAAATTGTATTCACGACTTCTTTCAACACTAAAAATTCTCACCAACTTTTGATTTGTATACATCTCAAGCTTATGTTTTGGTCTTAAAAAAACCTTTGTATGTGCATTTTCTTTCAGGTAATCTTCCAGATGTGTCCAAAGGCACACATGTGATTGTTCCTTTGGTTGAGGATCTGCAGGATAACTGCTGGGAGGCCAAGATAGTTGAACAGAAAACAAACAAATCACACTGTATGTCAACTCTCTGCCAACTGCTGCTATTGGCAAATACAGGCTCTGTGTTGTAACACGTTCCCCGACGGGCGAGGCCATGTCTTCGGACAGTCCTGACAATGACATCTACATGCTGTTCAACCCCTGGTGTGAAGGTGAAAACAAGGGTGGGGTGAGAGAGAGATAAGGGGAATGATAACATCAGGAAATACACATAATGAAAATAGTAGTGTGATTTTATCTGGAACATTCCACAAATACTGTCCTGTGACGGTTTCTAGTAAGACCTTTATTAGCTGGTTCAGGTGTGTTTAATTGGTGTTGGAGTGAAACTTTGCAGGACAGTGATCCTCCAGGAGCAGGACTGGACACCGCTATTTTAAACTAATCAAATGTCTGTCCCGCCTAAATTGGGATTTTGTCCTGTCCCACTTTAGATGTCTTGACCTTCTTATCTGTATCCAATAATGTTTACATAATCTACTGAACTGATCTTCAATTAATTTAGAACGTTAATTTAGTTCTGAACGTATTCAAATGATCATTATATTTTACTGTCCCACATTTTGCGCACAGCTTCATAACGTATGATTATATTAAGTCTTTAATTGTGACAATTTAGACAAATATTAAGTACATCAAGTATATAATCAAGACAAATATATATCATGTAATGAAAAATAAGTCATTAAGAAGTAGTAGGAGTATTAGTTTCAGTGCCTGTTTTGTCCCATTTGTGGACAGTGCCACCTCATTTTTGTCCTTTATTTTCGACACGTTCTTTCTCATTCCAAGATGCTGGGAAATGGAAACTCTGCTTCATCCTCTTTCTCTTCCTCTTCTAGGCGACTCTGTGTACATGGATAATGAGGAAGAGAGGAAAGAGTATGTTTTAAATGACATGGGAATAATCTATTACGGAACTGACAACCAGATCGGAGGCAGGCCGTGGAATTTTGGCCAGGTCAGAGCAATGCATCCATATAAACATATCTATTGTTTTCATAAAAACTTAATTCCAGCTCAACTAAAACGTATGGCAGAAAAACAGATTTCAAATTGGATTATATTTAATTTCATTCAAAGATAAAATAATTTTTTTAACAAAACACATTCTTCTGTATCTTAGTTTGATAATAGCATCCTTCCATCATGTCTGTTTTTGCTGGAGCAAAGTGGTACCCCAGCATCAGGATGGGGAGATCCTGTCAATGTGGTCAGGCTTTTATCTGCAATGGTGAGTTTGAATGCTCATTTTAAGGGGTCATTATTATTTCTGTTCACTGGGGTCCACTTATAATGACAACTTTCTTCTCTGAGCCCCCTATCTTATTACAGTCTTTAACAACATCTTTCATGAACGTTATCATTCACTGTACACCCTAATGCTAAAAAAAAGTAATTGATTAAACTGTGGGTGAACTTAAATTAAACAAATTGGTTCAATCAAATTAACTTTTATGAGTATTTATGTCACGGTGTGGGTTCATGTCTTGTTCCTGTCTGTCTTGTGTTCCCCCCATTATTGTGTATTTGGTTTAGTCCTGTCTAGTTTTCCCACTCCTCGTTTGTGTTCATGTTTTCCACCTGTGTTTCTGATTAGCCACGCCCCCTTGTTATCTTGTTTAGCTTGTTTGCCTGTCTGTTTATACCTCTGTGTTTCAGTTGTGGTTTGTCGGTCGTTGTTGCTTGTAACTGTCTCCTCGTTCCTGTTCTGAGTTCCTGTTCACCCTGGGGGCTGTTCCATAAACCAAGATTAGAGTATAAGCCAGGCTTATTTCGGTTAGTCAGGCTTATTTTTGGTAGATTCGGTTTCATAAATCAAACTTAAAAAAGTTCAAACTCAGTTACCCTGGCAACTTATGCTGGGAAACTAGCCTGGTCCAGGGCAGGCTAACTGTCAGGCTAAGCCTCAGTTGTTACACAGATCCTCAACACTGACCGACAAGAACACAATGATATTACCACTGACACTCTCTAATACCATTATTGGACTTTATTAACACTATTAGTCCAAAAATAAATACACAGTATACAGAAAATCAACTTATATAAGGCTACAATATAGACACATATATAAGGGGTTTTAAAGTTGTCCGTTTAGGACATGTCATTTTTATAATAAAGACATTTTAATTAAGGAGTGCCTCGGTTATCAGAGAATTATTTCTCTACACTGTCACACTATATTTGTATACTGTATTTATAGATATAGATATATAGATAGATTAAAAACAATAGACCTATACACTACAGTTTTTGTTTTTTTACTGGCTGAATGTTTTGTGCCCAAGATTTAATTAGATTGTTTTAAAGATTTATGAATACATTTCTCTCTGGTTTTATTTGGCAGTTTGTCTGGTTTTTGTTTAAGTACATGTTTATGATTATTAGAAGAACATTAGAACACAATCAAAAAAAAATCTTTTTAAAGCAGAAGTTAAAATCACAAAATCAAAAAATAAATAATTACAAAAGCACAGTATAAATTTTAACTGGTAAGATTAATCTGAGCTTAATTGACAGTATATTAGCCTACATTTGATTTACCCCAAATACACTTGTAGGTTTAAAATTCTAAATAAGGGACATATAATGTCCAACTAACAAAAATTTTAGCACATATATATATATATAGTTCCTTTAAAGACATCATATTTTCCCCCAATAAATATTCCTTATTTTTCCTTCTACTTTTTTTTTCTTTTGTGATAATACCCACCAACACATACATATGAAATAAATAAAAATATAACATTCACATATATCAAACTCTTATAATGACACATAATTCCTAATAGTTATTGAAGTAATATTATTCAAATATCAAATATTCAATATTAAATAAGTAAATAAATAAAATAACAAATAACAAGAAATAAAAGGGAAGGTTACATAAAAATTTAGTTAATGTAGGCTAATATATATTCCTTTATTTTATGGAATATTCTTTGATTTTAGAGTTGCACATATCTTTTCAAAATGTATACATTTGTTCTTAATTTAATGTTATCCTCTCCATAATGTACTTTAGAAACTAAATCTAACCACTCATTTAAAACTGGGGATTCTTGCTTTCTCAAAAAAATTATTGCATTAAAAGCTGTAATTCTCAGCATTCTAAATACATCATCTTTATTACGTAGCATAGATCCTATACCCAAAACTATATTTTGTATCTTTATATATTTAGTTTCTTAAAAAAAATTCTTCCCTGAATTGGGCTACTTCTGTTCAATTTCTTTTTTTTTTTTATTAGAAGTATAAAATATATGAGTGTAATGAGCTAGAAGTTCACTGCAACTTATCCAACATCCTAAAGATAAATTATTATAATTAGAAGATAATCCTCGTGTTATAAAATATCGCATATTAATTTTCCAAGCAAAATGTATATTTTAGTGTATAAATGTATATAATTATTGCAGACCTATTTGGCGCGCATGCGCGCAGCAGCGCTCGTTCAATATGAAGATTAGCAGCAAAATGGATACATTTGCACGACTTTCTAACATTTACAGATGGAGAATATAACCGTAAAATGTAATTTTTGCACTGAGGGGGAAAAAAAACATGTCACAAACGCATAAAACAGCACAAAATATACGCTGTTTGATGGTGGATCGATTTGATCCACGATCGACCTCTAGGGCTGCTTCAGAAACGCGTGCACACGCAATTATCTAGACTAGATAAACCTGGATCAAATTAGTGAGATTGCGTGAACTTCAATTACCTTTTATGGAACCACTTTAGCCCCAACTTATTTGTTAGGCTCATTCAAGTCCGGTTTTGGAGTTTAATCCCCGCTTTTCTAAGCTTCATTTATGGAACAGCCCCCAGGAGTATCTGTTCATCTGTTTGTTTATTAAATGAATGCTTGCACTTGGATTTTCTCTGCTTAATTCCTGCCTCATCACCACAATTTAGAACTTTATATTTATTTTGAGTTCACAAAACTGATAAATCTGAATTGTTTCGTTTTATAAAACTTTTTTTTTTCTCTAGAAAAACTTAAATGTAACTGAGACTTAGTAGTGTTTAATGTTTAGCTATGCTAATTTAGAAGTTTAAGGGGGGAAGGTTGGGGGAGGGGGGGTTGGTTTGATGATTTGATGACAAACCATGATCGTTTGATTTACCATCATGACCAACTGCATCAAATAGGGAGAACCCAGTAGCAGATCTAGACAGGTGGTGCTGGGGAGGAGGAGGATTAAAGATATTCTCATGGCCCACACAACTGAGATCAAGACAGAAAAAAATAAGATTGCATAGACAGGAAAGAAAGATCGACTGGCTGCTCCAACCAACTTGAAAGAACATATCAGTTATCATGACTGAACAATGCATAAATTCAACCATTAAAAATATCCAGATGCAATAGAAGAATATTTTGTCGTTTGACAGATTAACTCTCCCGATGACAACGGTGTGTTGATAGGCAACTGGTCAGGTACGTACGATAATGGCATGGCCCCCACGTTCTGGAATGGCAGCAGTGACATCCTGAGACAGTACTACGAGAACGGAGGAACACCGGTCAAATACGGGCAGTGCTGGGTCTTCTCTGGGGTCACCACCTCAGGTAAGAGCATGTGTCTGAGAATGTGTAAGAACGAATGTCAATTTGATTTGAGCATAACAATTAAACCTCTTTCTCATTTTCAGTGATGAGGTGTTTAGGGATTCCCACCCGGAGCGTTACAAACTTCGAGTCTGCTCATGACACAGATGTTTCCTTGACAACAGATGTGTATTTAGATGAGAATTATGAGCCGATTGAGGAGCTTAATCAAGATTCTGTCTGGTTAGTTCAAATTTCATTTTAATATTTTATTTTATTTTAAACAAATCTAGACAAGTACTGAGTACACTGTAATGTTAAATAGCTTAACGTATTATTGTTACTCCTCAATGGTGCACCGTTCAAGCCTGTAATAGGATCAGCGTCAAACAAAACATGGCAGTAAACATACAAACGTCCCTGTCTTGTCTCTGCAGGAACTTCCATGTGTGGAATGACTGCTGGATGGCCCGTCCAGATCTACCCGTGGGTTTGGGGGGTTGGCAGGCAGTAGATGCCACGCCTCAAGAGACCAGTCAGGGCGTTTTTCGCTGTGGCCCCGCTTCTGTCGCCGCTGTCCGGAATGGACAAGTTTTCCTCAAGCATGACACACCATTTGTATTTGCAGAGGTATCCCTAAAACTTCTGATTTATAACTTCATTTTTAAAGGAGGCCGAAAGAGTCTTGTAGGTACTGAATGTTTCACTCTTTTTTGTTCAAGGTGAACAGTGATAAAGTCTACTGGCAGCGGACTGCTGATGGCACCTTCACTCCCGTCCTAGTTAAGAAGAAAGCAGTCGGTCTCTGCATCAGCACTAAAGCAGTTGGTTCTGATGAACGAGAGGACATCACGCACCTCTACAAATACTCGGAAGGTAAAAAAATATATATATTAAAAGGGTAATCAACTAAAAACTTAAGTAGTCTGATTGACTATTCAAACCCTGAAGAAAAGATGGGTGGAGAAATGTTGAATGTTCCTGATGTTAAAGGGAAAAAAAAATAGATACTTCCAGGTTTCTTTATACAACTGTGAATCCTAATCAAATTTAAATCTAAAGGCCATTGCACACTGAGTCCGAAATTCGCATCCGAAATTTTCGCACGTTAAAAAAAAAAATCGACCTCACGTTATGTCAATCACGCTTGCACACTGCCTCCGAAACTTTCGTCCGTCAAAAAAAAATTCGGATCAGGTTCGATTTTCTGCGTTTTTCGCATCCACAGCCAGCATTTTGAGAGGTTTTTTGACTATTCAGACCCACCGACCGCACAAGCGAACGACACAATCCAGAATGGCATCTGATACACTTCGTCTCGCAGCACAAAGTACTGTATGATAAACAAACCATACAGCTGTTCTGTATGCCCAGCGTGTCTGCCGGCCGCGCGCGCGCGCGCGTGTGTGTGTGTGTCTTTTTTGGTGGTGTTCTTTTTAATATGTGGCTCAGTATCGCTAGCAAAACATCAAACTGTTCCTTGACATTCTGAGGTAAATTTTGAATCGCTCGGGATAATTGCGCAACTCCTTGATGAGCTGAAACTCTCCTTCCTCTCGGCACAAGATTGGATGGACCCTCTTCTTTTTCTCTTTTAAAGAAGAGAGAGGGCAACAAAATCATCCTCACTGCTTGACGAATCCATTTTTTGCGTTTTTTTCCGCAAAGGTTTAATAAATACGCATCGGACTCAGTGTGCAAGGTTTCTGTGCGTGACGAATTTTTAGGCTGATGAACACGAAAAAACGCATACGAAAAAATCGGAGTCAGTGTGCAATGGCCTTTTATCTGGTTTAAAACACATGCGGGAAGATCTTATACTTTTATTCATCAGTGGTGGATGATCAAGTACTTGTGTAAAAGTACAGATACCTACATAAAATGTTACTCCAGTAAAAGTATATGCTAATTTTCAGTAAAAGTACAAAATACTTTATTTTTAATGTGCTTAATAAGACATGAATCAGGGAGTGAGTTAACTGGAGGAGACTGAAGATGTTGACTCAAGAACAGATCAATCTAATTTTCAAATGATCAGTGCGCTTTTGTCATTGAGTATATCAGACATGCTATCAGCAGCCACATCACCCTGTAGCCCAAGACTGGTAATCCACCTCATCCACTGAAGCTAAGCAGGACTGAGCCTGGTCAGTACCGGGATGGGAGACTCCTGGGAAAGCTAAGTTGCTGCACCCCTCCTCCTCATTTAGCTCATGCCAGCAAGCGAACGCTGGACCAATATTAATTTTACTTTTTCTCTTTCTAGTCTCCTCCGACAAAACCTTTGCCTTCTTCGTTTTAGTTGCTGCTTCGGCCATGACAACATACAGACGGCAAGCAAACACTAGTTGGGCTCTCGCGTCAGAATTTGAGGAAGTTGGGGGTGGTGGGGGATGTGAGGTATGCTGTAAGCAATCGAATTTTGTAGTTCTTTTTGTGCTCTGGTTACTACCCGAACCCTGAAGTTAGTAAAAACGATACAGACACTGTCAGGCTATGGCAGACGTGTCATTCAACCTATTGTAAGTCGATGTACCATCTCAAGGGTCTTGGAAGTATATTTTGAAAGTTAAAAAAATACATAGTGTTGCTTTAAACAGAGGTCCCACTCTCGTGGTCAATAAAAATCCCAGGATGTCTTTCGAACCAGTAGGGGTGTAACCCCGGCATCCTGGCCAAATTTGCCCAGTCCATCATGGCCTCCTAATCATCCCCATATGTGTATATATGTATATATATGTATATATATATATATATATATATATATATATATATATATATATATATATATATATATATATATATATATATATATATTATATATATATATATATATACTGATTGACTTCATCATCCAGGTGATGCTGCACATTGGTGGTGGTTGAGGAGATTCCCCCTTCCATGTAAAAGTGCTTTGAGTGCAGAGAAAAGCGCTATATAAATGTAATGAATTATTATTATTATCATCTCTTGGTTTCTTTGAAGGTATGAAATTAGTTTCCTAAAGTTTCCTAATATTTTACAAGTTTCAAGAAGTTACAATTAAGTGGCTCTAAAAATGTCATGTGGTGTAACCAGCAAGTAAAAAGTAATAATAACATTTCCCTTTCACCTTGAATACAGTACATGCAAGAGCACATACCTTAATCATTAACAGGTCTTAAATATATATATTTTTTAAAGTTTTTTTTTTACAAATATAAATATTATAAAAAATATATATTTTAGCATATAACATAAATTATTAATACATTCAGTTTTTGGGAAGTCACATCCTGAGCTAACCATGCCTTGTGATAAAAAGTATAAATGTTGTGGTATTTTAAGTCAATTTTAATTTTAATTCAGAAAATAAAAACATGCTCATCATAAAAAGTCTTTGTATGCATTTTTGAAAAAGTTTTCAAGAAAAATCTTTTAATGTACTTATGAAAAAATAAAAAAATCCAGATAAAACAATGAGCGTCACATCTCTATTCCTTTGTTAGATTCAGAGGAAGAACGCATTGCTGTGGAAACAGCCTGTCAGTACGGCTCTAAAGCAGGGATCTACGCTGTCTCCAGTGCGGATGACGTCACCGTTCAGATCACCATGGATGGAGAAGAGCCTCGGCTTGGTGCAGACGCTAAACTGAACGTCACGGTGAAGAACACAAGTGCAGAACAGCGCACTTTCAACCTCCACAGCCAGGTGGCTATTATTTACTATACTGGGGTGTATAAATCTACAATAAAGAAAGACCAGGTACCCATCGAACTCCAACCCAATGAAGGTGAGAGACCTTAACAGAGTGCAATAATGCAATGTTTAATTCATATTGGATTACTGATGCCAATTAGAGATTAATTTTACGGTCTTACTCGTCATAGTTGAGACTGTGGAGTGGTGCCTGCCATATGATCACTATAAAGACCAGCTGGTGGACCAGGCCATGCTGATGCTCACTCTCACTGGACGGGTCACACAGACCCAACAGGTTCTGGCTACCCAGTTTCGCTTCAGACTGCGCACACCAGACATAGTCATCAAAGTGAGTTTAAAAGACTTCTCTGTTTTAAACTCAAAATGATTCACATGTATATATGGAGACTAATATGTGTGGTAAATTACGGTTAGAAGGCCAATTTTAGGTATTAGTTTTATGGAATCAACTCTGAAATCTCATTTAATGTCATGACACTTGTTTTAAATGTGAGCTCCTCTACCTTTCAGCCTGAAGGAGATGCTGTAGTAGTTGGGAAAGAGTTGAAGGTTACGATCGTTTTCCAGAACCCACTTAAGCGCACACTAAAGAACGTGAAATTTCGCATTGAAGGACTGGGATTGCAGAGTGTCAGGGAGGTTTCCTACGGGTAAGATGCTCAATGTCAAATGTCCTCATTATGGTCTGTGACTGCTTTCAATACACAGTTGTTAGAACAACTATCTCTCAAAAGTTTGGGGTCCGTAAGAGGTTTGAATGCTTTTAAAATAATTATCTTATGTTCACCAAAGCTCCATTTATTTGATAAAAAAAAAAAAAAATAATAACTAAATAGTATTACCAATTAAAATAGCTGTCTATTTGAATATTGAATATTATATTTTAAAAATGCAATTATGGCAAAACAAAAAAAGCCAAACTATATTTCCAAAAGCATACACAAGGTATACATGTAATACATTTTGTTAACCGTTTCACAGTCTAGTAACTGATATAACATAATATCAATATTTAGCACAAAAATGCAGTGTAACAAATCAATTCAAAAACATGGAAACACGTTTTTTCTCACTCTCTATTGTTTATATTTTTTCTCAGAGATATACAAAGCTTGGCCACGGTGACGCTGACAGAGAAGTTTATTCCCTCTGAGGCTGGGCCACAGAAACTTCTAGCTTCACTCGACTGCCGTCAACTAACTCAGGTGCATGGAGTCGCCAACATCGATGTCAAAGCAATGTGAACAATCTCTTCAAGAGGAGAAAGCTGCACTGCACTGGACCTTCAGTGGCTCTGAATCTCATGTGGAAGATCTCCATCCAGGACAATCTTTCCCAGCCATGTCTGAAGACTTGCTTCTCTCTAGAAAATGCCTTTTTGCTCCAACATCGCAAGGTGTTACATTATACATAAAACATATAAGACAATAATATTATATAACAGTTATTATATAAATAATAACAGCCAATTTTTTTATAGTTTAGTACAAGAACCACCTGTTAATGTTTTAAATGGCTTACCTTAACAATTGAGAATATAATTTATTTGAAAATAGAAAAAAATTCTAAATATATATTAATGAATATATAACATATTATTATTACTACACATCACAACACCGTAAAGAAAATGAAAGATATCAATAAAAACATCAAATAATCTTTGTACTTAATTCATTGAATCAATTCACTAAAAACAGTAATTTATGGATTTGTTTAGTTACTTGTTTTTTTGTTTACATCATTACACCAGTAGCTGGCAGCGTAAGTCATATATTTCATTCAAAATATTTATTCAAACACTCTTTTCCATACAACAACAATTCATAGTCATCACTTCTGGCATCCTTCAAAAACTATAAACATACCCAAAATATTACACATGACTTATGTGCTACAGTATATTTGTTTTAAGACATACAATGGGTTTGTGAGAATAGACCAATGCTATTACAGGTTTCATTTTTTTATTTGTATATTTTTTAATGTTATTCTAATGTATTCCTGATCATTTTTTGTACTCTGTGATTTCTGTGAATTTGTCTTTTTTCAAAGATGCAAGTTTTACTGAAGGAGTAAAAAAAAAAACACTAGGCCAATGTTATATATTTTGTTTAGTTGATTACCTACAATATCCCAAATGTTTCCAACTATTTGTAAATCGTGAGAAAATTGCGATTTTAACCAAGGAAACGGGCCGTGTGAGCAGGGGGAGGAGTCACCAGTAAAGGGGAGGAGCAAGATGGCAGAGTGAGCAGTTGTAAAAGTTGCAGGGTCCGACAGAAAAAGTGATTTTGACATCCAAAACAGTTAATTTTGAACAACAGTCACCCCTTAAGTCATTGTGAGGTAGACATCACTCTTTAAAAAGACTATTGTGAGACACTTTTTTGAAAAGACGCACAAAATAATACACTCGGAAAGAAATGGCTAACACTCAGGACCAAGCTAGCCTCAATGAACATAGTCTCAGCCTCAGACGTCACGCCCACGGAACGTTGGCTAAACTTCTGATGCATATGGTCAAAGAACGTATATTTACAAGAAGTGAAAGCCAATAGAACGTTCCATTGCAACACCAGCGCCCAGCAGCAGCGCTACGCTTCCGCCATTTTGGGGTGAAAGCCTCTCGGCAGTCATATATTATACATATATTTAGTCCAGTGCAGAGGTCATTTTTATGTTGAAATAATTATGTAAAAAGAGGGGGCAGCGCCAGATAATTTTTAACGCAGGTGCTGAGGGGGTGCTAGATCATTGACAGGGGAGCTGCGCACTTATAGCCTATATTGTATACTATTATTAAATGAGCAAAACTTCAATATTTAATATTCAATAATTTTAATTATCACAACTAAAGTTTTAATTTTACTAAATCGAATAAGCACAACATTCAGCATTCAATCTACAAATTATTATTTATAATGTTATTTCGACATAATATCTCGTTATTTCGACATACATAATATGTGAGTGTGCAACATAATCAGAAAGTAGCCTATTTCTTTTCCTTTGGAATAGTTTCGTTTAAAGATTTAGTTGCCAGCTTTCTATATTTCTCATGTCTGAGGCATATTTCGGCTAATTTATGATGAGATTCGCTCAAGTTCACGAGCAATGCAAGTGACCGAGCCTGCTATATTTGCTTATTTATTAAATCCAGGCAATTGGTTGATTAAATTTTTTTTTATTAAGATACAATTTACACAAAACGAAATTAATTTTAAAGAAAGGCTTTCTACAAAACATAACGTAGGCTAATGAGTCAAAATCACGTATGACCAACTTCATGTCTCCCGATATCATACTCATGCTGTCCACTTTTCATAATCAACATGGGGAAAAAACATTATAATATTTGAACAAATATGAAACTAAATGCGCTTATTTAATGGCTACAACAACACGTATAGCCTGCAGTAGTAGGCCGACAGATTCTCTACTTGTACAACTATTAGGCCTATACAACAACAGCAATAGAAATAGCTTTACAGTAAACTTCTTATATCGTATATTAATGACCGTTAAAGCAAGAGTATGTAAACAAAAACACAGCCACTGTACAAAATTGTGGCAATTATAGGATTACGGACACAGCAATGCATAAGATCATGATCATGTTTGTATCATGATCCAGGGGATTAAAACGTACAAAATATATTTCAGGCCAAGTGGAGTTGGTAACTAATAATAGTAGTAAATGTGTAAAGTTGCATAAAATGTGCCACCTAGTGGCTGTTACCAGAAAAGCATCAGAGTTTCGCCTCTTGTGCTTCTATACTCTTTGATATGGTACACTTAAAGGGTACCTATCATGGAATTTTGAAAATTACCTTTCATGTAGTGTGTAACATAGATCTAAGTGAACAAAAACATCCTGCAAAGTTTTAAATATGAAAGTTCACCGTATACAAAGTTATTGTCTCTCAAAAGTAAGAGTCGACTCTGAGTCGCTGATATGAATCGATAGACAAACGATGCTTTTCTCTAGCTTTCATACGTCACTTGTACAAGTTATTTGAATTCGACACGCCCATTCAGTGCGCGCGCCGAGCAGACAGAGAAACCTGACAACAACATGTCGACGAGACTCTGTTCTGAAGTGCGAATCAAAAGCAAACTTTTTTTTTCACTGCCCAGGGACAAGCATGTGAAGACTCAGTGGCTAAAGTTTATATTTACAACTATACCACACAAGTATAGCCACCTTGAGCTGTGTTCGCGTTATTTTAATGACGATCGCTTCACAAACACAAATGCTTTCAAGTGTGGATTCGCAAGTCGCTGATATAGGAAGGTTCAATACCAAGTTTATTTGGATCAGCTTCCTCCTCCGAATCACAACCTGTAAGTACTATTAATAATTGTTGCTTTTGTGTGTGTGTGTGTGTGTGTGTGTGTGTGTGTGTGTGTGCATGCGTGTGTGTGGGAGAGAGTGAGAGTTAAGCTCAGCAGCTTCTAGGTCTCCAATGTCATTTTTTTTGTTTTTTGAAATATGTGAAATTATGTGAAGCGTATTGTAGTACTGCAGTGCTTTATCAATATGTTTAAGCTTTGGGCTAACGCAAAATATAACTGACTGCGTCATCTGACCAATCACCGCCGATTAGCGTCACGCAAAGGAGGGGTTTGGACAAATGAGTCGTCAAACGAATCATTAGGGAGTCGGTGAGCAAATCAGGTAAAAATAAATGCATATTATAAGACAACAAAAGTGTTTTTTGTCATTGCATGCATGTAAAACTGTTGTTGGGGACTCCCAGAACATTATTAGGAACATTTTAAATGCCATAATAGGTACCCTTTAACTGGAAACACTTCAGGAATGTCGAAGTCGTCATCTGATTGGTTGAATTTTATCGGATTTCCGGGGGTGCGCGAGTGTATAGTTTATTTTTGGTCCGCCAAGAAAACAAAGCGCAGACGTCTGATTGCGGAAGAAACACTGTTGTGTTTAACATGAGTGACAATGAGCATTTATCAAGATCAGCCTAAGGTAGGATTCTCAAAAGTATGCGAGGTTCACGGCTTAGACTCTTTAAGAGATGTCCAGGAGTTTTCTTTGAGGTACTTAGTGGAGACAAAAAGAGATTTTAGCCTGTTTGCCGACGGGATTTGGGAAGAGTATTATTTTCCAAGCCTGGCCGACCCTTTGTCAGCATTTAGAAGGATTCCCAGCAGATCCAATTTTACTAGTTGTGTGTCCCCTCCAGTTGGGCAGTAACGCAGTTACTTTTGACAGTAACTAATACTGTAACGCATTTCTTTTAAAAATAAATTAACTCCGTTACCGTTACCATATGGTGCGTTGTCCGTTACTTTTTAAAATTAATTTGCTAGTTGCTGGAGCGGCTTAGAAGTGTGCGCTGTCATTACACAGTTCGAGAGCACTGAGGAGACTACTAGCATTATTTACAGAGCGAGAGGACACATAAACTATCACTGGCTGTCTGAGTTGTTTCCGTTAACACGTGAGGCAGCGCGAGCACGGAGATTACAAGCTGCACGGAGAGTGCTGACACTTCAAATGCCCATTTAAAACACAGACAGCGAAACGGTATGAATACAGAACACTAAAGTACACATTGCCATATAATTATAAAGTAATTAATTTTGTTTTAATAAAAACTAGATGCTGCATCAGCAGAGAAAGAACAGAAGCTTGCCGTCGAGTCTGAGAGGAATAACATTAGTAACTGCTAACTTACCTCAAGCGATTAAAGCAATGTGACAAAAACACACCCAGACCTGACCCAAATGCTGTATGTCGCAATTGTTACCATCTAGTTTATATCCAGCTGGTCACTTTTATGCATTCATTAGCCGGCGAAGTTGTATTTTTAAATCTAGTGACGTGATTGCTTTCTCAACATTGATATGTTCATGGAGCTGAAATCAAGTGTTCTAATCATCAAGTGTTCTAATCATCAAGTGTTCTAAAATGTAAGCAAATAAAGTGAAAGACTGTACATGTAATATAGGTCTACATTTATATAATTGTAATGCTCTGGCCTTTGCAGATATTTAAATATATGGCCATCTTCTTTAAGCTTGAATCATATAAACTGGTAATACTTTACAATAAGACTACAATTTTAGCATTAAATATGGTTAATACATGTTGTAGAAGTATCATTCATTGTTAGTTTTTTTTTATTTCAAAATTTTATACATTTTAAATTGAGTTTAAATTGTATTGTACCTGTTATTACCTTAGTTAATGTACTTTGAACTAACAAGAATGATCAAATTGTATTGCTCAAATATTCATACATGCAGTAAAAACATATACTATCAGCTGAACATATCAATGTTGAGAAAGCAATCACGTCACTAGCTTTAAAAATGCTTGTTTTGTTATTTATTTCAGAAATCCTTGTGATATATTCAGTTTCTGCTGGTCTGACTTAATAAAATAGTGTTTAAAACTTTCTGTTTAAGTCAGTTTTGTTTTTGTATAGACCATAATGCATAAAAGGGCATTAATGGGAACATTAAAGAACTTTCTTAAAAAAGTAACTAAAAAGTTACTTTTAACAGTAACGCATTACTTTTTGGTGTAAGTAATCAACAAAGTAATTGAGTTACTTTTTGAATGAAGTAACTAGTAACTGTAACTAGTTACTATTTCTTAGTAACTAGCACAACACTGGATTATGGAAGATCAAGTGAAGTACCTAACTGCGAAGGGGATATCAGCCGCGTTTGCAGGCAAACATGAAATAACAGACGCTGACATCGCAGCTGGCCGATTCAGTATTGTGTTCGGTTCTCCAGATCAGATGTGGTAATGCAGACGCCATTGTTGTTATACGTGCACGAACAGATCAATGACTTACTGCTTGTTTTCTTCTCCTTCTTTGATTTTCTATGCTGACTGACTTGTTGCACGCCGGTCTGTTGTTGTGGGCAGTGTTGCCAACTAATTTTCAGCGGAAGTTGCTAAAGGCAGGTCGATTTGATGCTAAAAGTTGCTAAATGACGTTGTGACGTCATTGCGCTATGACGTCATTACGTAATCCTAACGCAAAACTACGCCATTATGTAATACGTAGATATTATTGAATATATATATATATATATATATATATATATATATATATATATATATATATATATATATAATATATATATATATATATATATATACACATACACACAGCATTTGTAAAAGTAATACAAACAACACTTTTTCATGATCAGATTATTTTTATTTTTTAATACAACATTGATATTGAACACTTTTGAACAATTACAGTTTTGATTGAGACATGCTGATAGATTAAATGATAGATTAAATGAAATGCGTGCTACTTCTGCTGCTGCCCGCAGCCTCTGTGCCCTATACCATAGATATAATAAATACATAGACGCCCTATTGGCTGCTGGAGCGTACGTCAACGGCGCCGCCATATCAAGGAGGGCAACTTTCCCATACCTCTCATTATGGGAATTGAGAAAAATGCCTGTTTCGTGCGCTGCGTGGGGCTGTACAAGTCGCCACACAATTGAAAACAGGTCTCGGGGAATTACCTTTCACAAACAAGACTGAACATTTTTTTGTTGTTGTATTTGGTCATTATATAATTAGTAATAGTAACGTACACCACGTGCAAACCACTGAAATCGGCTGATAAATGTAAACGTTATTATTGTTTTTATCCAGGAAAACCGCAGCTCACCCGTTTACTTGCATTTGTTCACAGCGCAGTCTTGCCCTCCGCAAAATGGCGGACACGTTAACGTATCGCAGCAATGCTCCAAAGCGGCCAATAGGGCGTCTATGTATTTATTATGTCTATGGTGGCTACTGCAGTTGAATTTTCCTATTGGAAGTTGTGGTGCCCTTGCCCTGACATAAGCAGGTACAAGCTCACCACGCCCTTGCCGTGTGTTGTTTGGATTAGAGTCACTTTCCAAAAGTTGCTAAAAGTTGCCAAATAAATGTTAAAAATTGCAACATGACATCATGACTTTTGCGTAAACACACTCTAAGAAATAATTCCGTAAAATAACAGAAAAAGTACTGGCAGCTCATTACCCGGACTTTGTCCCGTAATTAAAAAACAGAAATTTTCTGTTAATTCACAGTGTGCCCACTGTAAATAAAACAGAAATTTTCTGTTATTTAATGGTGTATGTATAGTAAAAGACCAGACACTTTCTGTCATTTAATGATGTATTTATAGTAAAAAAACAGGACACTTTCTGTTATTTAATGATATAACTACAGTAAAAAAACACAAATATTAAATAAATCCGTAAAATAACAGAAAATGTACTGGCAGCTCATTACCCGGACTTTGTTCCGTAATTAAAAGATGAAAAATGTCTGTTAATTTATGGTTTTCCTACAGTAAAAATAAAACAGATGAATTTAGGCAATATACCTACAGCAAATAGAAATTTTACTTTTCTGTTAGTTAACAGTGTAATGATAACTCTTGTTGAAAACATTTCAAACAAATCTTCTGTGATTAAAAAATATTTTTATTTACTTATAGATCTACAACAATTCCAAGAAAACTAGAATATAAAGGAAAAAAAAACACAAAAGGGAAAAGTATATATAGTTTCTCATCTCTAAATTGTATCAAGTCTGCCAATTGATGACACTTTGTTAACATTACAACAATCACATCCACTGAATAAATTATATTTAAAATGTGTGAGGGGGAAAAGGTGTTTCAGAGGAACATGGATTGGGGTGGGGTGGGGTGGGGTGGGGTGGGGTGGGGGGTGGTACTCTTCTTGTCTTCAGGTAAGATGAAGAAATACAAAACACTATTACTGACATACAAAATGTGTCAAAACAAAGATTCTAGGTGGGGAAAACTCATCACTCACCAAGAAACGTGTAGTAAATTCTTCAGAGCCACCGGACTGATTGGACCAGGTCCTGGTAGGACTGCAGACTGGGGTTTAGCCACCAAAAACTACAGAGGGGAGAGAACAGTATGTGGCCAAACCATCCTGATGTTTCAAATTTAGTTACCGTGTACTGTAATGGTTCTGTCTGCGGTTCACCGTACCTGTCTGTCTCGTGGCGAGAGGCCTGCATCACGGCCCAGCTGTCCCTCCAGGTTGTTGTTGTTCTCTCCGTGCCGACACAGGTAGAGGGTTCAGGGCTGGACGTAGATGTTCATCAGGTAGATTATACTGGATCTGTTTGATGAGGAAGTGCCGATCCCCGTCTATCGCCTAGATGAAGGAGTGATCGGTATGTTCAGTTAAAGTTCCATTTTGAAATTTGACAAAATCTAAAACTTTACATGGTTTTTCGAAGTTGTTCATACATGAACTTAAGCAGTCTTGGAGGAATGTATAGACGTTTGGTTTCCTTCATCTCAGCCTTTTTGACCTTCGTTCAGGATTTCTGCACAGAAAAGTTGGATATGAAGATAGATATATTTTAGCTACGCAAGACATTAAATGAAGGAAAATGAACTACAAAGTATCATGCAGACCAGGTTGAGGTTTAAAAACAATTGTACAGTATTTTACGTTCGTTAAATTATCAACTATAAATAATCAGCCATCCCTAATTCTTTCAAATTCAAACACTGTATATAAAATGCTAAGACTTTTGTTTCCAGTGGACTCCAATTGCATGTCATGTTAGCTTGTCTGCTCAACTATACATTATAATATGTTTAATTATTTTCAACTAAATAAACAGAAACACAATAACATAATCTATAAATCATTTAATTAAAAATGTGTTGCTTACCTTTATATGAACTCCAGGCAGGATAAGTGCCATTTTCTTCAGGTATTTTGAAGCTTACTGCCTCAATGGGGTAGTGATGTGGTCAATAATAACTTCTTGAATGACAGCAATCCTGAATGTCCACCACCTTAAACAAAAAAGATATTACAAAATGATATTACAATTATAAAGATATTACATTACACGATCACTTCAGAAAACCGCTTTAAATGGGTAGTTCACTTTAAAATGAAAATTCTCTCATCATATACTCACCCTCAAGTTGTTTCAAACCTGTATGAATTTCTTTCTTCTGCTGAACACAAAGATATTTTGAAGAATGTCGGTAACCAAACCGTTAACTGGAGCCATTGACTTCCATAGTAGGAAAAAAAAAATACTATGGAAGTCAATGGCTCCAGTTAATGGTTTGGTTACCGACATTCTTCAAAATATCTTTGTGTTCAGCAGAAGAAATTAATTCATACAGGTTTGAAACAACTTGAGGGTGAGTAAATGACAGAATTTTCATTTTAAAGTGAACTATTCCTTTAAACATAGTTGTTTAAATTTTCCCTATACAATTTGTATTTCTACTGACCATGTAAGCATACACATCTTTGAAGGGGGTATTCAGCAACCAACTTTTTCTATCAACATTTTTCCTCAGACTTTAAATTTAAATGTGTGTTGCCAGTCTTGAACACTCATAGTGAATTGTGATTAATAATACAAAAATGCTAATAAAAAAATACAAACCTGTAAGCAGCATGCAGGTGGTGCTTGGGATGCAAACTACAGCAGCAAAGTCCTGTCAATTAGATACGAAAACAACAGAAAAACTATGAAACAAACTGAGGAGGGATCTGGTAAAGACCAACGTTACAGGCAGAAGAGTAACAGATAATAGCAGTCATGTTAAATGTAAATTAATATTTCGTGGTCATTACTTGTGTGTGTGTGTGTGTGTGTCAGTGCGTCGTCTAAGACAAAAACAAGTCTAACGTAAACATAACGTTAACTTACCTCATTTGGCAGAAAAGGTGGTGTTTTTTCTTGATCCAGCTGTAACAGTTACTGCATCTTCACACACAGTATCTTCACGTTGTATCTTCATGCCTTTTAAATCAAGCAAGTCTTAATGGCCTTTACTTTTCTTGACGATTCCTCTGGTAGCTTATGTTTGAAGGCATTAAATTGCTCCAAAAACACTAACGTTAACGTTACTGCATTTTATCACAACTGGTTAACGGATGCGCTCGTCAAGAAATAAACCGTATCACCGACAAATAAAAGTAAATAAACCAAATTACAACGAGGGCACACTATAACACATATATCAGGGAACTTCCACGAGTGTATACTAAATCTTTTAATGTGTGACGATAAAATGATAAATGCGACGGCTCCGACATTCATTTGCCTAACATGCCAGATGGCAACTAAATAACGTTACGTTAACAGCTTATTTGAACATAAATTTCGTATTTTACCATAGAAGTGTCAGAATGGCTTCCACACACCCGAAATCCGACTTTAATAAGCAACTTTGGCCGCGGTCATCTGCCTGTGTAATGGCGGTTGCGTCTTAAACTTTAAGCGCCGCCAGGTTTTTGTTCCCACAATGCAACGCGTGTAATTCAAAATACGGGTAAATGACCTGTAAAAGACAAATACGGAAAAATCCTTCAAATTTATATGGTACATTGGACCGTAGTTTTACGGAATTTTTTTACAGTGCATACACGCCACTTTCAAGTCAAGTGGCGTGTTATTTATACGCATTTTGAGCTATCCGCGTGTATGCGTGTATATCTACGCCGTTATGTCCGCGTGTATGTACACGCCGTTAAAAATACGACCGAAATAAAGCCAAATTTTGATATACATTCTGGGGAGCGATATTTTTGTTACTAGGATGGTAGGAAAAGACTCATAAATGGTATTAACCAGTGACGGGTAGGTTTAGGGACGGGGTTGGAGTAGGTCATATATTTATATATACAGTAATGTAACGTTAAGTCAACGGCGTTCATAAACACGCTGAAAAGCGATTATGCGTGTTGATAGCACGCCAAAAATGGAAATACGAATTGGCGTGTCATACATACGCAGTTTCATTAGATCAGTCTGAAAATTGCTAAATTTGTTGCTAGGTGCTTTTTGAAAAAAAAGTTGCTAGGGTAGTCTGAAAAGTTGCTAAATCTAGCAACAAAATTGCTAAGTTGGCAACACTGGTTGTGGGGACATTTCCACGCATCGAAACGTGACGCTGAACGAAACGAACTGTAATGGGCTCCTTGCACGTAACTACTTCCTTACCGGAAATGCGGCCTCGTCTTTTCCGGCGCTATTCTACACTATGAGATGAGATGTTTACAAGAGTTGCCGAAACTTACAATAACGGACGTATATCGCCTTTGTAAGTCCTCCTCCAAATTACCTACCAGCAAATTAGAGAGAAGGGCTTTAAAATGTATGCCTCTTCATATATCCACGGATATGAAGGTAAGTCTATATATCTCAAACTTTATGGCTTACGTTAGTTTGCTAGCTTGCATTAGGCTAATACACAACCCCGGGCTGACAGAATATGCGTGTTATAATGTTGTGCTGTTTTCTAGTATTAGGCGGAAAATGTCTACGTTGTGTATGTACGCCTTCAAACCGGAAGAGAGCGAGCCGTATTTACCCGTTGTGGATATGATGTCAGGTTGCTATGTGCAAGTAGCCCATTGGTTGTTTGACATGTCGGTCAAACAGTCGTATGGGCGGGCCTTGCCCAAAGAAAGCTGCTATGAATTCCAGACCTTCAGCCGTCAGTCTGAAGGTCTGGCTACGCGAGACTACAATGAACATGACTACAGTGTGGACGGGATACGTGAGGCATGTTTTGACGAATTTGTTGAAGAAGAGGTGCAGATGGTTAAACCTCTGACAGACCACACACTCCGTTACAGAGTCCAAATCCAAAGAAACTGAAGAGGAGAGATGAATCAAGAGAAGTAAGCATGGAAAGCATATACGATGCTATTCACACTCTGTCACAAAGATTTGAGGAAAGACTGGACGCGTTCGAAAGAGAGTTTGAAAACTTTGATCAGCGCATCCAAAATAACGAAAAAGAGGTGACAGAAAATAAAAATGAAATAGTTCAACTCAAAGTGCAAGTGGATTGGCTGACAAAAGAGAACAAGGAGCTGAAGGAAAGATGCCGGGAAATCGAGCGATACGGAAGACGATGGAATCTCAAATTGATTGGGCTACCGGAGAGGGAAAACGAGGATACAAGATTAAGGGTGGTCAGTATTCTCACAAGAGGTGATTCCGATGTCGGTGGAAAAACTACGAGACAAGGTTGATACTGTCCATCGTCTGGGAAAGTAAGATGATCCCGCCTTCAACATGAGACCGCGACCGATCATCATGCAGTTTGGCATGCGGACGACATCTGGAGGAGGTTGAGGGAGGCGAGTCTGCAAGGAGATGCATGTCCAATTCAGACAGGACTGGTTAAAAGAAGACCGTGAAGCTGTATCCGACGGCGGTACAGGAGGCCAGACGCAACGTGAAGAAAGCTTACTTGAAGGAAGGGTATGCTATTATAGACGGAAAAAGAGTGGAGGCACCTTTCACAGGTTAAGTATAGTGTCATCACCTTGATTCAGAAAGTTTGATTAAGGGGACTGTCACTGTTAATATCAAAGTTGAATTCTATGACAGATTGTTCATTCCTGCCTTAAATCCTTTTTTAAACGCATTTAAGAGCGTGTATTTTGTTTCATTCGTATGTCTATTGTTTTTAGTTATTTAAATGTTCGAGGTTTAAAGAATAACATTAAGCTTAAGGTCATTTTTTTATTTTGTAAGGAAGTCAAAGCCAACCTTATTTTGTTACAAGAGACACATTCTAACAAGGACGATGAAAAATGCTGGAAGCAACAATAGGGAGACAATATTTTGTATTCACATGGAACTTCTCATTCTGCACTAAGAATGATGTTAAATACTTGGGCATTCATCTATCTAAAAACTTGGTAATAAGAGAATCCAAAAATATCACAGAGAAATTTGACGAAGTAAAAAGAAACTTAAATCATTGGTTAACAAGAGACTTAATTTTAGGACGTAACTTATTGTCAAAATCAGAAGGGATTTCTAAATTAATTTACCCAAGCTATTCTCTCTATATTAGGTCACAAAACATCAAAGAAAAGCAAATACTATAATGTACCAATTCATCTGGCGTAATAAAACGCACTACATCAAAAAATCACAACTTGTAAAGGACTATAATAAAGGAGGGTTAAAAACAATTGATTTTGAGTCTATGGTTGGAGTTTTTATGGTTAACTGGGTAAAAGCCTTTCTAGATAAAGCTGATTCTATGGTATCATATTCCCAAAAATATTTTTGATAAAGTGGGAGGCTTAGAGTTCCTTTTAAAGTGCGATTTCGAGGTATCCAAATTGCCAGTAAAACTGTCTGAATATCATAAACAATTTCTTCATTACTGGAAGATGGTATTTACTCATAATTTTACACCACATGGCTCCACCTTGTGGAACAACAGAGTGATAACAATAAATAGAAAAACACTTTTTTTCAGAAATTGGTTTGAAAACGGAATCATCTTCATCACAGATATATTAGATGAACAAGGTAATTTTCTTAGGTTTACGGATTTTAAAACAAAATTTAATATACAAAGTTTAATAAGGGATTATAACAAGGTATGTAAAGCAATACCAATAGCCCTATTAAATATGATACAAAACTATTTATCCAAAAGTCAAGTAAATTTGCCTAAACTGCAACTAAACCAAATTCCCCTAAATAGTGAAAAATGTAACAATAATTGTATTAGCAAAATATTCAAATGTAGACTATTTCATGATTTTGACCAAAATATAAAAATAAGGCACTATGATGACAAAATAACAAATACATACAAGTTCATGAAATGGCCTATACCTCCTAAAATCAAAGAAATGCAACTCATAATTATAAATGGATATTATCCAGCAGCAGCAATGCTTAAAAAGAGATTTGGTTTTGAAGTGGAGCCATGTTCTGCTCCCAGGAAGATGAAACTATTGAACTTTTGTTTTTCTCTTGTCCAGTGATAAAAAGATTTTGACAAGATGTCATGAATTGGCTGGAAATAAAAACGGAGAGAATTATACAATTGAAGTTAAAGCAAATTCTTTTTTGGTAACGAAAACCTTCCGAAGGAACTTTTTAGAATTTACAATATCATAACAATTATGGGTAAATACCATATTCATAAATGTAAATGGCAAAACAAAAATCCATCCATAATAGTGTTTAAAATTGAACTGAGGGAATACTTTGCTTCTTTGAAACTTTGAAACTCCAGTGATAACATTTACTCTCTATGTGAAGATGTCTCAAAATATTTGTCATTATAATTTGTAAAGCTTGCATGTAACTTTATTTTAAGAATATATGAAGACTGAGGACAGTATATGTATGTGAATAACTTTGACATGCCTTATGGACTGAAGTGCCTTTGCTTAAGTTATTTAATTTAGATTTATTTGTATTTATTTTCTTTAGCGAATTTTGTTCTATTTAACTGTGTTTAACTATGTTCTGCACACGCATCTCCCAACGAGAGATTTTGTAAATTGTGTTTTGTAAATAAGTGTTTAATAAAAAAATTAAATTAAAATATAGCTGCGAGCAGCGATTACGGGCCCAAGCCGGTGGCACCGCAACCCTGGTGCACCAGGGTGGCGGTACCGTCGGCTTTGGCCCTTCATCGCTGCTCGCAGCTATATTTATATATATATATATATATATATATATATATATATATATATAATATATATATATATATATATATATATATATAATATATATAAAGCCAGTGGCACCGCCAGCCTGGTGCCTTTAGCGTTATTGTGCACGACGTGACACAAAATATCTGCTCGCTATCTGCCGAACGGCTCTGGTAGTTCCGCTTCAGCACTGATGATGTTGTAGAATTAGTGCGCTCTGGTTGGTCTGGATTATTGGGGATTTTTTAATTTATGCAGAAATAAGTTATTTATAATACAGATAGAGAATAAAGTTAGTGTTGATTAAAATGAAAGAAAACAATTATATTGATCTGAAATATAGCACATTAATTTTAAATTTATTTAGGTTCAATTACCAAACATACAATCTTAATTTAATTTAAAGCAAACAATACATTTAAAATATATGGGTTGTATGCACATAAAAAAAAAGAAGATATATCCAAAAAAGACAAGGCCTTAAAGCAGTGGTTCTCAATCTTGGTCCTATGGGTGCCACTGCTCTGCACATTTTATATGTCTCCTTTATCTGACACACCCACTTCAGTTAATAAAGCTCTTTCCTAACGAGCTGATGATCTGAATCAGGTGTGTTAAATGAGGGAGACATACAAACTATGCAGAGCAGTGGCTCCCTAGGACCAGGATTGAGATCCACTGCCTTAAAGGGTTAAACTCTTTTCACTGTAACAGACACACTCTCTCTCTCACACATACACACACACACACACACACACACGTCAAGTCACTTACATTTTAGATGCAATATTGACGGTTTTTCTGTTTCAGCAGCGAAAATAGTTAAACAAAGATCACAGCAGAACCATTGCGCATCTCACAGCAACATGTTTTCTCATTACTGAATGATTCAGCATTTTGGACAAATTGGTTTACTCAAAGATTCAATTAGGGTTGTGCCGATAGACGATATCATAGTTAAGCCAGCATCGCGACCCCCCCCCCCCCCCCATGTTTCCATGGTGACGCGTCATGCTTGGCACGTGATTCACCACAGCCAAAATAGCGCTGTATGACATGTAACGTTAGCGCTTTTATTTATAAATATTAACAAACCTGGTTACCATGTCATCAACTATCTTCTATTCTGATTCTCAAATGTGTGTAAGTGAGTTTGTTTTGTCGTTTAAAAAACAGTTTCTCCCGAAATACATGGCCGGTGAACTGGGAGAAGAATAGAGTTAACTTTATAGTTCCTTACACTGTGTGTCTGATATGAATAAAATCCGTCGGCAAATATATTTGAATGGGTTGTTATTGCTGCTTCCATAGACACCATTGTGTATTTTACAAACTATAAATGTATTGTTTTGCTATAAATTATATGCATTTAAATGTCTGAAACCTAAAATAAACATTATGTGGTTAAAAACACTGAATAGTTGTGATATAATATGACAAGCACTGAACGCGTCTGTCTCTGGCTCAGCGCCAGCCACAGCGCGAAAGCACAGTCTGGATCTGGCTGCTCTGTCACGTGTACATTGTACATCATGTACATTCGCTCCTAGTGGTCAGCTGCTGCAGACTCAGAGCGTGCCGAAATCAAAATGGCTGATGAGATGTAGAGGAAAATATCTCCGCGTTGTGCCTACGCCCCTTAGCTGTTCTAAATCCACTGTAAAACACGGCTTTGCGGGGCTTATTGCTTAAGTGAAAAATTAAAACGTTAGCCCCGCCCCTCCTCCCGATATCATCGTCCATCGCGATGTTTCACTGTACACATCGTCTGATGCCAAATTGGTAGACATCGCAAACCCTAGATTCAATGACCAATCCATACCTGTCTCATTCATGAATGACTCAGTCGTTCGAACGAATCGTTTGAACGAATGAATCAATGACTCGCTCATTAAGACGGTAGCCTGGCGACACCTAGTGACGGTTCAGTGTTATGTTTAAAAGTATCATTCTTTCCAACGATTTTTAATTGACTCATATTTAGGGTTGGGTACCGAAACTCGGTGCCAATAGGGAACCGGTTCCGACGTAAACGGTAGTAACCAGACCGAATAAGAACGAAAATTTCGGTGCCTGATTTCGGTGCCTAACTTCATTAAGCACACACGCACACACACACGCAAGGTCTCTCGCTCTCTCCCTCTCCGTCGACCGTCGTGCGTGCGCTACACAGTTTGGAGCACAGTTCTTCTGTCTCGCATGCGCGCTCTTTCTCGCAAGGTTTGGCATTTCACGTGTAAAATTACGCGCCGCATCGACGCAGTTGTTTACACGTCGTCATATTATGTTGGCGCGCGCGCGCCATCTGCTCCTCAGATTTCTCTGCCGAAAAAGGAAGCTGGTCGGCAGCGCGAGGAGCTTAGCAGCGTCTCGTTCCCTATTGAGAGAACATAGGTATGTTACACTAGTAACCAGAGATGTTCTCTTTCATAGGTTCACTCAACGCTAAGAAGCAGTGGATTTGTAGGCTACTGTATCACGTGCCGTTTGAACTGACGCGCTACAGCGATCTGTCACATTTCAAAGAGCCAAAACGTTATTTATTGTGTGAATCTCGTAAACATATTGACAGAATCTGACAGCTGTGGATTTGTTCCTCCATATCAAAAGTAACCTTCTCTGTCGGTGTCAGTGTCCTATTTGTCCGTGATTTTTCTGTGTGAAAGGGGTCATTTGCGTGAGTCTCACGGTCAATGCGTGAGAGTTGGCAGCTCTGCCTGCTAGTAATTTCTATTAATCTCCAGTATTATTATATTGTTTGATACAATATTGTTTCATTTGATATTATGTAAATATGAATTTTTATTTTATATTGGTTTTATTATTACCATATGTTACTTGTATTTATATTGTTTAAAATTTTAAGTTAATTTTGTGTCCAGTTTGGCCCTGTAAATTAAAGGGTATTATTTTTTGATAAAGTGTGTGCGGTTTCATTTTCTTAAGTACCGATTTAAGAACCGTTTAAGCACCGGAACCGTTTAAAAAATACCGAGTAGGTACTGGTATCGAATAAAACCCAACCGATACCCATCCCTACTCATATTTAAAACAATCTCATAACATCTTTTAATGCATTGTTATTTTTCAATGTAAATGATGTAATTTGATCAGCCCTACCTAGGGTAACAGCCATATAGTATCTTATTATTCTAAATAATTGAATTTATTGATCAAATTTACAAATTAAAATGAAAGATGAAGCATACATTTAATAAGACTGGACTAGGGTGCCTTGCAGATATTACAATTATGCACTTTTAAATATACCATTGCCACCCACCGTCAATTTGGGTGTGTGTGTGTGTGTGTGTGTGTGTGTGTGTGTGTGTGTATGTGTGTGGGTTGGTTTGTGTGGGTTGGTTTATGTGATTTATGAGGACACAAATTTGTATAATGACGTGTATTACACTGGTATTACAACTTATGGGTGGTTTATGAGGACATTTCAAAAGTCCTCATAAATCAAATGGCTTGAAAAACATAAAAAACAATGTTTTATTAAAAAAATTTAAATGCAGCATGTCTGTTATATGCCTTTACTTTATTAAAAAAACGTATTTAAAAAATACAAGGCTTAAGACATTTATTTCCTTTTTTAATGAAGGCCAAACCACACAGCAGTGAAATGGTTAATCTAGCCCCACTCCCCCTCCCCCTCCCCACACTCACAGACACACACACAAGAGAGCCAGGCACATAGCCCCACTCCCCCCCCCCCCCCCCCCCCCCACACTCACAGACACACACACACAGAGAGCAGTCACAGAGACGTAGGCTCAGAGAGAAATGACCATATTCAAACCAAAATATCTGACTTCCTCTTGGTTATTGCTAATGACTGTAAATTAGAAAGTTGTCTGGCTGGAGGAGAACTATATAAATACAGATTTTTGTAACTCTAGATGAAACTAACCCGCCCACTTTTGTCAAAAGGTGGCGCTACTGAGTCCCTGCACCACGCCCATTTCTGAAACTATGCACATGTCACCTGGCTAATAAATATGATCTGTCTGTCGAGTTTCATGCAATTTTAAGCAATTTCAGGCATGCTAAGAGTCTCAAAAGCATCCAAAAAGAATATTAAAGTTTGATGGATTGCCACAGCAACAGTTTCAAAGATATCAAGAATCCATTCACAGGTCTTCATCTGCCGTGTATTTACATTATACAGATGAAGTTTGAAGCAAATCGGGTAAAAATAAGAGGGTGATTTCAAAGCATTTTGAAAGTGACACACTTCCTGCTGCCAGTTGGTGGCGCTATAACTTTGACTCAAAATAGTCACATCCATGTGATCGGGCTCTTACAACGAACACACTGCTGAAGTTTCATCAAGATTAGTTAATGTATGCCGTAGTTATGACACACTTCCCGTTTCACGTTTCTCGCCATAATTTCGTTTCCTCGCCACGGCCAAACCGTTCGAGATATCAAAAATCCCCTCGCAAACTTTCATCCTCAATGTCTTGACTTCACGCTGACCGAGTTTCGTGCCGTGTGTTTGAATTCTCTAGGAGGAGTGTTTCACATTCCTTTGCATGCGTTTTCCAAACAAGCCTAGATAGCCGACTTCCTGTTGGGCTGGGGTAAAAAGTTAGAGTGCGAAGTATATATGAAACGATGAGTTCTACATGTGTACCGAGTTTCATATTATTACATGCAAGCGTGTTTGATTTATGGACCATGTTTTCGGACCCCGTTCCAGGGGGCGCTGTCGAGCCCCCCTGCCACGCCCGGGTACCATCTTCAGCCCGGCCCTGATGGCCGCGGGTTCTGACATGTGTGCAAAGTTTCAGGAGTTTTTGAGCATGTTAAGGCCTCCAAAAGTGTCCAAAAGGTAGTAAAAAAATAATTAGAAGAAGAAGAATAATAAATAATCCTTAGGAAAACAATAGGCCTTCGCCCTTTGGGCTTGGGCCCTAATTAAATTTAAAAAAGGAGTCACCAGTCTATGGCGTCATATCCACGTTAGCCTCGGTTTCCGCTCGTGCTGCAATGGTGACAGAACTTGACAACTGGGTTATGCCCATAGACATATATACACCACGTATATGTCTATGGGTTATGCCTAGCAGGACGCTCACGCTGTTGTTTTGTTCAAACATTATGGACCATGGCAAGCAGACTAAGAGACAAAAAGAGGACTAAAACGAAGATCTAACATCTTTTGAGATGCCGAGAGCTCCACGTCCGCGACTAAAGGCCAATTTATACTTCTGCGTCGGGTGCGCGCAGTTGGTACGTCGTAGCATACGCACAGACGCGTACCATACGCCGTACCCTTCTCCGTAACCTGACGCGCACCTCCGTAAAGGCCTAATGGTGCGTTCTATTATTTATCCGTCTCGGAGATCCGAATCGGAAGACAGACGTTGCCTAGCAACACGCCCCCTTTCCTCGGATTTCTCCTCTCGGACGTCGGACAACCGCGAGGACACCGAGCAAGAATTCCGTTTCGGAATTCAAGATGGCTGCGCCCTGTGTGACTTGTAATGAATTGTTTTCATTGTTTTTGAACCGCGTTGGTATTTTTAATGACGATTATAATCACTCGTATTACTGCGTCCCCTGTAGGTATGGGAATGGGTAGTTGTGTGAGTGCAATTACTAACGTTGCTAGCGTTGCTAACAGAAGATTAACATGAAAAACATGAAATAAAGTGATCATTTTCAAGTTCAAATGGCTGCGTTTTGGTAAGGTGTAGTCATATGTTTTTACACTGGTACTCGGCCAGTGCTACCATTACAACAGCTTTCCGTGTGGCGTCCATTTTTTTCTCCGACTCTGACGCGCAAAACATAATAGAACGCTTGAAGTGTGGACGTGACGTCATATCCAAGGTCCGAGTCGGTTCGTTGGCTATAATAGAACGCACCATCATTATGCTTCTGCGTCAACTCCACGGCGTAGCTTCGTCGTCACTCCTACGGCGTCGTTGCCGTTTTATGGTTCTGCGTCAGGTTGCGTTGCATCGCGATGCATCTGACCAATCACAGCCCTTGCGGTCTGCGTCGCCTCGACGCGTAGTTACAATTTTTTGGAGGTGCACGTCAAGCTACGGCGTAGGGGTTGGAGAGGGGTTCGCGGTGACGCAGAGGGGTCTGCGAGGGTACGCCGTCGTTTCGACGCAGAAGCATAAAACAGGCTTCAAAAATGTAACTACACGTCGCGACGACGCAAGATCTGTGATTGGTCGGCTTGGTAGCATCGTGTTTCCTCCTACGCATTTCCGGCATGTTCTTCTGCACCACCGCCATTTTTAAATTCTAAGTACAGCTCCAACTCCAACGTGATCCGCTCTCTTTCAGTCGCCATTGCTTGTAGTGTTGTGGAAATTTTAATATTGGCTGATTAATGAATATTGCTGAATACAGGAATATATTAAGGAAAGCTGAAGATGAGTTAGGAATACAAAACGGAGAGCCTTTTTGCGTTCCTGGTGGTATATTTGTGATGTTAACCTGTTCTGTGAATGCCAGCTGAGGGTGGGGGACAGAACACAGAAGAATACAGGGGGTCGTTAAAATGACCTTTTGTCTCCTGAGAAAACAAGAAACAATTTGGTTTGTAACAAGAAACAATTTGGTTTGTCCTAGGGGGTAGAAACCGGCCCAAACAAGAAGAACAGAGATTGCTACTAGGGAGGGGTCTTGGATGACAAAGAAGTGTATAAATGCTTTGTATTTTGTGAGATGATCAGGTTCTCCTTCCCAGAGCCAGCTGGCCTGTGGCTCTGGAAAGGGTCCTCAAATAAATAAACCTTTTCACTTTAAAACAATTTTGCCTAATGAAAGTTTGTTATACCCATTGATGCTGTTTTTATTAATCTCTAAAAATTGCTAATACATTGACATCACAGAGACCTAAATGTAGGCTTTGAATGAAGCTGAAAACTTTAAATGTATTTATTTGCGTGTTTTTCATTAGCTATGAAAAGTATAAAAGTAGAGGCCTTATACTTATATAAAAGTAGTTTCTTGAAAAATATTATTTAAAATTAGGAAGTAAACCCACCCGCTGGTTTCTAATTTACTTTTCACATTATGTTCAACCATTAACATAAACTAGATCAAATTATTCAACTTAAATCTTTAGAGCTAAAATAACAAATAGGTTATTCATAATAACCTATTCAGTTCTGAGTTTGAGTTAATATCAGATTTTTTTATTGCGTGAAATTAACATTTTTTTAAATAAGTTAAATGAACTCATTTCGTCAAGTGACTTTCTGTGATGATGAGGTTAGAGAGGACTCAAAAGTGAAAGTGACAATCACAGTTCTTTAATAGGCTCAAAAGTCAGACCACAGGTAATCCAAACTGAAAGATCAATAATAATCAGCAACCGAAGATACCAGTAGAACTGGCAATATCACATGAACATAAATCTCCTCTGTGGCACTGTAGGGATGAACAGAAGGCCGGTGAAGCAGCGGCTCCTGTAACTCACGGAGCTGGATACAGGTGATGAGCACGGAGCAGGTAATCAGCTTTAAGCAGGTAAGGTTCTGTGGATGTATGATGAGCACAGGATAATTCCAGTAGAAATATTCCGTAGAACACACAAGACAGGACAGGACAGGACAGGACAGGACAGGATTGAGATAGATTCTGGTTAGTGAGCATCTGAGACATCAAACAATCTGACAATAAGACAGGGAAAGAGAGGGTTAAGAAGCCAAGATAATGAGAGGAGATGAGGAACAGGTGGAGAGGAATGAGCGTAATGAAAAGTGATAACAGCTGTCAGTAATGAAAGTGAAAGCGAGGTGTTTGTGTGCGTGTGTGGGGTGTGTGTGTGTGTGTGTGTGTGTGTGTGTGTGTGTGTGTGTGTGTGTGTGTGTGTGTGTGTGTGTGTGTGTGTGTGTGTGTGTGTGTGTGGTGTGTGTGTGTGTGTGTGTGTGTGTGTGTGTGTGTGTGTGTGTGTGTCAGGCTTGTGCACAATTCAGAATTGAATTGAGAATGACTCCTTAATTCCAATTCAATTCTTGAATTTGAATTGAATTTGAATTGATGTCAAAAACAGGATCTAGAATTACAATTCGAATTTGAATTAAAGGAAGCAGAATTGAAATTCAAAGCAAATTCTAAGAAATTCATATAGATATTTTAAGTGTTACAATGTAACAATGAAGCTTTACAGTATATGTCAGATATGATAGCATTACATATTCTATAAATTATATTAGTTTGAACTACTAGTACAAATTACATTAACAGGAAATATTTTCCCCCAGCAATGAATGTTAAAAGCTCTAGTCACAGAACAAATAATTAAGTTTGATTTATTGTAATTGTAATTTTGTGGAACATGATAGAACATGACTCCATTTCATAGAATTACTTTAGTAAATCTTTAGGAAAAAAAAAAACAATTTGAGGTGGACAATGGACATTTTTTTTATATATATATATATATTTTTTTTTTTTTTTTTTTTTTTTTTTTGTGAACAAAATGTATGCAGGGTTCCCACTGAACAAAATGATGTCCAAAAGATGTATTTTCAACGTCTTTGTCACAAAAGTTGAACGTTGAAAATTACATTGAAATAAACATGAGTTTTAATTGAATGCATCCTGAGAGTGTTGAGCCTATTTGATCTAGAAACAGTATAAATTAAATATAAATGAGACCATAAATGATGTTGAAAATATGTCCACAATGGCCACATTTGAACTAGTTTTTAACCTTGTACGAAGAAGGTCCATGAACGTCAATATCGGACGTGCAGAACACGTCAAAAAAAGACGTCATAAAAACTTTCATTCTGGCTCCTCAGTGGACGTCTTTTCAACGTTCAACTTTTGAGACAAAGACATCTTTTGGACATCATTTTGCTCAGTGGGTTGAGGAGTGAGTTAACTGTAATGAAATTATGTTATTGAATGAAAAAATTAATGTAATTGTATTTAATTGTATTACTGAGGAAAATTGCTTTATATTGATAAAGTAATCCAAACCATATTTATAATGGGTAACTTATAACAGTAAGCAATTACATTTCCAAAGTAACCTTCCTAACGCTGAATGTATGCGATTCAACACATTCTTTCTGTTGTGTGCCTGTGTGGAATTTCTTTGAATTGCAATGAATTTAATTCCACTTCCTGTCATTCCAATTCAAATTCAAATTCAACTTCCCGTGGGGCGGGGTCAATTCAGTTCAAATTCCAATTCATGAATTGAATGGAGGCCAATTCTGAAATTCTGAATTTTGCACACGCCTGGTGGTGTGTGTGTGTGTGTGTGTGTGTGTGTGTGTGTGTGTGTGTGTGTGTGTGTGTGTGTGTGTGTGTGTGTGTGTGTGTGTGTGTGTGTGTGTGTGTGTGTGTGTGGTGTGTGTGTGTGTGTGTGTGTGTGTGTGTGTGTGTTGTGTGTGTGTGTGTGTGTGTGTGTGTGTGTGTGTGTGTGTGTGTGTGTGTGTGTGTGTGTGTGTGTGTGTGTGTGTGTGTGTGACCAGCAGAGGGAGACAGGATCATGAAACTTTCAGTGTTAGGTTTTACAGTGCAGTTCATCTTCATCCTGAGTCTTCCTCAACAGGATAACTATGACAACAACAGATAATATGACTATACCTTATACGGGTAATCATTTTTAGCTGGAGACATTTTATGTGAAAACTAAGCAGTGTTTTATTTTTTACATTTGATTATTCAGTTTCTGTTAAATAAACCCAATGTAGACTACCTACTGGCACAAAGCGAATAGTTATTCCCTATATTTAAACATAGAAAGCAAGGTGTCGTTGATTCAATGTTGAAATTCCATCCGAAACATCATTTTTGTTGAAGTTGAAAATTCAGTGCTAAATAAAATTGGATCAATGTTGATATTTGGTCAGCTTCATTTCTCCAATGGTAGGGCTTATGTCAATCCATCTTTCCCCTTATTCAACACTTGAATGCAAACCCACATCAACTAGGTACATTTCTGTGAAATGTAGTGATCACATTTGTGCTCCTTAAACAAGTTACAATTTGGGCATTCAGTCACGTGATGTTATGTTCTCTGCATGGAGTACTTATTAAGCAAGCAAACAAATAGAATTTATATTAATCATATCAAACATCTTTAATATTAAATATCACAAATTTTAGTTAATAATGTGGTATAAATTTGAACATGAATTGTATTCTTATTTTTCATACATAGATTTTTATGGAAAATTAGGTAATGAATATTTGCCTCAGGCATGGAATTTTATTGGGAAAAATTAACTGTATTATTATCTCTATGACAGTAATATATATTGTAAAACAGATCCACTGTAAAATATTTCATAAATATATTATTTTACTTTACACTACAGTAAGGACATATTGTAATAAATTACATATAGTATAGTAATTAAATATGTAGTCCTAATTTTTTCACTTGTCATAAGATACATTTTGGCAGAAAAAAAGCAGTTTCTCAATGAGTGGATCTCTGAGCTGCTGTGAGTGAGTGGAGGCGGGACTCATTTGCATATTCATAGAACCACTTATACCAAATGAAGCAAGGGTGTAGAGTTACATTCTAGCTATTTTAAGGCATGAATAAAAAAAAATCAAGGAAAAACTTTTAAATATGTCATTTTGGTATACTTTAAAATGTTAATTAAAGCTTTTGTTATACCATGTTATTTTATATTTTAAGTATATAAGATATTTTATACTTTATGACCTTAAATTTGCAACAGGAGACCTACTTCTTATTCACACACGTAGCCTACTCCTATAAATACATTTTACAAAATGCTTAAACCCTGTTAAAACCCTCTGGGGTTCTTCATTTTTAGACTCACACTCAGGACCTTCGGGTCAAAAATGACCCGGAGGGCGGCATTAAGATACCTTTTATTTGAGTAAAATCAATTAAATTTATTTTTGTTCAATAATATTTTTTCTTTTCTTTTTTGGTGTTTTGAGAATATTTTATGATTTATAATTAATATTTATTCAATAATTAAGACCTATTTTGTCCCATTGAATCTAATAGAATTTTTTATATATATATAATTTTTTTATTTTTTTTTTTAAAGCTGTATTTCATTTTAGAGTCAAGTCTAGGCCTCATGAAAGTAATGTTTTTAATGAGATTGGAGCCATCTGGTGGACACACTGAGCATTTTATCACGCAATAGCACATTTTTACCACTAGTGGATTTACAGCTCTCTGTAGAAACCTATGGTAGAAACACTCTAGTAATTTTTTCACATATTGTTTAATTTTTTTCAGGTTGTTGAATTGAATATATAATAACAGATTCTCAAAGACTATTTTTGTATTTTATTTTAATTTTTAAAAATTTTTTTTTTTTTTTGGTTGGTTTAAATGGTAATTTGAAGTGGCAGTTTTACTTTATAATACAGTCAAACCTTATAAAGAGAACAAATGGAAATAATTTTGTCACCCATTGTTTTAAGAGATTCACCCCTTCACTGTTGTGTGCTTTTTTTCTGCATCCTGGCTGTTTTGTAGATTGTATGCACAAAAAAACTCTGTATTTTCAAATTTTTGCCAATTTCCCATTCATTTCCTATGGGGGTCATTTTTGACCCGAAGGTCCTGAGTGTGACTATTTTGTTTTAAGACCACTTAGACTTTTCAAATCCTGTCCCCAATTTTTTTGGGTGTTCATATACCAAGTACCAAAAAAGTCACCAAGTTTTGGACCATTCCGATGAAGCTACGATTTTTAAAAAAAATTTAAAAAATGCTTCGGGACATTTTTGACCCGAAGAACCCCAGAGGGTTAATTCTAGTTAAATATCTAGCTTTACTTTTTTTCACAAACTATTTAAATCTTTTCACCTTGTTTTTCCATTCAGTTCCTGTATGTCTGCAGGTGCTTTAAAGGGAAAAGTCTACCAAAATAGTCTTAAATTTGCATTCAGCGTGTTTCAACTTAAACGTAAACATTTTATCAAATGTTCTGTGATGCGCGGTCGTGACTCTCCTGTTCGAACTCGTTCATCAAAATGAACGAATCTTTTTTTCGAGTCATTTCGTTCATTCAACAAACAAAATGAACGAAATGACTCGAAAAAAGACTCGTTCATTTTGATGAACGAGTTCGAACAGGAGAGTCACGAACGCGCATCACAGAACAGAGCAAGGCATAAAACTTACTTTTTTATTTATTTATTTTAGAAATGACCGATCGTTTTGCAAGAAAAGACCCTTATGCATCGTCTGTTGTCGTTTAAAGCCATTTGAAGCTGCACTGATACTGTCATTTGGACCTTGCACCGTTTGGATACCAGTAAAGAACATGATATGGAGAAAAATCCTAGAATGTTTTCATCAAAAACCTTAATTTCTTTTCGACGGAAGAAAGAAAGACATGGACATCTTGGATGACATGGGGTGATTAAATTATCAGCAAAAGTTTTTTTTTTAAAGTGAACTAATCCTTTAAGCCCGTGAATGGCTTGGGGGCATTGCTTGAGGTAGAAACCCCTGAGTTTAGAGTAATGTTATTCATAAAGAATAATGTTTCAGTCTTTTGTACTGCTGTTTCTGTCTTTGTTGGTGTGTTTCCATTTTATCCAATTTACTTCCATTTTACAGATCAGGTTCAGGTTGTCATGTTTTTCCAGATATTGTTATGTTTTTCCAGACTCTTATTCTGGTATTTGCTTTATAAATTATATTATGATATAACAATTCCGTGTAATTGTCACTTTGCCATCCAATTTATTATAGTCTGTGCTATATTGTATTTTAAGCTCCATGTTTTAAGGTCACCAAGAAATGCATTTTTTTCTTAATGTGATATCCTGTTCAAGTGTAAATCAGTGTTCACCAATAACATTTGCATGTAAACTGAAGGATGTTGTTTACTTTGAGTGACTTTTTGAATCAAAACCATATTAATTGTGGCCCTACGTGGTCTTTGATTGAAAGGAGTAAATTAAAAAGACAATTAGTTTAACTGGCATATAATCCTGCTGTACACAAAGCAATATTGATTTGATATTATGTTGATTCAATGTTTAATAAATAATTTAATTTAAGTTGTTGAACAAATATTAATTTTATGTCCATCTTGATCTACTTTTCATCGTTTAAATAACATTATTTCAGGGTGCAAACCTGATGAGAATCAATGTTAAATTTTAAGATTGATTCAATGATAATTTGGTTGATGCTTGATTCAGTGTTGGTCTACTACGCTAAGTCATAAGATTTTTAATTCAAATGATCATATTCCATATCTTTAAAAACAACAATTACACACATGATCAATTACTGAATGATTTAATTATTAATTATTTAATAATTGATTAAATACAATTAATCACACACAAAAATGGAAGTTTCCAACAAGGTAAAAATTAATAAATAAAAAAAAGGTATTTGTGGCTTTTTATCTCAGAATTCTGTTAATTGTTAATACAATTGCAAGTTTATATCTCATAAATTTCACTTTCTTCTCAAAATTGCGAGACAAATTAAATAACTTCAAAATTGTCAAAAGTCAAATGTAAAACAAAAAGTCGCAGTTATTTTTTACCTTTAACAGGCTTCCATAGAAACCCTATTGCAGTAAACGACCAAATTAACTGGGTCTGTATTTAGTGAAGAAAAGATAAGTGACTTTATCTCTGGCAAACTGAATGCTGCTCGTGAATGTGTGCTCAGCGGAAGGGGAAATAGTTCCTATCCTGCACAGCTACACAGTTCATTATTTTCATTTCAACAGTTGTGAAATACACTCATTTCATGCTAAACAATTATTACAAACACCACTTTGAAATAAACATATTGCATCGTTAACATTAAATGAGGGTATTTGGAAATTTCCTCGAGTATTTACGTCAGTATCATTATTATTATTTGAAGATCCATCCGCCAATCCCAACTGGAATCTAGCACACCATACACACACAAAATCAGCTACGCGCCAGCTGCAGTCCGAATGAATGCGAGTCTCTCTTAAACTTAAAATCAATCTGCTAATTCTTTAGTGAGGATCAAACAAGACTTTACTCTGGAAAATCCTCGATAGTTGTTCGTGTGGTGACCGAAAATGACGGCTAGGCTTCATTCTGGCGCTGACTCGCGCCCTCAAAGTTGCTCAAACAGCGAGGAGGACGGAACAAATCAATGTATCGTTGTTAAACTGGAAGAAGAAGAGCCCGAAACTGAGATGGATCTGAGTATATTCGCTCCTGTCGAGTCCGATAACTCAGATGATGATGATGATGAACGTTCGTGCTCATCCAGAGCTTCTACCTGGAGCAGAAGAAACATCCGAGAGCGAGGTTTGGCTTGTTTGACCTAACAGTGCTACATCTGAATCTTTAAAACATTTAATCTCACTGTCTGCCTAACGTTACCTATCAAATCTAAAGGCATTATAATACAAGGTTTCAAAGAAAACTATTGCTTTATACCATATATCTTACCTTTTCTGAGCCATTTTGCAATAGTGTTCTGGTGATTTGTTTAGTTACTGCTAGATGTATGAAGTCAGTTATCCTAGCTAGTTCATCACATTAACTAACTTATGTCTCAAACTAACTTTTAACAACCACAAAGTATGCTTTTTTATATAGCCTAAATGTAATTTGGTTTATTTCATATCTAATGCAGAGTAACATTAAGTGTTTGGGTCAGTTATATAAGTTATATATATATATTTTCCTCACTTTCTGTCTCAGAAAACCAGGAGGATTCTGAACCCCCTAAGAAACGGTCTACCATGATGAGTTTAAAAGGACACAATGAGAGCCGACAAACCTTTCTGGATGAGCAGAGCCCAAAACAGAGTCCTGACTGTAGTCCTGCACACGGGGTATTGTGCCACAGCCCTCCTTCTCTTTCATGAAAAGTTAAGCAGTTAATAATTGAAAAATATCTAAGCCTATATGCTCATATCATTACATTCTTAGAAATAGTGATGAAGTTGTCATAATTTATGGGTCATTCGGATTCTACGGAGTCCCTGAGGGGATATGGTGATTGAAAATAAATAAATAAATAGGAGATGGGAGGAAAATTATATGATGCTTTTGCAATCACTCCCAAAATGTCTTTTTGGCACTTTGATGTCCCAAAAACGGCAGTCTTTTTTTCTGTTGTTTTGAAAAGGTTAGGTCACCCAAAAATTTAAATTATGTTATTAATTACGTTTAAACTCTGTAAGTCCTTCGTTCATCTTCGGAACACAAATTTAATTAAATTAAGTTATTTTTGTTTATATTAAATATATTTATTTCATACAGTGAAAACTAAGCAGTGTTTTATTTTTTTACATTTGATTATTCAGTTTCTGTTAAATAAACCTAATGTAGTCCAACCTGAAACCCTAAGGTTTACATTTTAAAATAACACTTCTTATGCTACAGTAAAACACTGCTGTTCACTTTGTAGGGATATTTTCTTGTCACAAAAAGAATATGAAACGCATATTTAGGTTATAGAATTTTAAATACATTTTAAAGAACTTTTGTTTATTTTACCCACTTTAATCATTATCATGATTCATATCGCATTATTTAATTTAATGAGTTATCGCATTTTTATTCAATATCGTGCAGCCCTAGATTTTAGCCCAGGAAATTTTGAACTTAACTCATTTTACCCACTTATGCTACATATTCAGTTTGACACAAAATGTGAATGTAGAGGTAACGTTATCCATTCTTACCGTTTTTATTTTATGTAACTATCTTTTGTAATACGATGTCCTGTCATTTCTTAGTAATCTTTAATAAAATCACCGTTCTGATTTCACACATTTGATCCATGGTATTGTTGGAAACACAACGTCATAAAAACAAGCCAGATAATACTGTTTTTCCTGCACATTTTTACTGGGAAGAAATGGTAAACATTTACGCCCGTGATCTCTACACTTCCAAGCGGTCAATCTATCAGGCTGCAGTACACAGGAGGATTCTTGAGTGCATGCCAGACATTACTCCTCCTGTAAATCATGGCTGGAAGATGGTAGGAGATTTCTACGGAGTGGACTGGATGACACTTCTGCCAGCTCCAGAGGCCATACTGGAACTCGTTCACTGCTCGTGTAAAAAAACAAATTGTGTTAAGGGTAGATGCTAGGGATGCTCCGATCAGGATTTTTGCAGCCGATACCGATTACCGATTTCTTGTCATGGTGATCGGCCGATACGGATCCTTAATATACTTAATATAAGACAAAGATAAATACAAACAAAATGGAGCAGTCTGATGCATCCCACAAGGTTTAATTAAACATTGTCTAATAGTAAACTTTGGAGGACAAAATAAACATTTAAATACCTAAAATAGAGAAGTCTGATGTAACTTAAACCTTGCACAAGTCTGAGCAGGACAAAAGATAATAATTTGAGCTGCCATGTCCAAACCTCTGTCAATGTGTAAAGTGTGACTGTCACTTGAAGATGTCTAGGGCACATGTGTGTGTGTATGTACCGGTATGTATACATGTGGGCAGGGCTGTACATCTCATACTTTTTAATTTTTTTTTTTTTTTTTTTTTGTCTAAACGGCCTATAAAACTCATATAAAACTCTACAAACGCCCATTGCGTTTAGTTTTGCTTAATTGGTGGCGCTGGGATCTTTGTGCTGGTGTAATGCATTGGACACAGCGTAGGTGTTTTTTTTTTTCTTCTCACAGACCGGCACATGAAACGTGTAGATCAGCGGCCCATTGGTTATTTTCTTGATTGACACTGGGCTGGTCCAATCACATCTTCAAACACCTCACCCATTGAGCTCTGAGTGAGCGAGCAGTGTCAGTGTGTATCTGTCAAAATAATCAGAACGATGGAGAATAAACGCAAGGAATGTGCAGAGAAATAGCATGAAAACATTTTTTTACTTCAAAGGCCCTTCAAGTGGCTGATGAGGAGAGAAATAAGTGAGTGCAGAGAACTGTAGTAAGCAGAACTAGGCTACTTTAAGAACACTTGGACTACGTAGGAACCCACTACCCAGTTACGCATTATTTCCACATCTGCATATTTGACGATTACGCATTTTATTAGAATTGTAATGAGACGAGTTTGTAAACCATGTTTTTCGCCAAAATAAAAGATCGATGCCGTTTCCTTCAAAATAAAAGATCATGTGCTTATCTCTTTCAAGTATAGAAATTATTACGAAACTAATTATGAAAGTTGCTTTTATTTTTCAGTGCATTTGTTTTACAACATATGGCTATTACTGCCATGGGATTAATATTATAACTAGTATTATGTAGTAGTGTAATGTGGACAGACACTATATCACAACTAAAAGAGTTTTGAGTTTTTCTTTGTTCAATTTGCACACTGAATATGGGTTGGATCTCTTAAAGGGCACCTATTATGGCATTTAAAATGTTCCTAATGTTGTTCTGGGAGTCCCCAACAACAGTTTTATGTGCATGCAATGACAAAAAACACTTTTGTTGTCTTATAATATGCATTTATTTTTACCTGATTTGCTCACCGACTCCCTAATGATTCGTTCGACGACTCATTTTTCCAAACCCCTCCTTTACGTGACGCTAATCTGCGGTGATTGGTCAGACGACCCAGTCAGTTATTTTTTGCGTTAGCCCAACGCATAAACGTATTGATAAAGCACTGCAGTACTACAAGACACTCTATTCTTTATGACACCTCCAATTACAACGACAAACATTTTACATATTTTTTTTTAAAAAATGACATTGCAGACCTAGAAGCTGCGCTGAGCGTAACTTACACAACACACACACACACACACATACTTATTGAGCATGCTACAAAAGCCATAAAAGCAACAATTATTAATAATACTTACAGGTTGTGATTCGAAGGAGGAAGCTGATCCAAATAAACTTGGTACTGAACCTTCCTTCAGTATCAGCCGGCTCGCGAATCCACACTTAAAAGCATTTATGTTTGTAAAGGAATCGTCATTAAAATGGCGCGAACACAGCACAAGGTTCGGGATATACTTGTGTGGTATAGTCTTAAATATAAACTTTAGCCACTGATTCTTCACATGCTCGTCCCTGGGCAGTGAAA
Source organism: Chrosomus eos (assembly GCA_036326025.1). Classification (NCBI taxonomy): domain Eukaryota; kingdom Metazoa; phylum Chordata; class Actinopteri; order Cypriniformes; family Leuciscidae; genus Chrosomus; species Chrosomus eos. The sequence goes on along the minus strand of CM070837.1, from coordinate 6,315,623 downwards.
AAAAGTTTGCTTTCGATTCCTACTTCAGAACAGCGTCTCGTTGACATGTTGTTTTCACTGGTGTCTGCGGCGCACGCAATGAGTGGGCGTATCTTATTCAAATAACTTGTCGAGGTGACGTCATATAGACAGAGAAAAAGCATCGTTCGTCTATCGATTCATATCAGCGACTCAGAGTCGACTCTTACTTTTGAGAGACAATAACTTTGTATACGGTGAACTTTCATATTTAAAACTTTGCAGGATGTTTTCGTTCACTTAGATCTATGTTACACACTACATGAAAGGCAAAATTCCATAATAGGTGCCCTTTAATTTAGAACTCTCAGAGGGCACCAGATTGATGAATTTAACATTAAAGGTCCTTTCACACTGGACGCGATTTTGACGCACGAATAATTCGCGCGATGGTTTTATTTTTTGATCAGCTGTTTGTGTAATGAGTGCTTCCACACCGAACCCGAATGTGCTGCGGCGAAAAAACGACTTTTATTTTTTTCGCTTCGATGTCGATTTTTTTGTACTTTTGCTGCGACAGAAACGGCTTCAGCCAATCACATACAAGGAAACAAAGGTGCTTGTTGACGCTTTGGCTGCTCTGACGTAGCAGCATTATGTGCGAGAGAAGAGAAGTGTCACAAGTTACATGAAATGTAAACTAAAAACAAGCAATACATTGAAACTATAGAAACCTTTTATAATGACAGCATTTTTATATTGCCTATTCCGCATCTCAACGCACGCATGACATGACGTTGTTTGCTTAGGGACCAGTTACAAAAGAACGAGGCATTGGATAAAATAGCTGGGATTGTTGGTGTCTCTCCGGTGAGTTGAAGTGCGTGCTGATGATTTATAATATTTTTGACTAGGAGGGAAATAATTGATTTTTAATCATTTTCAACATTCATGATTGTGTGTTTCATATTATTTTTGCATGCCACACACCAGAGCATGGGAGTAAAACGGAGCGGGGTGACGCAAAATATAAGTTAAAAAACTTAAACATAGGCTACGTTTCATATATATGTTTAAATAATATAATGTTATTTTTTTATTTCATCTATGTTGATTAGCTATATGAAAAGGGAACCGCATGAGATGAGTAACGAGGATCATAAGATGCCCAATATATCGAAAACATTTGGAATGGGTCAGACATAATTTTGGCCACTTATTAAGTTGTGTTTTGTAGAAAGCCTTTCTTTAAAGTGAATTTCGTTTTGTATAAATTGTATCTTAATTTTAATCAATGTTTCGTCAACAAATTGTCTAGATTAATAAATAAGAAGAATATAGACAATAATCGAGGCGACTGCGCGTGAACTGCAGCACGTCTCATACCGAAAACGGACAGAAAAACACTAGTTTATTATTAAACAATTCAAATGTTTAATGCATAATCCTTACTTTGGCTGGTTCTTTGTGGTAAAGTTTTAGCTTCTTTACAAGATTAGCATAGGTCTACTCCCCAGACTCTCTGTTCTTTAAGATTGGGTGCACACAAAACCTTTCTTTTCTGTCTTTTAAAGAAAATGAAAAGCTTGTCTTCACTGGATGATGATGATGATGATGATGATGAAGTGTCCATGTTTTCTCAGCGTCGGCGCGAAAGTTTTGGAATGTTGAAGCTCTGAACGTCGCAAACTCGCGTCGCGGCTGATGTGAATGGTTTTGACACGAACTATTCGCACGCGAACCATTCGCTTTTCCGTTTCGCTTTTTCGTTACGCGTCCGGTGTGAAAGGGCCTTTAAAAGCACAACATTTTATTACGGGGACAGAGGTGCACTCACCACAGATTTCCCAAAATCCTGTGGGAAAAATCGATATTGCTATTCCAATGCAGCTTATAGCTTGTTTTAGGATTACTGTGGAGTATAGTTCAACTTAGTAGTTATTTCATCTGCTAAAGGGATAGTTTAGTTTGAAATTAATTTTTGGTAGGCTATGTTTTAGCTTACATCAAGTTCATCCAAGATGTAGGTGTCTTTGTTTCCGCAGTAGTTTCAATTTTGATATTTTTAGGTCAAACTGTTCTTGTCTGTCAGTCATATAATGCAGGTCTATGGTCACCACCTCAGCATACACAGAGAAGTCCAAATTAAACATGATTTAATGACTCGTAAATGCAAGTACACATTGATGGCCTAAGACACGAAACGAGTGGTTTGTGTGAGAAAATGAACAGTATTTATATAGTTTCTACCTCTTGTAACCACAGCCACCCCCTAAGATTACTTGGACGTGGCTGTGGTTACAAGAGGTAAAAACGATATAAATACTGTTTGTTTTCCAAAAATTTATTTCAAAGTGAACTATACCTTTAACTCTTACTCACTCCTATTCACATATTAGTGAATAGGAGTGTTCCTATTCACTAATAACTAGTGCACTACTTATATAGTGTTCCGTTCCTCCGCTCGCCATGACCACGCTGTGTGTGGACTGAACATGCGCACAACTTTTTTTTTTCATAAATCAATCCGCGGATCACGTGTGTGCCGAACCGTAGATATAGATCCGAACGAATCACGGATCAATGATGATCCGTTGCACCACTATTTTTGACCGCGAAAAACAAAAATAACGACTTTATTCAAGTATTCATTTCCTTCTCTCTTGGCCTCGAGATTGTTCACATAGTGTAACAGCGTAGAGCTTCTGGTTGAACGTCACACGCATCACACACATGACCAGCGTCGGCCAATAGTGAGCCTACTTAGTGAGCCTATAAGTCATTATTAGGGCCCAAGCCATGCAAAGGAGAAGGCCATATTGTTTTCCTAAGGATTATTTTTTTTCTATTATTATTTTTCTTACAACTATTAGGGCACTTTTGGGGCCCTTAACGTGCTCAAACTCTTGAAACTTTGCACACGGGTCAGAACCCACTGCCATCAGGGCCGGGCTGAAGCTGGTACCCGGGCGTGGCAGGGAGGCTCGACAGCGCCCCCTGGAACGGGGTTTGAACACTTGGTCCATAAATCAAACACACTTGCATGTAGTAATATGAAACTCGGTACACATACATCTCATTGGTTCATATATCCTTCATACTCTTACTTTTTACCCCAGCCCAACAGGAAGTCGTCTATTAAGGGTTGTTTGGAAAACGCATGCAATGGAATTTGAAATACTCCTCCTAGAGAATTCAAACACACGGCACGAAACTCGGTCAGCGTGAAGTCAAGACACTGAGGATGAAAAATTGCCAGGGGATTTTTGATATCTCAAACAGTTTGGCCGTGGCGAGGAAACGGAATTATGGCAGAAACGTGAAACAGGAAGTGTGTTATAACTACTGCATACATTAACTAATCTTGATGAAACTTCAGCAGTGTGTTTGTTGTAAGAGCCCGAGCACATGGATGTGACTATTGTGAGTCAAAGTTATAGCGCCACCAACTGGCAGCAGGAAGTGTGTCACTTTCTAAATGCTTTGAAATCACCCTCTTATTTTTACCCGATTTGCTTCAAAACTTTGTGTATAATGTAGACACACGCCAGATGTAACCTGTGAAAGGATTATTGATATCTTAGATACTGTTGCCATGGCAACGCATCAAACTTTAATATTCCTTTTATGCTTTTTCGTGCTTTTTTTATGCTTTCGGGCACTTTTGGGGTTCTTAACGTGCTCGTAAAACTCTAGAAACTTTGCACACGGGTCAGAACCCGCGGCATCAGGGCCGGGCTGAAGCTGGTACCCGGGCGTGGCAGGGGGGCTCAACAGCGCCCATTTGAACGGGGTCCGAAAACTGGGTCTATAACTCAAACACGCTTGCATGTAATATGAAACTCGGTACACATATAGATCTCATCGGTTCATATATCCTTGTGCATTTACTTTTTACGCCAGGGTTGTTTGTTAAGGGTTGTTTGGAAACGCATGCTCTGGCATTTCAAACACTTCTCCTAGAGAATTCATCAGATCGCCACCAAACTCGGTGTGCATGAACTCAAGACATTAAGGATGCCAAATTGCGAAGGGATTTTTGATATCTCGAACGATTTGGCCGTGGCGAATTCACCCTCATATTTTTACCCAATTTGCTTCAAACTTCATCTGTATAATGTCACATGCCAGATGTAGACCTGTGAAAGGATTATTGATATCTTAGATACTGTTGCCGTGACAACGCATCAAACTTTTAAGGGATACTCCACTTTTTTGGAAATAGGCTCATTTTACAACTCCCCCAGAGTTAAACAGTTGAGTTTTAACCGTTTTCGAATCCATTCAGCCGATTTTCTGATATTTAGAAGAATATCAGTAACCAGACAGTTTCTGGTCTCATTGACTCCCATAGTATATTTTTTTCCTACTATGGAAGTCAATGAGACCAGAAACTGTCTGCTTACTGATATTCTTCTAAATATCAGAAAATCGGCTGAATGGGTTCGAAAACGGTAAAACTCAACTGTTTAACTCTGGGGGAGTTGTAAAATGAGCCTATTTCCAAAAAAAGTGGAGTATCCCTTTAATATTCTTTTTTGATGCTATTGAGACTCTTAACATACTTGAAATTGCATGAAACTGGATAGACACATCACATTTATTAGCCAGTAGACATGTGCAAAGTTTCAGAAGCGGGCGTGGTGCAGGGGCTCAGTAGCGCCAACTTTTGACAAAAAGTGGGGGTATTTTATAGTTTTACCTACAATCATAAAACTCTGTACGCATATTGTTCAGATCAAGCCGGACAACTTTCTAATTAACTGTCATTAGCTCAGACCAAGAGGAAGTCAGATATTTTAGTTTGAATATGGATGTTTCTGAGAATTTTCTCTCCCTCTCTCTCCGTCTCTGTGTGTGTGGGATTTGTCTATTGCTTTTAATGGATTTCAAGGTTTCAGGGGCTTTTGAGGCTCTTAATGTGCTCAAAAACTCTTGAAATTTTGCACACAGGTCAGAACCCACGGCCATCAGGGCTGGGCTGAAGCTGGTACCCGGGTGTGGCAGGGGGCTCAACAGCGCCCCCTTGAACGGGGTCCGACAATTTGGTCCATATATCCAACACGCTTGCATGAATTAATATGAAACTCAGTACACACATAGATCTCATCGGGCCGAACATCTTTCCCCCGGTCAAGTTTTACGCCAGCCCAAAGGAAATCGGCTATTATGAGTTGTTTGGAAAACGCTTGCTGTGGAATTTGAAGTACTACTCCTAGGCAATTCATTCAATCATCGCCAAACTCGGTGTGCATGAAGTCAAGACATCGTGGATGCTAAATTGCAGACAGATTTTTGATATCTCGAACGGTTTGGCCGCGGCGAGGAAATAAATTTTCATGACTAAAAAAAGGACATATAAAGTGTTTTATAACTTAGTTTTACCTACAGTTACAAAACTCAGCGTTTATATTCTTCTCCTCAAGCCGAACAACTTTCTAATTTATAGTCATTACCTCCGACCCTCAAAAAGTCAGATATTGGGGTTTGAATATGGTCATTTTCTCTCTCTCTCTCTCTCTCTCTCCTCTCTCCTCTCTCTCTCTCTCTCTCTCTCTCTCTCTCTCTCCTCTCTCTCTCTCTCTCTCTCTCTCTCTCTCTCTCTCTCTCTTCTCTCTCTCTCTCTCTCTCTCTCTCTGAGCCAATATGGCAAGCTGTTTTAACATTTAATCATTTTAATCCTACTAGTCTCTATTTTCATTCTACTAGTACTTATTTTTTAGATACTAGTGTCTATTCCATTAAGTACTATACTTATTCATTTGCGACTAGTGCTTAATTCTTTAGATACTAGTGCTTATTCTTTAGATATTCTTTTGAATACGTATTAGTAGCTAATGCATAAGTACTGGTATCTATTTAATAGGTACTAGTATCTAATGACTTGGTACTAGTATTTATTGAATAAATACTAGTATCTATTAATAGCTACGAGTATCTAAAATGTCATTTTCTCTCTCTCTCTCTCTCTCTGAGCCAATATGGCAAGCCGTTTTAACATTTAATCATTTTAACCTACTAGTCTCTATTTTCATGCTACTAGAACTTATTTTTTAGATATTAGTATCTATTCCATTAAGTACTAGTACTTATTCATTAGTGACTAGTGCTTATTCTGTTTAGAATATTCAAAGTGCTTATTCAATTTTTATGCTTATTTATATTTTCAGAGCAAAAATTCCGATTTTTCTGCTTATTCAATATTGCATCTAAAATGTAAGTGACTTGGGAGAGAGAGAGAGGGGGAGAGAGAGAGAGGGGGAGAGAGAGAGAGGGGGAGAGAGAGAGAGAGAGAGAGAGAGAGAGAGAGAGAGAGAGAGAGAGAGAGAGAGAGAGAGAGAGAGAGAGAGAGAGAGAGAGAGAGAGAGAGAGAGAGAGAGAGAGAGAGAGAGAGAGAGAGAGAGGAGAGAGAGAGAATTGTGTCTGTTACAGTGACGAGTTTAACCCTTTAAGGCCTTGTCTTTTTGGATATATATCTTTTTTTTTTTATTAAAAAAAAAGTGCATACAACCCATATATTTTAAATGTATTGTTTGCTTTAAATTAAATTAAGATTGTATGTTTGGTAATTGAACCTAAATAAATTTAAAATTAATGTGCTATATTTCAGATCAATATATTTGTTTTCCTTCATTTTAATCAACACTAACTTTATTCTCATCTGAATTATAAATAACTTATTTCTGTATAAAATAAAAAATCCCGAATAATCCAGACCAACCAGAGCGCACTATTTCTACAACATCATCAGTGCTGAAGCGGATCTACCAGAGCCGTTCGGCAGATGGCGAGCAGATATTTTGATATTTTGTGTCACGTCGTGCACAATAACCCTAAAGGCACCAGGGTGGCAGTGCCACCAGCGTTTATATATATATATATATATATATATATATATATATATTTAGCTGCGAGCAGCGATGAAGGGCCAAAGCCGGCGGCACCGCCTTTAGGTAACGGTGCCACGGGCTTAGGCCCATAATCGCTGCTCGCAGCTATATTTTTTGTTTGTTTTTTTGTGCTCAAAGTATTCTCGTCGCTTGATAAACTTTAGATTGAGCCACTGTAGTCACTTGGACTAGGGCTGCACGATGTATCATTTTAATATCGATATGCGCATCCACGATAGTCACATCGCAGATATGTGCATGATCAGTATATGTTGCGTGCCAGCAGCTCCCCGGCCCGTAAAGCTTGTGATTCGCGGATTGTCTGATCTGTCCAACACTGAACTCAAGAGACATAAATCGGAAACACTTTAAAATAAGGTTCCATTTATTAAAGTCTAGTGAACTACATTAGTTAACATTTTATTAATATTACTTTCCAGTGTTTCCCCTACCATTGTTTTGGGGGGGCGGCCCGCCCCCCCAAAACGACCCCCCGCCCCCCCTAAAATGCTGACGAAATCCAGTCATAAAAAAGGAATTTACTGTATAACGTGGAATTTCACGGAATTTGTACATTTTTTTGAGGAATAAAAAGCAGTTCAGTACACTTGAAATCAAATCTCGATGTAGACTAGTGTGTGTGAAAGACTATTTAAATACGAATCCTAGGTAGAATTTAGATATGTCCCAATGTAATAATAATACTAACACTAATCCAAATAAATTATCAAAACTGATTTTTTTAAGGAATAATCAATTTTTCTTCCATGTTTTAATTTTAACAGTAGCTCTTGTGCAGCACCAGTGTTTCCCCTACCATTGTTTTGGGGGGGCGGCCCGCCCCCTCAAAACTGCCCCCCGCCCCCCCTGAATGAAAAATTCCCCGAGAAAAAAAAAAAAACTGGACGCAAGAGCTCCATGTAGTAACTTTAGCGGCTATGCTTTTCGCGATAGAGCAGTTTAGTACACTTGAAATCAAATCACGATAGACTAGTGTGTGAATATTAAACGGCTAAAATACTATTTAAATATGAATCACTGTGTGAATGAATGAACTGCAGAAGACGCGCAGTTTCATTTCACACACACACACACACACACACACACACACACACACACACACACACACGCTCGAGCTGGTGCAGACGACGCGCAGTTTCATTTCACACACACATAGACACACGCACGCGTGACGATCGACCTGTTGTTTTCATAGACAGTAAAAGGTTGTTTTTGCCTATATAAGGACACAAATGCATGAACTTCCTCTCCAGACTCTAGATCCGCTCTTAAAGTAACTCCGTGAGCATTTAACCGCTTCATTTGAGAAATCTATCGTCATGTCATAAACAGAAACTCAAAGGTCTTCACGGCAACCCGTCAAAATAAAAGTTCGGTTTAACTTGACAGAAATATATTACTGTTGTACAGTAGAATTTAGATGCATCTCAATGTAATAATAATACTAACACTAATACAAATAAATTATGATCTCAACTTTATTTTTAAAGGAATAATAAATTTTTCTTCCATGTTTTAATTTAACAGTAAAGCTCATTGTGCAGCACGTTGTTTGACAAAAAAAGTTTGTTCAATTTCATATGATTAAAAGAAATGTAATTAATGTTTTGTCTTCATTTGGTTACCAGAAAAAACAACAGAATTTGTGTGGGAAAAAAAAACATTTAATAGATTTAAAAAAAAAAAAAAGATTGTATAAGTTTAATAATTGTTTATAATAAAAGTTTTATGATTTCAATTAATTAGACATGATTTTTGATTACATAAAAATGTACACCAAGTATCCGTAACACGCCCGCTCCGCGACACTAGTTTCGGGGGATCGACCCCCCCCCCCCTGAAAAAAATCCTAGGGGAAACACTGAGCACGTTATTTGACCAAAAAGTTTATTTAATTTCATATGATTAAAATTGATGATAAATGATAAAATTTGTGTTTTATGTCTTCAGTTTATTTTTTCCTAAAACTTTTTTTCATATATTTGTTTACTGTTTAAAGTTTAATGATTCATAATACATGATTTCAATTAATTAGACATGATTTTGATTGCTAATCCTAGGGGAAACACTGGTTTCTATGCGGATTTATTTACCAATGACAAAACCACTGAAGGATTACAAATTTAAGAATATGTTTAAGATCTATTTCCAATACTATAGTATATAGAAGTTTATTAGTGTGAATTTTGTAACTAAGGTAAATGTCACAAACCCGCCTGTTCCTGTCTGTCCTGATCTTACTATTGCAAGTGAGATTGTTATCATCACCATTTGTCTTGGGGGGTTCCTCTCAGTGTGGGGAGTTCTGCTCCATCCTGTTCTCGCATCTTAAAGTGACCTGCTGAGAGGGTCTCCCCCCCTCACCTTTTGTCAGTATGGGAAGCTCTGCTATATCCTGTTCTCCTGGCTCAGGACATTTACATGTTTTGTTTTGATGTATCCCCCCCCCCCCCTTCGAGGAAAACTCCTCCCCTCCGTAAAAGAATATATAAACTACAATTGTATTATGTTTTAGTCAGATGAGATTGAGATGCTACAGCGATGAAATAAAGAACTTCTGCCTTAAAAGATACCTCTCCGTCTCTTGGTCTGCGCTTCTGCCTTTTCTACACTTTAAGAAGAAAAAGTTCACAACACCACCCAGTCATTCTAGAATGATTCATTCTTTCCAAATAGAGCTATTTAAGTCATCTCGTGAAATTGTTTTTATATCGCAATATATATCGCAGAAAAATAAAATATCGCAATGTGATTTATTTAATTTTTTCAATATCGTGCAGCCCTATCTTGGACTATTTTAAAGGGTACCTATTATGGCATTTAAAATGTTCCTAATATTGTTCTGGGAGTCCCCAACAACAGTTTTACGAGCATGCCATGACAAAACACTTTTCTTGTCTTATAATATGCATTTATTTTTACTTCATTTGCTCACCGACTCCCATATGAATCGTTTAGCGAGTCATTTTTCCAAACCCCGCCCTAGCGTGATGCTAATCTGCGGTGATATGTTAGCTACCATAACCCAAAGTTTAGTGGTTAAAGCACATTCAGTCTTTGTTTGCGTTAGCCCAACGCATAAACATATTGATAATGCAGTACTAAGAGGTAACGTTATAGCTATATTCTTTGACTCTTTTTTAACTCCATTAAAAACGACAAACACTTCACATATTTCAATACAACTGACGACCTATGCGCTGTGCGTACACAACACACACACATACTTATTGAGCATGATACATAAAACATAAAAGCAACAATTAATATTAATAATACTTGCAGTTTGTGATTCGGAGAAGGAAGCTGATCCAAATAAACTCGTTACTGAACCTTCAGTATCAGCCGGCTCGCAAATCCATACTTTATAGCATTTAGGTTTGTGAAGCAATCACCTTCAAAATGACGCGAACACAACAAGGTCAAAGTCCTTTTAGGCAGGTTCAGCTTCTGTGGTATAGTTGTATATATGAACACAGCACAAGGTTGGGCTATACTTGTGTGGTATAGTTGTATATATGAACACAGCACAAGGTTGGGCTATACTTGTGTGGTATAGTTGTATATATGAACACAGCACAAGGTTGGGCTATACTTGTGTGGTATAGTTGTATATATGAACACAGCACAAGGTTGGGCTATACTTGTGTGGTATAGTTGTATATATGAACACAGCACAAGGTTGGGCTATACTTCTGTGGTATAGTTGTATATATGAACACAGCACAAGGTTGGGCTATACTTGTGTGGTATAGTTGTATATATGAACACAGCACAAGGTTGGGCTATACTTGTGTGGTATAGTTGTATATATGAACACAGCACAAGGTTGGGCTATACTTGTGTGGTATAGTTGTATATATGAACACAGCACAAGGTTGGGCTATACTTGTGTGGTATAGTTGTATATATGAACACAGCACAAGGTTGGGCTATACTTCTGTGGTATAGTTGTATATATGAACACAGCACAAGGTTGGGCTATACTTCTGTGGTATAGTTGTATATATGAACTGTAGCCACTTTTTTTAGCCAAAAGTTTGCTTTTGCGTTGCACTTCAAAACAGGGTCTCGACATGATGATAGTTTTCCCTGGCGTCTCCGACAGGGTTGCCAGGTCTGCACAACAAAATTGCTCAGCCAATTGCTCATCAAAACTAACCCAATCACGGCCAAAAATAGTCAAATAGCGTTCCCGGGTGTTTCCCCGATAACAATCATGTTCCATTGGGTAAAACAATCGCGTCAACCCGTGCACTACACAAACAACCCGCGGAAACAGTGCAGGCATACGGACCTGGCAACACTGGTCTCCGAACGCAATAATTGGGTGTATCTTATTCAAATAACTTGTCAAGTTGACGTCAACTAGACAAAGGAAAAGCATCGTTCGTCGAACGATTCATATCAGCGACTCAGTCGACTCTTACTTTTGAGAGACAATAACTTTGTATACGGTGAACTTTCATGTTTAAAACTTTGCAGGATGTTTTCGTTCACTTAGATCTGTTACACACTACATTAAGGGCAATTTTTAAAAATCCATAATAGGTACCCTTTAATGATTACTTTAATAACTTTTCGGGGCTGTCAAGTTTCCATCACTTAGAAGCCTATGGAGGAGTGACCCAGCTCTCAGATTTAATCAAAAATATCTTAATTTGTGTTCCGAAGATGAACGAAGGATAATTTCAACCTAGGGTCCTTTGCACCATGATCTCGAGCCAAACACCCCAATGGGTCTTCTCATTTGTAGAGGGGGATGAGGATAGAAAAGTTGATTTTGCCTATACATCTGAAATACAGGAGCGAGACGCTTCAGGAACAGCTGGGTCAGAGATCATCTAGTAGGGGGAGGGAGTCTTTGGGGCCAGTTATAAATCAAGCAGCCATGGGGCCTTTATCTAAGGAATGTGGCAGAGAGGAGTACGGCTTCCAGAAGATCTTGATAACAGTATAAAAGTCACTGTCTCAGTCACTCCACAGGGTAACTGTTGGCGACTGGGCCTATTCTTGCAAGAATAAATACTTCTCTTTTATAAATTTGATTCCGAGTTGTCTCTTACGCAGTGATGAGGTTTAACAGAATTTTTGCCACAACACTACATTTAAGTCTCATGATAAGTCAGTTATTGTTCAATGACATTGGTGTCGTCTCATCATCATCTCGTCTTAGTTATGAAAAAAAAGGTCATCAACGTACTTTTTTTTTTTTTTGGTAACTAAATTAATGGCAACATGAGGATGAGTAAACATCCTTTAACTTGGAGTGTCAGATAAAAAATGTTGCTCGTGCCAGTAATGATCATTCTCTTCCAAAGGAGATGACCGTAGGACTCCCTTCAGAGGAGCACACATTTTACCAAGCTGTGCCTCCGAGTGATTCGGCCAGAGGTCCTGCAGAGATGTCTGGACTGAACATGGCAATCAGCCCTTTAGCTGCCATGGAGCCTCCAGTATTTCCAAATGCACCAGAACAGGTTTGTTGAGTCTCATAACATGTGTTGATGTTGACACTATGTTCATACAAGTACCCATTCTATGCATAAATGAACCAATTCACCAATAAATTGTTACAGAGATCAAGGTCAGTTTTCTTTTTCATTAACATCTGAATTGTTTTCTAAACCAGAGCAAATCTGCTGTCGGGGAGGATCAGCAAAATATACTGCTTGAGGTCCTGAACTATTGTAGGGTAAGAGCTTCCGTTCTCAACTTTATAACGCATTCAGATGTCTGAGCAGAATCTAGGTCTTTTTAATACATCTCGTCTGTTTGTTGTCTTTCAGTTCCTGCATGCAGCAGTGCAGAGGCTTGAACAGAAGATTGACATACAGATGTCAAATGAGGTGCTGTAGACCTTTTAACCTCAGTGACCAAGGGCTTGACAATGACCAAGGGCCCGCTGACAGAACTGCCACTTGCCTAATTTATGCTGTCAGTTATGTTAGTGCCTGCATGTTAGGCCAGAGGTCTTCAACCCTGCTCCTGCTGAGTGAAGAGTTCAGGTCCGAGCCTAATCAAAGGGTCCGTTTACACCTGGTCACTTCATGCGTTTTTTCTGATCGGATACTGATCTGATTCGTTAAAACGGTTTCATTTACACGCCGCATAAATGTGTCTCCGCAAAACGAATATAAATCTTCAATTCCTGCGCTTCACATCAACCAAAGCTACCGATATGGGCTGCATTTTATTTATCCTCAGCTAATTTCAAAATTAATTATCGCAATAGGAGAGCGAGCGGGGCATCAGCACTGGGAAGATCATTTAGTCTCACTACTTTTAATGAAGATGATTGTGTTTTGATCGTCTGCGACTTTGGTTCATTTGCGGCGGTTTGTGCGGCGGTTTGTGCGGCGGTTTGTGCGGCGGCTTGCCAAAGAAATACTCTTATCTGCAGTAGTGCTGTCAAACATGCTCTCTAGTTTTGTCTGGAATGCGTCGCAGACCACCTCCTGAAGTGGTTTGAGCGATCGGATTCAAAAGCGTTTTGGAGGGCATTTACACCTGGTCTCAATCCGATCAGAGAAAATGCATGAATCAGGTTGGGAATAAACTTTGCAGGACAGTGGATGCCCAGGAGCAGGGTTGAAGACCTTTGTGTTAGAGGGTTTTACCACTGCTATCGCAACAATATGAACCCTTAAAAAGTGTTTAATTACTTAAAACTAAAAAAAAATAATAGATGTATTGTCATAATCTTTATATTTAACAAAATAAATCACATGTTTTAGTTTAAAAAGATTATGCTAAAAAAGTAAAATTTTTGCCCCAGACTGTAAAAGCGTCACCAGAGCAAATTAACATCTGAACTACTGCAGTGCAGCTACTAGGCCAGCAGAAAAAAAATCTAATTTTCGAGTCCTGAGACTAACTGACCATGATATATATGTTTTACTGATGCACTTAATGACACAGAATGCCTGTACCTAGAACTTTTTATGTTAGATTTTTTAATGGATGATCTTTTCTCTTTTCTTAAAGCCGTCTGATGTAAGGAGCTCAGCAAGGCTGAAGAAGACTTCAAAGGTTTGTCTGTAAACCATTTACCACTATGTATTGTTGTTGATTTGTCACTCTTCTGCACACAACTGTTGAGGGATTTCATTTGGTCTCACCAAAATCAAATCTGCAGAAACAATTCTGAGTCCTGCACAATTTCCTGCTCGTTTCTAGTGGTCCTGAAGACCTTGATTAGCTGGTGCAGATGTGTTTAATTAAGATTAAAGCTAAACTCTGCAGGACAGTGGGATAATTGGACACCGCGATCAAGAGCTTGAGGATTATACCATAATTTAGTGTTTAAAATAACAAATATAGTGGTTGTGATAGGTTAAGAACTGCCTGGTTATTTAAGTTGCTGACTAAGGCTAAGTTTACACACAGCCAGGTATTTAGAGAAACAAATATTTTTCCCCCCCTCCGTTTTCAATAATAACATTGTGCACACAACCCGTAAAAAATACACCACGAGCGCCATCATAACTATGCCAACCCTATGTGGGGCAGTGTAGGGATAAGGATAAAGCCATGCAAGCCAATCAGAATCGACAATATATAAACTAAAACCCCGTTTCTCCCAGTTGACACGGCAACACATAACCAGCGTTTTCAGAAATCTCCACTTTGGCCGGAGTTTTTAGAAATAATCGTTTTCTGTGATAAAAACAGGGTTTTCGTGTAAATGAGGCCAAACCGCAGGGAAATATCTGCGTTTCCCCTTCGTGTAAACAGGGCCTAAAACTAGGAGACACAATAGCAATAGACTTCCTTCTAGTTCATGTGATCTCAGTGCAGGTACAAGTCATAACTGATCACAAATGATATTTTATGTTTTCTTTTCTCTTCTTTTGAGGCTTTGGTTTTGTATTACTTTGGAGTAGTATTACAATAATAAGCCTTTTTGTGTTTTTTTTAATTCACACTTTTTACTTTCCTTCAATAGTCAAAACATAACACTTTTACAGGGGTATTATATCAAGCCTTGTGTGTCGGTCACAAATGCTGGATTGCTGGAACAGATCCAATAAATTATGATAATAATAATATACTTTTTTTTTTTTTTTTACATCACCAATCTTTTCATCAGGTCCATTACACCAAATCCTCTATACATGGCAAATATTTACCCCTCCACCTATAAATGTCCATGTTTATGCTGCCACCTTCCCCAGTTCTGTAACTCATTCTAGGAAAGACGCCAGTCTCTCGCAGTAATCTGTCCCCTCTCATAATACTCGAAGCTGGAATACACTACACAGCTTTTACAAACAGAACAGATTTTGGCCACATACAGTGCAGAAAAATACAGTTGTGTTTTAGTGCTTAATCTTTTTCTGTACACACAAGTTCAGTTATTTACAGGAGTGACAACCACATTCTACAACTGAAATTAACTCCCAAAAATGTTGACAACCGTATATACAAAAATTCTCTGTGTATGTACGAAACTTAATACATTAACAACTAGTTGTTCCGTTATTTAAAAGCGCATCAGATGTTTCTGTATGTGCAGTACAAGAAATCACAGGGAAAGATGTACGAGCCTTGACTCGTGTGCCATAGACTACTCTATTTTATTCATTTGCCAACTCTGACTGCCCAAAATCTGCTGACTGGCTCTAATGACTCGGGGGGGGTTATTCAAAAGGCCTGTTTTGGGGATACTCACCAACAGTGTTTTAGTCATTAATTATAGCTGATAATGTGTCCCACATCTCTTAGAGACAGGCATCTCTACCTGTTGAAGACAGGCAGCGGTCCAGTTCTTTGGCCCAGCGTCTTGGTTCACCAGTCCAGACAAACCCATGGTGGATCCCTCCGTGGAAGCGAGGGCCGGACAGGACAGATCTCCAGCAAGCTGACCACAACAGCCTTCAGTCGGGCAAACCTCCTGGTGCGGGACGAGGCAGAGGTAGAGGCAGGGGACGCGGGCGTGGGCGTGGACGTGGACGTGGGCAGCGGGGACACAATAATGGATCTCAGCGCCAACCTCAAACTCCTGATCCTGCTTTACTCATGTTAAAACCATTCGGAGATGAGACAATGGGTGATCCACAGCCATCCCAGATTGTGAAGAAAAACTCTTTGTGCAACACCGACCCAATACATCAGCAGCAAAGAGAGAAAGGCTTGGGTCTGGTAGATGAGGAGAAAGCTAAATTGGAGAAGATGCCCAACAATAAAGAGGCCACACTTCAAGTTCAGGAGGACCAGAAAGGTAGGATATGGACTTGACAGAATGATGTGATTACTTGGTGGGAAGTGTGTCATGATGGGGTATTGAGGTCAATGACAAATAACACTGTTTGAGATGATAAAAGGGAATACTCTTTTAAAATTTTAATTTTAAGGCCAAGTTCTTAGAAGTCATATTGTCTCATGCTAAAAAAAAAAAATTTCAACAAAGTATTGATTTACCTTATAATAATATAGATGACCTGCACTGATAATTCACAGCTTAACGCAAGTAGTTGACAGGGCTTTCTTCCGTATTGTGACACATATCCAAGTGTAATGGATTATCAGAACAAAATGTTGAACTAAAAGTTTTGAACTAAACTGTTTGTGTGAACGCACCTTAAATGTTAAGCAAACTGTAAAAGTTGATTGATTAACACCATTCACTCCAAAGTCCTGCTCACTAATCTATACATAGGCTGATCTATTATATTATTTCTATATTTTAGATGAAACCCAAAGTTAATGTGGGTGGAAGTAATGAACACAATATGCTCGTTTTATTGGCACAAATCTGTAAATGAATATAATTAAATATGCACTTTTAAATATAACAGCATTTTCCGGAAAATAAGTTGCACCTGAGTAGTCACATCAGGTCAATCGTGAGTTGTTGAGAGAAAAAAAAAAGATAAATTGCAATGGTGTATCAGTCCCATTTTATTATTACATTCAAAAATAATTGTAGCAGACATGAAAAAAATTCTATAAAAAAACTACTTTTTTACACTCTCTTTAAAAGTCTCTACTTTTTGGACATGTAAATATCACTTTGCTCGATCATTCACATGCTCAGAATTCGTAATTACGATATTTCCATGCCATGTTGAGAAAATATAAAAAAGTTGTGGCAACAACTCTTCTTCTAAGTCACATAACACACGGAATTAAAATGTTTGCCAAACTATTGCTTACACTTGCATTTTTGACTCAAATTTGACTCGTATCTGATCCAAAAAAATGTTTAAATCTTGGTAATGTTGTAAGAAATTGATTATTGAATGGCCTTTTTTCCTCAGTAATGATCGGGAGCGCCTTGCGGAAAGTGTGGATCCCATTGTCGGTGTACAGGGCGGTGTTTAAGGAGGTGGAGCCGCAGAAGGCTGTGGGGCCTGTGCTTCACGCTCTCTTCCCCATCAGCACACTGTCCTGCAGTGCGGTCACAGGCAACCCCGCAAAGGGCATCCAGCAACTCGACCCAAACAAAATAGAAGCCCTTCGAGGTAAATACAGTCCCTTCTAGCTTTTATTTTCTCCTGAAAACGGTCAGTAATATGAAATGCTTAACCAGAAATAATTATCAACTTCACAGATTTAAATAAAATATTAATCTGGAGATTTTTTTTTTGTGTGCAAAGTCATTGTGTGCAAAGTATCTAGTCAAAGATTTTAATTTAGCATGGCAAATTTGCACACGACATGCCACTTACCTTCATGTTAAGTATATGCTTTTTCATAATGAATGATGAATAAAAAAATATATGATATTGACTTTTTATGCATTGATGCATAAACGTTTCAAGGAAGAATTTGTGAAACAAGTTTTTTTTTCCAAGAGTTTATTTCCAAACTTAAATTTGTGCACCATTAGCATTTCTAAATGGAAATGAAAAATATATACACTTTGTGTGTGTTTAGAGTTCCTGGCTGAGATGTACCCACAGTTTGACGTCGGCGTGAGGGGTGTGTCATGGGCACAGTGTCTTGGAGTGATCAACAACATCACCAAAAACCTCAAGAAAAGAGCTGAAAAAACATCATATATGCCAAAAGAGGTGCGTTTCTCCATCATCCCGGCTAGGACTTATTTTACCTTCATAATATACTCTTTCATTCAGTAGTTTAAGGGGCAAAAAACATGTTTTAAACAGTCTTCTGTGCTTTATTTCAGGTTGAAGGAGAGACAAAAAATGACCCTTCATACTCCTCTGGGTCTGTTTTGTTTTGTAATCCTGACACACAAATACTTCATTTCAATTAACTCATCTGAACTCTAGAACTCTACAACTTTAGTTCAGAACTGAAGTGCAACAGCAGTGTTTCTCTTTTCTATAGCTGCTATGTTTCTAAGGAAAGAGAAGTTTTGAATACATAATATATTAACATTATTTTGTTCTTAATAAATCCATATATTAACAATTTTTTTTTTCGTACACCTGTATGTTTTTATATTGCCAAATAAAGTTTTTTTTTTCAGATTTCTTGTTGAAAATTATATCAAGTAACAACCAGTATAAATCAATTAAATAAAATTAAATCCTAGTCATACATTCTAGAAATAACAGCAACTAGTTTACACAAGTCACTCTTCACAAACACCTCTGCAAATAATATTTCACCTCAATGTTATTGAGCAGTTTTTAACTGCGCTAGCGTATCCCTCTCTTTATGCCCATCTTGCGCTCGTATCGAAACTTGCGGATGGTGCTGTTTATAGCACCTACGCAAACCTTCCAGTCACTTCCATCTTCCTCCAGCTTCATCCAGGGAAAACGCTCCAACAGGTGCTCTGAAGAAGAGAAGAGTGAAAGAAGCTGTGACTGCGGCTGGGATCTGAGAACTAGTCCTCATTGGTGCCCAATCTACAGTTTTGAAAAAGTAGGTAACTACATTACCGATAATCAGACATCTCACCTCGCAGTGCGGAGATCTTGTTGTGGTCGAGAGCCTGAATGCCGCGCCGTCCCCACCGTAAACATTACTGCGTACCAGCACATCCTCTGGGAAGATGAATTTAATGAGATACCGCGCGATAAGCTCAGGACGTGTGCGCAAATGTGCTGCAGACAAGGCAAACCCAGGAACCTTCACACCCCGATGAGGGGGGCCCAGATACACTGCTCAGAAGAACACACGAAATGAGGAATTAGACTGAGTGGCTACGTTTACATGGTCACTTTTTGTTGCAATCGGATTTAAATCATTCCGATTGATTTGTCCCGAGCTTCAAATCTGATTTGAATGACGTTGGTGCTGACTAATCATCCTGCCAACAAAGCATACTTAAAGGGCACCTATTATTACATTTAAAATGTTCCTAATATTGATCTGGGAGTCCCCAAAACAGTTTTACATGCATGCAATGACAAAAAACACTTTTGTTGTCTTATAATATGCATTTATTTTTGCCTGATTTGCTCACCGACTCCCAAATTATTCGTTCAACGACTCATTTTTCCAAACCCCTCCTTTGCAACTAGTTTGTTTGAATTTCCACCAGAAGCGTCACACAATTGCGTTCACAAACACCAGCATCCAAACGCAAGACATCACGTTAATTGCGTTTCGTCTGCACAGGAGGAAAGTAGAGCCGGTGGTGATTGGTCAGATGACCCAGTCAGTTGTGTTTGTAAAGCAAGCAATCGTCATTAAAATGACGCGAACACAGCTCAAGGTTCGGCTATACTTGTGTGGTATAGTTGTAAATATAAACTAGCCACAGATTCTGCACATGCACGTCCCTGGGTGGTGAAAAAAGGTCGCTTCTGATTCGCACTTCAGAGCACAGCGTCTTGTTGATGTTTTCAAGTTTCCCTGGTGTCTTCGTGGTGCGCGCAATGAGTGGGCGCGGCCAATTTAATAATTTTTCGTCTTGACGTCACAACGAAAAGGAAAATGACTCATTGGAAAAACGATTCATTAAATTGACTCCGAGTCGACTCATACTTAGAGACAATAACTTTTTTTTACGGTGAACTTTCATATATAAAACTTTGCAGGATGTTTTTGTTCACTTAGATGTATGTTACACACTACATGAAAGGTAATTTTCAAAATTCTATAATAGGTACCCTTTAATATGTATCTATTTTGTGTCCTGATTAGATGACGAGCATATGAATCTTTGTGTCGTGCTGCTTATGTTTATCAAGCTTTAAAAATGCCCTTTTTGCACCTAAAACAAGGCGTCTGTAGATGCGTCTGAAGCGAGGCCTGATGGGACGACATTGTCCTGCTTCACTTTACAGACGATGAGTGGAAGGAGAAGTTCAGAATAACACGACAGTCATTTATGACTCTTCATTCAACAACAGCTTGATCTACGCATCATACACAGGGTTCCAGACTGCGACCAAATTGGTCGCATATGCGACCATTTTTTGAGAATGTGCGAGTTAAAAATGTATGTGGTCGCATTTGTGCGAGTGGACGCTCGCGCAACAGAACGCCGTTGTGTCAGCAGCTGCTGCAGTCCGTAACGTAACTTATGTTCAATCATCATGATTGATACAATACGATACATTACAATACAATACATCATGAATACATTTTCCAAACCGTGTTTTTGTCTTATCCTGAATCACTACGGTACGCCTATAATAAGTGTTTATATTCGGACTATTTTATCCCGGGCTCGGCTCGGTTGCGGAGTTTCCCAGTGCCGCGTGACTCGCCATTGACATTAACGGAGAGAAGTAGCTCCGGCTACAATGTTCCTCCGCAAGACACGTGCAGTTTATTTATTGACGAACGTAGACGTCACGCGCATTGCACACTGATGGTGAAACGCGCCAATTACGAATTCACGAATTAAAGGCATATAAAAATAAAAATAAAAAAAATTCAAGTTTTCATAGTTTTAGTGTCAGTACTACATTACAATAATGCAATGGGGGAATATTTGTCCTGATAATACCAAATGTCTTATGTTACCTGACCAGTATAAAGTGTCCAATATTATTTTAAATATATCTAGTCAGTGAAAAAGTGCCAGAATATTCGTCTAAAATAATTCTGTATTTTCAGCTTCAGATTCATGAATATTTTTATTCTGGTGTCTCTATTGTCCTTGGGTCAAAAGCACAGAGTCCAAGCCTATTCATTTAAACCCACAATGTAATATCAAAATGTAACATTTTAATCAACAGTACATTTTTTGATAACCTTTTATCAATTGTCTTGGAGTATCGCAATAATATCGTATTGTGAGTTCAGTATCGTGATATCGAATCGTGACATGAGGGTATCGGTACACCCCTAGTTTTTATATAATATATTACAGGTATTTATTCTGCAACCCAGAAAGCCTTTGCTAGCCTTGGACCATTAGACCACTATTCATAAGCATGCATTGATTAATCCCATGGCATGTAGCAAAAAAAAAAAAAAGTGCGACCAAATCGTATGCTGGTGCGACCATTTGAGAAAGTTGGTAGCACCAGTGCGACCAGTGGAAAAGTTAGTCTGGAGCCCTGATACATCATTATGCCATTTTAACATTACACGTGCAGAACTTTCCAGGTTTGGCTTTCAATCTGATCAAGCGTTGACACAGCCCTATTGAAGGGATTAGAAAAGGTTTAAGCCACCCCTTACAACCCGAATGAAATTTCAGTCTGATCATGCCAAACCACTTCAGGTAAATAAAGTGGGATGAACTGAGATTTGGCTGAAAATCTGAACAAAATCCGTTTCTTTAACAATTTTAATATGGATAAAGTTGTGTTTGCGTATCTGAAATTATCCAGGTTTAGTTGGATTTAATGTAATATCTAGCCTGAAAAAAGCCTGCATTTCCATTAATAAGACGCAGATATTGTAAAGCTGTCTTTACAAATCATTTCTATGTCATTGTAATCGGATTTGGCAAATTCATTCCGATTCACAATTTCATTAGCATTTTATGGGATGGTTATTAAACCTTTTCTAATCCGAGAGGACTTCTAAACACTTGTTCTGCAATAACGTAGAAATGGTATGATGCGTAGATCAAGCTGTTGTTGTTGAATGAAGAGTCATAAATGACTGTCGTGTCATTCTGAACTTCTCCTTCCACTCATCGTCTGTGAAGTGGAGCAGGACAATGTCGTCCCATCAGGCCTCGCTTCAGTCGCATCTACAGGCACCTTGTTTTAGGTTCAAAAAGGCTGTTTTTACTGCTTGATAAATATGAGGCATAAAGCTCCATGTGCTCGTTGTTTCCTAAATTTGGACCCGACATAAGTCTGCTCTTTATAACAAAGAAAAGCAATGTAGGAGAATAGTCAGTTTAGTTCAAATTACATGTTATTTTGTTTAGTTGTTTATTCAGAATCGAAGGAACATCTTGATCTCTATTTTAAAAAAAAACTTTGTGATTTGTGAAAACAAAAGCTCATTGAGCTAAAACAACTAGTACTTTTTAAAGTCTTTGAAACGTCATTGAACATTTTCTTGAAATTGATTTTTTCCCCTACTTTTTCAGAGAATTCTTATATTTTAATTGTTTAATTAGCAATGTGGTTTGAAAAAAAAAATGTCAAAGGGTTTTATTTAATTACAATTGACTTTTTCATTCCGACTGTGCTACTAGTCATATTACAAACAGATTATTAGGGTCAATGTAAATGCAGCTAGTGTAATTTCTGGGAGGTAGTGTTGTCACGATACCAAAATTATTGTTTCGATACCGATACCAAGTCAAGTATTGCGATTTCGATACTTTTTCGATACTTTTCCTTAAAAGGGAGAAACACTCTCAAATATCATTGCTGTGCTTTATTTTAAAACCGGGACAACAGTCTAATCATCACACCACACTAATAAATGAACATATGAACAGCAGATATGTTAAACATTTGAACAAAATATAAAAAATAAATTAGAGCAATGACATTCAAGGTAAAAAAATAATAAATTTAGCACCATTATCTCAGTTATCATAAGCAACATAAGAGTTAACAGGAACTGATAAGATTTTATCAATATCCATGCCACTGAAGATTCTGCTAATCGATCCGATTCTTTAACGATTCTCTTATCGATTCCTGATAGCAGTGTGTGGAAAAAAATAGTCTCATGCTAACAAGTGGTTTTATTTGTTTTAAAGCTTACACTTGAGTAAGCAAACTGTATTTTTATGTAATTTATGTAATAAATGAAACCTTATTGTAAAGTGTTACCAATTAGTTATAAACCGATTCAGATGTCTCGTTTGTTCAGTGTTGGACAGATCAGTTGTTTAAACCATTCATTAAAACGAATCAGTTCAAATGAGTCATTAAGTCGCGAATTGGACGTGTCATTATCGGACGTGTGCGCGTTGTGTGATTATCCCTGCAGTTTAGGACATCCCACAAGATTTGTGTCATCACAGAAAACATCATCACTGGATAGGTTTGTTTTCGTTTATTTAAAGTGTGGTTTATATCAGCTTAATGTGCGGAACGCTTTTCAGAGAAGATAATTAAGGCAACATATTTTAACACAATTCACACCCAGCGGTAATTCAGGAAAACAAATCTCCGAATGCTCCACATGAAAATTTAGTTTTCAGACCATACCATCGTGTCGATTTATTTTGATTAATATGTGGGAGAGAGCAAGACAGCGCTTAGTTTTGAGACGGAAGCCTTGTTTACTTTCGCCTGGCTCCGCAGATAGAGTGCGTGCGCGCGCGACCATGCAGGTCTCTCTCTCTCTCTCTCTCTCTCTCTCTCTCTCTCTCTCTCTCTCTCCTCTCTCTCTCTCTCTCTCTCTCTCTCTCTCTCTCTCTCTCTCTCTCTCCTTCTCTCTCTCTCTCTTCTCTGTTAGACATGCGCCCTGTCACACGCGCATCTAAGTTACATTACTCGCCCTGTCACACGCGCAAGTAAGTTATATTACTCACCGATCAAATAAGACTTTGGCGGGACAAAAATTCGCTGTAGTGTTTGTCACATGAGAGCTGCAGCTTCTTCTGCTGCGTGCGTGAGGAGAAAAAAGTATCGATACTAATAAATTTAGGTATCGTGACGTTTTTAATTTCCGAGTATCGCGATACTTTTGAAGTATCGGTACACCGTGCAACACTACTGGGAGGATAATGTCAGTAAAAGCAGTTTCAGGACAAATCCAAAGATGAGAACTAGGGCTGGCCAATATGGAATAATTGACAATCATTGCAAATACATTGTAGTGATTATAAAAGTATCACTATTTGCAGTAAGTGTAAAAAATAATCTACATCTTTAAATAGCTTCTTCTTCTTCGAGTCCATTGCAATCTCAGATGTCGTTCTGCCAATATCTGGCGCAGATCACGGCTGATGTGGTCGGTTCAGCCAAGTCCTGGGCACTAAATAGCTATTACCATAAATAGCTGTTGCCATAAAAATACATAATAATCATGATTTCATATAATTTCAGTTTTTTTTAATTACATTTCCTAGAGATGTAATGTCGTCCATGTTTCTATGTCTATGTTTCCATCCAAAGTTGCAAATATAACTTCATCATCTTCTTTCGCTTATCCGGGGCCGGGTCACGGGGGCAGCAGTCTAAGCAGAGATGCCCAGACTTCCCTGTCCCCAGACACTTCCTCCAGCTCTTCCGGGGGGACACCGGGGCGTTCCCAGGCCAGCCGGGAGACATAGTCCCTCCAGCGGTATTCCCCGGGGTCTCCTCCCGGTGGGAGGGGTCCAGGAGGCATCCGTAGCAGATACCCGAGCCACCTCAGCTGGCCCCTCTCGATGTGGAGGAGCAGCGGCTCTACTCTGAGCTCCTCCTGAGAGCTCCTCCTGAGTGACTGAGCTCCTCACCCTATCTCTGAGGGATCGCCCAGCCACCCTGCGGAGAAAGCTCATTTCGGCCGCCTGTATCCGGGATCTTGTCCTTGTCCACAAAGTCGATTATTGATCTCCGGCCTAGGGTGTCCTGGTGCCACGTGCACTGATGGACACCCTTATGCTTGAACATGGTGTTCGTTATGGACAAGCGGTAACTGCACAGAAGTCCAATAACAGAACACCGCTCGGGTTCAGATCACGGGGGCCGTTCCTCCCAATCACGCCCCTTCTGGTGTCACTGTCGCTGCCCACGTGGGCGTTGAAGTCCCACAGTAGAGTCCCCAGTCTGAGAACTTTCCAGCACCCCTCCAAGAGACCCTAAGAGGGCTGGGTACTCTGCACTGCCGTTCGGACCTTAGGTACAAACGACAGTGAAAGACCTATCCCCCTTCGCCTCCCTGCGACACATGGCAGGGAAGCGAAGTTTCCATGTGTTGGAAACTCCAACTGCTGAGCTGGGGGGGGGCTATAAGCAAACCCACACCAGCCCGACGCCTCACCATGGGCAACTACAGAGTGGCAACGTTGCAAATTTAACTTGTGTGCAAAATTGGAATATCGCATGAAACATTTGCGAATCAAGCAGCATTTCCATCTTATGGTATCAAGAGAACAAAATCATCACTTCCTGGGAAATTTGCGCAAAATATCTGTAATAAAAATTTAAGTTGCTGCAATCGGGAAATAATCTGTGGCTCTTTTTTACTCATGCGTAGACGAAACGCAATAAACGTTGTTTTGCGTTTGGATGCTGGTGTGTGTGACGCTTCTGATAAGAATTTAACCAAATTGCAATGACTTCTGCACAGGCATTTCAGAACAAACAAAACCAATGTTTGAGATGGTGTGCGATGAAATTGCTCCGCTGGTTAGTCTGGTTATCCAAACTCATTTGGAGGTTTGTGTTGTTTATGAGGAATTTATTAGGTAAATGTGTTTCCATTATAGTTTGTCCAATAGGTGCATAAAAAATAGGGGGAGGAAACATAGCTACTGTATTGACAAACGTAATTTTAATCTGAAATAAATTTGTGATCTCTTGACCCCAAAGCACAGCCCTAATAGGAACTAGATTTGATTGACAGATGTGATGTTTCAGTCCGCACTGACCGCCGTTAGATTCCCAGCCAGCAGGCGTGTCGTATTCTTCTGTGATGTGGCTCATCAGCACTTCCTGCTGTTTCTGCTCAGTGTCGCTGTCAGACAGTTCAACGTCAATCTCTGCAGCCGCTTCACACGCTGCCTTAGGTGCCGATTCTGATGACACTGATCCACTGTTTTCAGGTTTTACACTGTCTTCAATCTTTAGCTGTGAGCAAAACATTAATTTACTATCAAACATACCACTCCAAGAAAAATATAGTGATGTATGGTAGTTAAATAACATTAACTACTTTTTTTCACCATTTCTTAATCAACTTTTTATGGAAGCTTGTTTCCGCCACAGAATAAAACATTTTAAAAGATAATTGCAACTTTATCTCACAATTGCAAGTTTACATCTCGCAATTCAGACTTTATTTCTCAGAATTACAAGATATAAAGTCAGAATTGCGAGAGGAAAAAGTAAATTGCGAGATTATATCTCCCAATTGCAATTTATAAAGTCAGAATTGCGAGATATAAACATGCAATTCTGAATTCAGTCAATTCTTTATTATAAACTCGTCAATTTAGAAAAAGTCAAAATTACGAGTTTATATTTTTATAATCACGCAATTCTGACTTTATAATTTGCAATTGCAACTTTATATCACGCAATTCTAAGATAAAAAGTCAGAATTGTGATATGTAAACTTAGCCTGGCTCCGCCCTCCTACGTACTTCGGGTCAATTTTCATTTTCCTTCAGTACTATGTCTGGGATTCTGCTGTAGTCTTTGGTTTTCTCCGATCATTTTTTTACCGGGCCAATCAGCGAACAGAGGGAGTGGCTGAGAACGATGATGTTGATGTCGACTCGTGCGTTATTTTGAGTTGTAGTTCATAATGGCAGCGGAGAAAGATGCGAGAGAAGCCATTCGGTCCGTTGTGGCAACGCTGCCGAATATCAAGAAGTTAAAGGGTACCTATTATGGCATTTAAATGTTCCTAATAATGTTCTGGGAGTCCCCAACAACAGTTTTACAAGCATGCAATGACAAAAAACACTTTTGTTGTCTTATAATATGCATTTATTTTTACCTGATTTGCTCACCGACTCCCATATGAATCGTTTAGCGAGTCATTTTTTCCAAACCCCGCCTTTGCGTGATGCTAATCTGTGGTGATATGTTAGACACCCAGCCGACGGGGTGTCATTGGTTGTTGCGCTAGATCTTACCCAGATACAACAGTGCTATTTTCTGATTGGCTAACAACACCAGACGAACAACACCAGAGGAGACCAGGGTTGCCAGGTCTGCACAACAAAACCAGCCCAATTGCTCATCAAACTAACCCAATCACGGCCAAAAATATTCAAATAGCGTTCCCGGGTGTTTCCTCAATAACAATCATGTTCCAGTGGATAAAACAATCGCGTCAACCAGCGTGCACTACACAAACAACCCGCGGAAACAGTGCAGGCATACGGACCTGGCAACACTGGAGGAGACGCGCTTGAATCCTGCCGGTTCCACAGTGAGTGAGTTTTGGGCACTGCGGCATATTAAATATATTACAAATAGTTTATCAGCGTGAGAAATACAATGTGTGGCCGGAGAGCGTGACAAAAGACCAAAATGAGTGACTGTCACGCTCAATGCGTGATGCGTGACACTCGAGAGCCCTGTGACAACTCCATTAACAACGACAAACACTTCACATATTTCAATACAATTGACATTGAAGACCTAAGTTAGCTGCTAGAAGCTGCGCTGTGCCTGTGCGTACACAACACACAAAATAATCATAGAACATGATACAAACATAAAAGCAACAGCCTACTTACAGATTGTGATTCGGAGAAGGAAGCTGATCCAAATAAACTCGGTACTGAACCTCCCTCCTTCAGTATCAGCCGGCTCGCAAATTCATACTTTATAGCATTTAGGTTTGTGAAGCAATCATCTTCAAAATGACGCGAACACAGAACAAGTTCGGGCTAT
The DNA here is from genome assembly GCA_036326025.1 of Chrosomus eos. Classification (NCBI taxonomy): domain Eukaryota; kingdom Metazoa; phylum Chordata; class Actinopteri; order Cypriniformes; family Leuciscidae; genus Chrosomus; species Chrosomus eos. The sequence continues at coordinate 6,287,899 of CM070837.1, read as the reverse complement.
AATACTTCTGTGGTATAGTTATGAACTGTAGCCACTGTCTTCAAATGCTCCTCACTGGGCAGATGAAAAAAGTTTGCTTTTGCGTCGCACTTCAAAACACAGCAGCGTCTCGTCGACATGATGTTTTCCCTGGTGTCTCCTAATGCAATGAGTGGGCGTGTCTTATTCAAATAACTTGTACAAGTGACGTACGAAAGTTAGAGAAAATGCATCGTTCGTCTATCGATTCATATCAACGACTCAGAGTCGACTCTTACATTTGAGAGATAATAACTTTGTATACGGTGAACTTTCATATTTAAAACTTTGCAGGATGTTTTCGTTCACTTAGATCTATGTTACACACTACATGAAAGGTAATTTTCAAAATTCCATGATAGGTACCCTAGCCGGAGCAAGAACAATCTGTGCTTAGTTTTGTTGGTGGCCATGATGTTGTGGCCATCCTCTCTACAGAGTTCGGGAAAAGTTTGATTTTCCAGCTCGCTCCGTTAGTGGTGAATGAGTTGGCTAAGGCGAACGCTAGGCATACGTCACGAGTCACGACCAAACGTTAGCGATTGGTTATGGCAGATCCAGAGTGACTCTGGACAGATCCAATAGTTTTAGACTTCAATAGAGTTCCCGCCTACAAGGAAGTTAACGCTTGTCAATGGAGCGGTGCCAGATGTGTACAAATTGAAATGTACGAGAGTCTGGTGGGACCAGGCTAATGTAAACTCTCAATTGTGAGAAAAAAAAAAGTAGTTTGCAAATCCTGTAGTTTGGCAAATGCATTTTCAAAGCAAAATTTTTAAACATTTAGTTTAGTTTTAGGTGTCAGGTACTCCTACACAAATATGATCAACATATATGACTTAAGCATTAAACGCATGATTAAAACAGGCAAAAACAAATAGATAAATATTAGTGCAGACGACAATCTCAAGGGTCCAAGGACATTTGGGAAAAATTGTGGGAATAATGTAGTGGAAATGCTGCAGATATATTGTTTTTAAATGTTTTTTATAGTAGTAAAAAAAAAAATGTTGCCACATTCTGAGAGATAATGATATTGGCGAAAAGTTGTCATTAGGGGTGCACTGAAATTTATCAAAAATAAATATAAAATCTTTTAGTCTGTGCTGTTTTCTGTTGATGCATGAACAAAACTTCACTAAACATTTGTAGCATGTCTGCCATCCAATAATCGCAAAAAGCAACAACTAAGCTTTATTTTTTTTTAATTTAATAAATGCTTTGTTACCTTTAATAATAAGCAAAGTCCCAACTTTGAATTTACAATTAAATTCAAATAATAAATGTCGTTTTGGCATGACAGATCGCTGTAGCACTTCAGTTCAAGCAGCAGCGTGTATCAATCGCACGTGAACCGATCATCGTCCACTTTACTACTAGTTACAGCAAAAAAAACATGTATGAAAATCAGAAGAAATTATGAAAGATACAGTACATCTTACTGAAAATAGTCTCATGCTCAATCAGTGTTTCAACTGGGACTCTAATGTTACATTGTCTGTTTTTGCTGATGTTAGAGAAGAGTTACTGTCATTCTCACCTTTCGTGTCTTGTCCATGAACCGATAGTAGCGGGCCATCGAGTTTATCACAGACAGACAAACTTTCCAGTCTTTGCCTTTCTCTCGAAGATCAAATTTGGGGTATCTCTTTACCGCCCACTCTGTGGAAACACACGACTGTTACAACGAGTGACTTTCATGCTGCAACAGATATTGATATATGAAACTGAGCAAGTCATGTAGAACCTTAATCAAAATCTCTATATTGTGCATCGTCTGAAATAAAAAGGGGGGAAAAAACAGAGAAATGCCTCAGGAAAGTGTTCTTGGAGAAGTTAGTTCTGAGAAAATCTTAATGTGTTTCAAATTTAAAGTCCATGATTTAAATGTAATTTAAAAAAAAGACATCACACAGAGACAGTGTTGCCAACTTAGCAACTTTTTTCTTTCTAGATTTAGCACATTTTCAGCCCCCTTTACTGACTTTTTTCAAATATAGAGTGTGAGCACAGATTAGAAGAGAAAACATGTAAATGGCCTACAGTAAGCACATAACGGCATCTAGTGACATTTCACAACGTTTTGAGCCGACTTTAGCAACTTACCATTGAAAATAGTTGGCAACACTACACAGAGAAGGCCATTCATTAAATGTAGATCCAGCTCACCTCTGATGGCATTGATCTTGTTTGGGTCGAGTCTCTTTAGACGTCTGGTTGGGTTTCCATTTGTGCTGCTTTGAGAAAGTTCCCCCACTGTGAAAATGTTTCGTGTGAGGTACCGCACCGCCGCACCAGGACGTGCCATTTTACCAGCCCTCTGCAGGATACAGTTTGACAGGAACACCTTCCTATCAGAGCTACCCAGACAGCCTACAGGAGTAGAAAGAAACGGGCACAAATGGCAGCATTAAATCATTTGCACTAACTCGTTCAATTCAGTGAGGTAAGGTTCAAATGCCAATGAAATAAAAAGCCAATGGGGTAAGAAAACACTTTATTTACACCTAAAGTGCCCCTATTGTGCTATTTTAAAGGTCCCTAATTTTGTTTTAGAGTTTCCAACAATGCTTTACATGCATCCAAGTTCAAAAACACTAACGTTCTCTCATAATATACATTGCATCATCCCATCTTTTTTCAGTGTCTAAGGCTGTGTTCACCATTGTCAAGTTTGTGTCGATTAAAACGAACTCTGATGAGATTTCTCTTTTAGTGTGGTTCATTTGATTAAATGTGAACGCTGCCATCTGAACTCTGATGCCACCAAACAAGAGGACCGAGACGCTGAAAAGATGAGTCTCCCTTCCAAACCAACTCTGCTGCGGATTTACTGAAATGTGAAATGCAACACGGACCAAAGATATGTAAACAAACCAAAAACAGAACATGATGTCTAAAGTTGCAACCCTAAAAAGGGCAGAATGCTCAGGAATACCTGTTTTTTCCTAGTTATTGTCGTGATGTTTCCATCAAAGTTCAGTACAGGCATCAGAAACGCATCTCCTCACAGCAGATCTTTGTTTCTGTGTGTGACGGAGGGATTCCTGATGCTGTTTTCACTACTTTACACATTTTATAAGCTCTTCACGAGTTCTCAACTCTATCATACGGACACACAACGAGTGGATTTAGCCCAACACAGCTTTTTTTTTTGGATTGTACGAAACGTTCAGTCACAAAATATAATTCATAAAAGCAGTTTTTTTTTTTTTTTTTTGTATCTTTAGGTTTGGTGTTAAAATGTGAACTCTAAGCAAACCAGGAGTAAATGTATAATTTTATTTTCTTGGTCCAGACTACAAGTGTGAACACATCCTGAAACAGTTCGATAAAGGGTTCGGTCTAATCCCCTTTTTTCGAGAGCCAATTCTGGGCATAATAGGGGCACTTTAAATATATTCTCTGAAAGCAAGTCGTATGTTACAAAACCGTGCTTCCCAAGTAAATTTTAAGAACGTTAAGATATTTTTCTGGAAAAGGACTCTTACTCGTCTTATAAAGGTCTGTAGTTGACGCTGGGCTGATTTCAGCTGGACTCTTCACTCGCTCCAGTTGTTGCGGCATTAGACTCATTTTATTGGTGCTGAGAGATTCTTGTGTTGCGTGGGTTGGCGCTGTGGCCCTGGCCTGGTTCTGGCTGATAAGTCGTGGAGGGCTGGGAACCTGTGGGCCGGGGAGAGGGCAGGAGGTTTCCAGCTCTCCACAGATGGGAGGGGAGACGTAGAGGAGATATGAACGAGACGGGGCATCGACACTTCAGAACTGATCATGGCTTCAGCCTTGGCCTGGGAGCGGTCTCTGTAGCTGGATGACAAATGTGTCCTCTAAGATGAGAGGGAGAAAGATCATTTACAGCCACGACTGCATATTGGTCTTTTTTCAACTGGAACCCTTTAGGTCTCCAGTGTTTTTTATTTAAACTAACAGATTATTATTTTATTTACTTTGACAAAGACGAATGTGAAAATACAGAGCTGTTGATTGTCGTCTGCCCATATATTTAACTAATACTATTATTATTATTATTATTATAATACTACTATATATATATATATATATATATATATATATATATATATATATATATATATAATAATATTTAAGCAAAAGTATTCTCTACAAAGTTATCTTCGGTTGATATTGTAGGACTACCTAACATTAAATGTCAAGCAGTAACATGTATGACATGCTATAATTCTTTTAAAACTAAATAGTTTCTAATTTTTGTATAATTACAGTTTAAATGTTAGTTCTTAACTACCTCTTGTTAATTGGGAGTATTTTTGAAAATTCATGTCATACTGCAGGATTATTAAAAAGAACTGAAATGAACAAAAACTAAAAGGCAATCAAGTGAAAAATAAAAATGATTAATAGCATGTTTTAAGACTTATGAGGTGGAGTTTGCTAGGCAAAGTGTTAGTTTGATGCAAGGTAGTGCTGTTTATGGTTTTTAAGCAACTTGGGTCACAACTTGGGGGGGGCGGGGGTTATTACAGTAACTGCAGTGCATAGCTGTTACTGTAATATAATCAATATTTATATTTGTGATATATGAGTGAAGTGTGTTATATTTACCTGAGAGAGGACAGCTGGATTCTGGATGCTTGCTACTTTTGCCTGGAGCATCTCAAACTTCTCATCGAGTTTCAGAATGGCTCCATATGTAACCTGCACAAAGACACCTGAATGTCATACTGACTTTTAAAAACTCAATGTTGAAAATTAACAATCTTTGTTAAAGCAGTGGTAATAAAAAAATAAAAAAAAAAGTTGCAGAATTGACTCTTCGCTTAGCTCTGCCCTCCTTGACTACTGTTACTCGCAACAGAGCGTATCATAGGAGAGCGAAAAGGAGCAATTTCTGTTTATGAGCAATTTCAGTAAATGATCTGCTTATAAAAACTATTGAAACTATTGATTGGATGTGATGCAGGCCACCATGATATTGTGATATTGCAAAAGCATTTTATATGATGTTTTATTAACAGTTCTGAACTGCAGTGTGAATTGGCCTTAAAACACACAACAGAGGAGATTGGTCAGTAATGTTTTAAGGGCGGGGCTAAGCGATGAATCAACTGCCTCATCATCAGTACCTGACAGTATGCAAGAATCTCTCCCAGAGTTCTTTGCAAATCAGCTCCATATATCTCAGTCGAAATGACGCTCTCTGCCTTCATGCACAACAACAACAACAACAACAAAAAGGCTTTGAAAGAAAAGTTGGGCAAAAACAAGAAATCATGGCAACTTATTGAAGCCATTATTCATTATAAGAATGAAGTATGTTTTTAAAGAGCCATCACCTCATGCGAATCACATGGTATTTCATGTGTGATTTCATTAATGAGAACTTCATCATCCGCCTCGGACACCTAGCAGAAAACATAACAGGATAGGGCCGGTTCATGTCTGCATTTGCTCCATCAAATGAGCAATAGACATGAATCCGCATATTACATACTCTTGCCTGTTATTAGAGTTTACAAAAGAAAACAATCCAAATCAAGGCAACATTTTGTGAACAAAATAAATAAATACATGTGGAACTGCCACAGATACTCTCCAATAAATATGAAAATGTACAGTGTGATACTCTACCATACTGTCACTGAGGGGACTGGGGCCTCTGGATCTCATCATCACTGCCGTCCCGTCGTTGTCCATGCTCTCCAGACTGTCCTCTTCCTCCTCTTCCTGCAAACCGCACAACACACTTCTCCCCCTGTTAACTGGAGGCAGAAAACAAGGGTAAGTGTGGATTATTTCACTGTGCCAAAGTTGTAGTTACTTAAAAATGCTTGTACAGAATTTCAGTTGTGGTATAGTTGTGCTAATTACAAACCAATTAAAGGTTAGACTTCTTTTGTTTGAGTGTTGAGAAAATTCAGCTTTGCTTCACGGGAATAAATTATATTTTAAAATATATTACAATAGAAACATTTTACAATATTACTGTCCTTATAATGCAGTCTTTGTGAACATAAGAGACTTCTTTCAAGAATCTTTCCGTGTTCCAGGGGGTTTAAAGTGACTTAAAACTTTTGTATGTTATGAATTAATATTATGAATGAAGTGCCTGGAGTGAGTTACAACAATACCAACTCTACTAAAAAACAGGGTACCTTTTAGTATATGGAACATAAACACAATAATATTAGTGCCTTGCTATTTTTGAAGTATACTGGAGTACCATGGTAATAACCATGGCATGTACCATGGTATTAATATAGAAATCATTCGGTTTCATATCTATCACCATCTGATAATATTACTGTACTTCGATGACAAAACGCCATTTTATAACGCCACAAAACGCCATATAGTTAATACAATACAGAATAGAAAAGACTTGGTTTTAAACATGTGGACATAGTCTAAATATATTTTAGCATCATTTTAATACCGTTTATAAGTGGTATTTGGTGTTTAAAAGGAAATTAAATTACAGAGCGTTCCGAACGTTAAAACAGCTGATGTTCGTTACTTCCGTTCTCCGTTCATTTCGCAGTAATCGAGGAACGATGTGTTGAATAAACGCACAGCGAATATGAAGCTACTTCTGTTTTTAGAGCCAGTAAAACACGCTAAAGCGATCAACAAAACCACAGTTGTATGTATTGTTCTGTGTCAGTCACATTTAAAGCGTTCATGTGTATTATTGTTGTAAAGAGATGCACTTGTACCGTGAACAGACATGCTCGCTCCGCCGCTGTCACTCGCGTAGTGTTTATCGTACAGCTTTATTGTAATTTTATCACCTATTACTTGAGCTTGTTGTTGATGTTTGAACGGTTTACTTGTGTTATGCTGTTGTTATTGTACAGGATTTTTAGATTACATTCAAACCACGCCCGTTCTACAATGTCATTCCTCTCTGCGCATGTCTGAACGCAGCGTGGCGTTCACTTCTCAAAGCGTTCCCTTCCTACGCCCCTCCTGTCCTGACTGAGAAACAGGCTCAGCTACAGTCACGCTGGGCAGCGCGTTGCCCTGACGTTTTCAGAGACGAATTCACTGTGTATTTCGGTTAAATGGCTGTTAAACTTCAGTGTAATTATTTAGACGGCCGGGTACAACAAACGATCGTCTAGACCGGTGGCTGAAACGGCACATGAACTAGGGCTGGGAATCGATTCCAAAAAGAATCGATTCCGAGGCGTTGGGAATTGAGAATCGATTCCAAAGGTTGGAATCGATTCCATTAAGGGGAATCGACTCCTCTCTAAGATTTTTTTTTTTTTTTACAAAAACCGCGGCCTGTAGCCGGTTTAATTTGTCAACACAATCACTTCAGACGTCACCTGTAAAGCAATAAAGTTCAGACTAAATAAATGATTAGGCCAGCTAGTTCACAGCCTTTTACAAACCACCAAACAGTGCTGAATGTGAACTGAACTTACTGAACGTTAACGCGTTCATTCTGGTGTCTGTGAACGCGCGCTCTCTCAGTTTAACTTTGTTCAATAGGGTGCCAGATTTCTAGAGCCTTCCAGGCGAAAACCCAGCTAAAACACACCGTAAACAGGCCTTAATATGTAGCGAAAAAAACACCCAATCTGGCAACATCAGCCACCAGTGTCGCGCACCGCCGCATGCGTCATCAAAACAAAAAGCAGTCGACAAAGTTTTATGACAAGGTCGGTGAGGATGGGAAAAATCTTACATTTCTGTGCAAACTTTGCCAGTCGATAAAATAATTGCTCTGTGGTTGTATATGGGCTGTGGCAATAATAATAATTGCTCGCAGCAACATATGGAAAAAAAGAACTATGAACTATAGTTCATTTTTTTGAAGTATATGAACTATGAACTGAACTAGTTTATTTAAAAATTTGTGAACTGAACTTTGAACTAGTTCATGTAGAAAATGAACTTTCCCAACACTGCCCTGGTTAATTGCAGAATGATACTCCACAGCTCTCGTGATACCGACTTGCACTGACAACATCCCGATGTCAGTGAATAAAATTCAGAGTCATTGTTTTTTTTATGCTTAAGAACTGTAAAACCTGGTTGTGGTGCAGTGTTTAGTTATGAAATCTTACTACATAAATCCAATCTTATTTAATCCACCATTTGAATGTTGTATGTGTTCGAATTATTTATATTTATTAAATAAGACATTTGTAGCCTACTGATTATTGTTGTCCATAAATCGAACTTCAGTAATTATATATTACCATGTACCAATTCATTTCTAATACTCGGACACTTCGGTTTCTCTCGTGTGTACATGTGTGTAGGTAGGCCTATGTATATAAATAGAATCTACCATGTAGGCTATATGGTGAACATATTCATAGTCTTTACACTGTGTCTGTCTACACCTGACGTAGGAAGCACGCGTGACAAATCCCCGAAGTAAATGCCTCGTTTTATTTATGACAGAACAGCACGCAATAAGTCTCGCTTGTCACGCCAGGTGTACAAAGTTGCTCGCTGTGTGGCACCGTGGCACGGTAAAAGACGTGACAATGTTTGACACGGTGTTGGTAATAAAAAAAAAAAAAGAATCGAAAATAACAGTGTGGAATCGATTCTTGGAATCGATTCTTTTCGATTCCAGAAACAGGAATTGGAATCGGAATCGATTCCAAAAAATCCGGAATCGAACAGCCCTAACATGAACGCGCTTAGAGCACCGTAGTCACGTGGTATCTGTTACTCTTCTCAGCGCTGGGCAGGGTGGAGCAATCACAGTTGACGATGATGACTAGATTAGATGGCATTTTCTAAATCATTTTATACACAATTCATTGGGCAGATTTCCAGTTTTATGTCAGTTTTATATATATATTTGTTTATGTGTATGTACATTACAATTCATTTATGTCTAAATATATCCAGCAAACAAATAAAATAAAAATAAAACACCCTGAGATCTGAATGTGACTCAATGGAGGATTGATTTTCTGATTACAGCTTTTTTTTAATCTAATCATATTTTGATGTATGTCTTCTTCTTCTTCTTCTTCTTCTTCTTCTTCTTCTTCTTCTTCTTCTTCTTCTTCTTCTTCTTCTTCTTCTTCTTCTTCTTCTTCTTCTTCTTCTTCTTCTTCTTCTTCTTCTTCTTCCACCATGGGAGTCTATGGCATTGGCGGCCCATAGAAACGCTCCCAGGAAAATTATGAAATTTGGCACACAGATAGAGGTCAGTCTCAATATTAACTATAGCAATTTTGGAGTCTCTAACTCAATCCCTCTAGCGCCAACAACAGTCCAAAGTTGCACTGAGATTTTTTTGAACCAATAAGGCCATTTAAGGCTCCACTGCTTACAGTCTTCAGGTTATCACAGTAGGGCTTGTGTAAATTTACTGTTTTCAACAACACATTTCAAGAGAATCTCTGTCATCCTTTAAATTGCCTGATTTGAAAGGTTCGTTGTGGTTAGACTAAAGGACAGTATATTATTAGTTACAATATATTAATAATTTTATCGAAATTATTAATTTTTTTATTTTATTTTTATATATGTGCTTGGGGTCTTTTCTTTTTTCTGTGCAAAGACGGTTTGTGCTTATTTGCAGCACGGTCCTACACACGTTCTTCTGCAACAGGCCTGAAAGAAGAGAAATAATCATGAGTCTTTGCATACAAACCCAGTTTATTTATCGTAAATAAATATATTCCATATAGTATCTAAAAGATGGAATCTAAAAGTGAGAGAAGAAAGAAGATTCGCTTCCTGCGAAGACATCTTGCATGCTAGCTAGCTGAGTTCATACCTGAGGGATGAGACCCACACTCAGACTCTGGACGGCGGCGCTGGTGGCGGGGCGCAGTCCCCTGTGGAGAGCGCGTCACAGCGGGGTTCGGGAGGGTACATGTTGGGAAGCAGGAACGTGACACTGTCTATAAGGTGTTGTGTAAGATACGTGCACAGCTCCTGTTCCACTAGCTTGATGCAGCTGTCAGGAACACTGCAAACACAGGAAATGAGGAAACACTTTACAACGAGGTTACATTAGTTAGTTGAAGGGATAGTTCACCCAAAAATGAAAATTAGCCCATGATTTACTCACCCTGAAGCCATACAGTATATGACATGCTTACATTTTGGTGCTCTTGATAATGGCATTGAACACCAACAATTGCACCATCGGCCTGACAAATACAATCTGAGTTATATTAATAAATGTCCTGGCTCTTCCAAGCTTTATAATGAGAGTTAATGGGTGTATGTCTTTGGAAGTCCATTAAAACACATCTATTCATGATTAAAGTCCTCGCTCTCCGGGGGGGTTAATAAAGGCCTTCTGAAGTGAAGCGATGCGTTCGTGTAAGAACAATATCTATACTTAAAACTTTATAGACTAAAATAATTAGCTTCCGGCACACGGCCGTAAGCTTCAGTTTATGGCGAAAGAGTAACCCATTAACCCTTGAAGAGGCTTTGATGGACGCTCCACAGAGCTTCACTAAAACACACCTGTAACACGCCTCTCTGGAACAACGTCACACTGACTAAACCATCATTTCAACAACAAGTGGAAGTTATTAAAAGAACAAAAAAAAGTACGTTTTATCAGAAAATGAGTCAGAAAGAAATTACTGGAGACTGGCATGATCGCAAAAGAAACATGATGAAAACGACCGTTTGCTGTTTACTTGAATATTTAAAACCCAAGAATCGACGTTTTACACAATAAAAAGTGATACATTGATCATAATGAATTCATTTGTGTCAAAATTGCACATTAGTCTATTTCAAAAAAGATAGAGGATAGACTTACTTATTCAGTCGCTTCTGTTTCTGTTTATTTGGTTGTTACAGGACATTTTTTCATCACATTTCGAAAGAATGATAATTTCTACAAATATGCCACCAAAAATACAACCTGAGGAGCTTAAGCACTCTCTCCCAGAAGAAAGCTCCCGCAAAAAAACGTTGCTTTATTTAACGATAGTCCGGTATAAAGAGACTATACTGTAGGCTACTGACAGGTAAAATAAAAACATGATTGTGATAGCCTTTATGATTTGTCTGATTTCCTCAAGCGTTGATATTTAGCCTATAGGTATGTTTAGCGTGCATAGTCTTTTGCATCGCGTATAAATATTTCTACCTTCTGATTTCTAATTTCTGCATTCAAAGTAGAAAAATAGAAAAGAACCACCGCTCATCCGTCAAAAAAATGTCTTGTGGAGAGGTGCTGCTACATTAAATAATCATGGTTAATAGTAAAAATACAGCAGCCACACACTCAAAACACTGTGCAAAAAAGATCAATTTATTTGCTAGCTTTCGGTCTTGCGACCTTCTTCAGGCATACAAACAGAATGAATGTTGTACACAGAACATTCATTCTGTTTGTATGCCTGAAGAAGGTCGCAAGACCGAAAGCTAGCAAATAAATTGATCTTTTTTGCACAGTGTTTTAAGTGTGCGGCTGCTGTATTTTTACTAATTTCTGCATTCAAACATGTTAGCTGACAGAATCATCAGACGCTACTGTCTCCTGACTCAGGTAAACTCCGCCTCTGTTCGTAACCACTCCTCTAGCCTGAGTTGGCCCGCTTTGGACCAAGGTATTCGGCGGGCCAGAAAACCCTGTCCGTTGGCTCAGAGGAAGCCCTGACTAGACCCGATCAAGCCCCGGAAGTGACAGTGGAAACGCGACTGGCCCTGACACACACTAGCACGCTTTTGGCCCGACAGTGGAAACGCGACTATTGACGTCTGAAAGAAGAATGTCATATAGACCTATACCTATACACCAGGCTAATTTTCATTTTTGGGTGAACTATCCCTTTAACATGAACTAACAATAAAAATACTTTCTAAACCGCATTTATTAGCTAATCTTAGTTAACGTTAATTTCAATTTTCTAAAACTACGCCGAGACGTAGCCTAATGTCTCAGAAAATACGATCTGCCTGTATACATGACAGTCGCATTGGCACATATCTGATTTATATCTCATATTTTTTTTCCACATATGAACCAGGCCTGAAACCGATTTTGAAATATCCGAATGCATGCGTTTTTTTCCTGTTTACACTGTCATAGAACACATCCGATCTGTGTCACATATAGGGAAAACATCGGAATTGGGACACATTTCACTGACAGTGTAAACGAGGCCAACCTCTTGTGTTTGTTCCTCGTCAATTCTCCTGCATCTCTAATCTTACGTCTCCTGTGTCTCTTCCTCGTGAACCTGTAAGACAACACCAAACTACTACCAATTACCATCAACGCTAACTTGGACTCGGACTCTATGCATTCTTTCAGTCACCTGTGATCTACATTGTCACATTCACTCTAACTGTTTAATAAACCGGTTGTTTTACTCACCATCTGTATCAGTCCGTGTTCCGTAACACTAGCATTAACAAAGATTAAAGCAACACTATGTAACATTGTTTACCTTAAAATAATGTTTCCAAAATCTTATCAGTGGTTCATCAAGTCGTAACAGGGTGAAAGGCACGTCTGCCATAGCCTGACAGTGTCTATATATCACTTTTACTGGCACTATGTAACTTCGGGGTTCGGGTAGGAACCCGACCACAAAAAGAACTACAAATTTAACGGCTTTACGTCAAGCGCTAAATTAGTAATTATTTCGTTTTTCTTCGTTTCTGATGTCGCAATATACATCATCCTTTCATGAAATCATGTAACATACTCTACCTTGTCTGTGGACATCGTTCATTCTAAAGCCGGTGCTGGATAATGAATTGTCCTTCTAAATTTTGGAAATTAACGAAATCTCTTATAGGATCAAATACATCTACTAATCTTCAAAAAGTTTTAAAACTGAATCAAAGATTAATTACAGACAAGGTTGATATTGTTAATACGTTTAATAGTCATTTTATTTCAGCTAGTTCGTTAACAGACAGATCGTTGTTCATTGATGACCAGAGAACTGATGGCTTGACTAATAATGAATCAGATTTATTCTCTTTTGCCCCTGTATTACCGTCCCAAGTTCATAAACTACTTTTAAATTTAGACTGTAAGAAATCAGGCGGGTCTGACCAAATTGAACTAATATTTTTAAAATTGTCTGCAGATATTATTGCCGAACCTATTTCATCTATTTTTAATTTGAGTATATCTAGTAATGTAATTCCGCCATCATGGAAATCGGCTATGGTTATGCCATTATTAAAAGGAGGCGATCCTTCCGATTTGAATAATTATCGTCCGATCTCTAAATTGCCGGTTTTAGCAAAAGTTAAAAGTTTTTGAGTCTATTATAAATTATCAAATGAAAGAATATCTATAGTCATAATATTTTGAACTCATTTCAGTCAGGATTTAGAGCGGGCCATAGTACGATAACAGCTACCACATTAGTTACTAATGATTTAATCACTGCTCTTGATAAGAGACAACATTGTGCAGCCTTATTTGTTGATTTGACAAAAGCGTTTGACTTAGTGGATCATGTCTTACTGCTACAGAGGCTTAAAAGTGTAGGCCTTGATAATTCGGCTGTGAGTTGGTTTAAAAATTATTTATCAGATAGAACTCAATGTGTTGCTGTAGATAATTACACCTCATCCATGGAAATAGTCAGGAAGGGTGTCCCGCAAGGTTCTTTACTAGCACCACTTCTTTTTTCTATTTTTATTAATGAATTGGGACAGGGAATACATTCAGCAAAGCTACATTTTTATGCTGACGATACAATTATTTACTCCACTGCATCATCTATATCTCAGGCTATTGAAATTCTTAAGGATTCTTTTTTTACTTTTCAGCTTACTTTATTGAAACTGAAATTAGTTTTAAATGTAAATAAAACGAAGTATATTATTTTTACACGTAGCCGTTGCATGTCTACTGCTATGCCTATTCTGACTATTGAGGGTTTACATATAGAAAGAGTACCAACTTATAAATATTTAGGAATATGGCTCGATGAGAAGTTAGCCTTTTATGTTCACATTAAATACTTAGTGACAAGGCTTAAACCAAGACTGGGTTTTTTTTTTTTTTTTTCGGGAAAAAAAATGTTTTTCCTTTACAGCTAGAAAGAGAATAATACAGAGTACTATTTTACCTATTTTAGACTATGGTGATGTTGTTTATATGCATGCTTCTACATATCTATTGAAAAGGCTGGATAGTATTTATCATGCTGCACTGCGTTTTATAACAAATTCTTGTTCACGTACTCATCATTGTTTGCTGTACAACTATTTGGGTTGGTCCTCTTTATATCAGAGAAGGAAATTTCATATGTTAGTTTTTATTGTAAAGACATTTTATTGTAAAGACATTGTATGGATGGGTATGCTTCCAAATTACATAACTAGTCTTCTATGTTTATGTAGAAAGAACTATAGCACTAGATCATCCAATGGGATTAAATTAGTAGTACCTAGGGTACATTCAGAGCATGGAAAATCATCTTTCTCCTACTATGCTCCATGGCTGTTGAATGAATTTCAAGCTACTGTCCCTCTAGAAACAATTCCTCCTTTGAATGTATTTAAAAATTTACTGCAGTCTACAATGATTGAATCATGTCGTTGTTTTACTTGATTTATGATGAATGTTGAGCACTGACTTTCGAGAATGTTTTATATGTGTTGTGTGTGGTTTGTAGTGTGGCCATCTTGGCCAGGACTCCCTGGAGGAAGAGATTTCTTTTAATCTCAATGGGACCTTCCTGGAAAAATAAAGGAAATAAAAATAAATAAAATAAACAGCGAGCGTGCGTGCGACGGTAGGCTAAATTATTATAATATAATATAAATTATTTTTTGGACAATTTCGCTTCCAACCAGTAGGGCGACCGAAGAGGAAAAGTTACTTGGTGTTACTTTAATATATGCTATATTACCTAATACCTACTGCTCGTTAATGCATTCACTAATGTTAACCAACGAGGCCTTGTTAGGGCCCGAGCACCGATGGTGTGAGGACCCTGGAATTGCTCCGTTTATTATTGTTGTAAATTGTTAACAAAAATAAACATGTATATGGTGGGTTTTTAGAAGGGCTGTTTATGTCAAACATCAGCATGTAACCTATATTTTAAAGTGCCAATTTAGGCTTGACTTATTAATGAACAAATTATTAGCAAAAACATGACAAAACAGCATAATATATAGGCTACATTCAAACACTCACTTAAAGATGCAGGGTCCAAAAACTTCGGACAAGTCCTTTGATGAAATGTGGTTGACATGACACTGGGCAGCGACCCGGGACAGGAAGTGGAAGAGCAGAGACAGGATGTTGAAGGTTTCAGGTGCATAACTGTACAGGACTTTCTTTGCACGCTTGAGGTTCAAAGCCATCCCTTTGGTTTCTGCAGGGTCGACAGTCAAAACATATTTGGTCCTATTCGCTGAAACCTTGGTGAGAAAATAAGGATATTCTCGAATGTGTACGCACTTATATAGACTCTCAAGAGCTGTTTGGCATCCCTGTCTGGGATGAGTCCATGGGGCAGTTCTCTCAGGAAGAGAATCAGCAGAGAGGCCACGGCGTGGACATCATCGCTGCGAAAAGACGGAACTTCACCTCGATCCAGACTGTCCCTCAACGCAACGCGCCGTGCCTCTGATCCACTGGCACGGAACAATTTACGCTCATGGAGACCTTCAAACACAAATCATATTTCATTTCACATTACATAAATGTGTGATCTGTTATCAGAAGGTAAATGTGTCCAAGAAATGTATAGTTCTAAGATAAAACAAATCATGCAGTTAGCTTACATCATGTATTAATTTAAAGGGGTGGTTAAGTATGATTTCACTTTTCTAACTTTAGTTAGTGTGAAATGTTGCTGTTTGAGCATTATCACATAAACAGCATCTGCAAAGTTACAGCGCTCAAAGTTCAAAGCAAAGGGAGATATTTGCTTTTAAAGAAAAGGACTACAACAAAGGGCTGGTAGGGACTACACGACATTCCTCCCGGGTTAGTGACATCAGCAACCCTAAAATGTACATAAGCCCCGCCCCCGGGACACGCAAGCAGTGTTGAGAAGAGGAAAAGCTGTTGTATAAGAGTACATTTGTGAGTCAGCTCAAATTTTAGCATCCATCTTTTCACATGCAATAGAAAGTCACTCTGTGTATCTCACAACAGTTCATATACGAGCGATTTATAGATTACCACGATAAGAATATCCTAATTGAAGATAGTTAACTCCACATCAGCAACATAACTTCATCAACTAACCATTCAGAGACGTCCTGTTGAATTCTACATGTTGTCACTTCCTCTTGAGTCTCTTTATCTTTGTCTGACTCCGTTTCAACACTAAAGGCAGAACAGTTTCTGTCATTTTAGTGTGTGTGCGTGAGGTGATCGCAGCCATAGACATCATATAGAGACTAGATGCCCTATTGGCCGCTGTGGCGCAAGAAATGCGGCCGCCATCTTAAACCGGTCATACTCCTATTTGCGTTGCATAGCAGCAGTAGATGGCAGAGCACTGTGCAGCATATTCCTGCTCAAATCGGCGGACCATCACTCTGGGATTACTTTTAACAAGTAAGATTTAACATTTAACATTATCGTACTATTGGTTGTATTTTTTCAATGTGTCCTGTATCGTAGCTACATGTATGACCTTTGCAGCAAAAAAAAACAGCGTAAAAATCCGTTCGGTATTCAGTGAGATATGATTAATTAAATGTGCTGACAGCTCATTGCACCAGCCAAACAGATTACACTGAGCGGAGCGGGTGACCGGTTTAAGATGGAGGCCCCACGGCTCGTCCGCGCCAATCATAGACAGTAAAAGAAATGGACACAGCGACCCCATAGATTTCAACGGAGAAAACTGAAGGCCTCACTTCCTGATAAGAAGCACTCACTTCCTGATAGCCAAGCGCACTGCGCATGCTCAAACTGAGCTTGACGACGGAGATGTGACGTGAGCAACCTAGTAGCTGCGCCAGCCGAAATCTGAATCATTCCCTTCCGAATCTTGCAGAGCCGGAGATCGTGAGTATTAGCTGTCCATGAGCTCGCAGCAGGAGCAACTTTATGCCTCTCTATGGGCTTCTCCCTTGACTGTATGCCTCCACGTCTCCCCGATTGCCCGGGAGCTTCTACTTCTGTCTATACAGTGATAATTCTTGTGCGCCAGAGAGTCGCGGGGTTATGACACAGTCGTTAGCCTATATTTACAAAAACGGCTTCTAAATTGGCCATAACGTAAGATACACAGTACTGGAGCCTTTTATACATTGTCGTGTTTCTTTAGAGTAAATAATGGAAAAATGGAGTCTTTGGACGTCTCCGATGTAAAGTTATTCGCTGTCAAAGTGACGCCAAAATGAATGGGAGTCAATGGGATGCTAACAGCAGGTGATGGTCTGCTACAATGGCGGCACCCAGAGCGGTTTCAGTTTCCGGTTGATGGATTACCCCCTTGGCGCCAATAGGCATTAGCGGCCGATAGGACGTCTATCTATATGATGTCTATGATCGCAGCTCCGAACACACACATGCTCTTGAAACCCCGCCCTCTGCAGCAGCTCATTTGCATTTAAAGGGCCAGGCACAAAACGGTGCGTTTTTGCTAAACCTCAAAAAGTGACAACTTTAACATGCTATATAAAACTATCTGCGTGGTATTTTGTGCTAAAACTTCACACACACACTCTGGGGACATCAAAGATTTATTTTATATCTTGTGAAAATGGCATTTTGCCACCCCTTTAAATAAGGAAACAAAAACTGCGCACTTTCAAAAACACTAGCTTAAAAACACTTACCATATTGTTCCAGAAACTCCACCATCTGCATGAGCACCACAGGAACGCCCTGCCGCATCTTTCCCATGCCCCTCAGTTTATGAAGGCAGACACCAAATACAGGCTTTGGCTTGGGTGCTGCTACATATGCTGGATCTGAATCATCAATATTAGTCTGCAAAGAAGTGAGAGCAGCTGAAAGTTTAGTATGTGATACAAAGCAAAAAGATGAACTCATAAACCTTACAATAACATTGAAAGACATATTTCACCCTAAAAAAGGGTCATATTTCACCCAAAAAACAAGCAAAATAAATAAATTAGGGAATTAAATTTTACCTAAAGAAAGGGAGGCCTGTGTTTATGACTATTAAGATTTTCCTTGACATAAACTAATGATAACATTTAAATTGTAAAGTATTTATACATCATTGTAGCAGTTGTAATCAGGAATTATGTTTAAGTTTAAAATTGTATCATACTTGTATTACAGTAGTAATGAGAGTAAAATGAATCTAAAAGAATTTAACGGTCCTAAAAATGTATTTTTCATATTTTTAGGACCGTTAAATTCTTTTAGTATAAAAAACATTTTTTGTATATATACATTTTCTTTTTTAAAGGTGAAATATGACGTTGATATTTCTTCAGAGATTCAATCAGTTCTGAAGATTAATTGATTAGTTAAGAATACTTGGTGATTTAGGTCAGGTACTTACCCAGCAGCACAATGGCATTACTTTGCACATTGTTTGTATTATTCCCATAATATGTTAATTGTTATAAGGAGACAAGACTGTTCGTCAGCACTCCAAGTATACTAGCTGAAAAACAACTGGAATCAAATTGAATTAACTGTGCAAATGTACAGTCACTGTTCTTTGTGACATCATGGAATGCACAGGTGTTCCGTCATGACAGAGTAATGGCATTAGTGCAGTCATTTTATGAAGAAAGTTTGAACAAATTGCCACAGAAGCAAAATCAACTGAGTTTGTATCCTCAATATGTCATGAGTAAGGAAAAAAAAGCCCTGAAGAATCCCTTTAGGAGAAAGTTTCTAAAAAGACCCAAATATAGTCTATTCATACGCCTATTAATTCTCTTTCTCACGTGAATAGGGTAAAAATGTTAACCTTTAGATATCACCATGAAAATTACTGAGTTGATTACTTAAATCAAGACAGACAAAAAATATATTACAAGTTTTTAAAAATTGTTTGTTAACATGGGCAAACTGTGCATAATCTAATTACATATGCGCTAATTTGCATAAATACAACAGGGCTGAGTTTCCCGAAACCTTCTTAACGCTACGTCGTTCTTAAGTTACACCTTAAGCTGTACCTTATCGTTAATACGTGTTTCCCGAAACGCTCTTAGTTAAGTATACCTTCTGTACGTAATACTTTCGGAAGGTTGGTCTGGACCACTCTTAGCTTTACCTTATCACTGTTAAAGGTCTATAATAATATAATTCTGAAGTTTGAATACACCCAGACAGTGTTCATTTAGGCTAATTCAAGTGTTTTCATGCAAAGAATAAAATTGTCACTACACTGATTGTTGTTAGAATTTTAATTTATATTATTAGCCTATATATAATACAAATTTTATACATTTATTTTAATTAAAGAGCGCTTTTAAAGGCCTGTGAAAGCATAGGCTACTGTCAGTTAAGTCCTATTCCGACGCTAATATTGTTTATCATGGGCTCGTACGGTATTTTAAACATTTACAGGGGTAAGTCGGTTATTTTAGTGCCGTCCGAATCCATAATATCAGTGTTTTTTCTCACCCAACCCACGTAAAAATCTCTGTCCAAATTAGTACCTACTGATTTTTGACAAACAGGTCGTGTGGTAATTTAATTGCCGTCTGAATCCACATCTCTGAGTTTACAAGAAGAGATTCAAAATTCACTGTTTAAATCCTTTTTGATCACTGCCGAGCACCGTAGCTACGTGACGTACACTTTTATTACTGAAATGCTTGAAAGTATTTACAAGAACAATATTTCATCGCAGCTTACCTCAGCGGACAAAAATGGGAAAGAGAAGAAAGCACATAAACATGTTTAATGGTTATTATGGCAGAAATATATGATACAATTTTAAAATATGTAGGCAAGGCTATTATGCCCTACAAATGGTGTAGAACGAATTGGTCTTCTTAATAGTTTAAATACAACTTTACAGAGTTGTAAAACTGATGAATATGTGTTTTTGGGTGGAGACTTCAACTGCACAGAAAATGATATGTTGGACAGGAACCATGTTGAACCTCATGCGGCTTCAAGCCGAGTTCTTCGTGAACTTATAGAGACACATAGTTTATGTGATTTATGGAGAGAATTCAATAGCAATGTGAAGCTGTTATAGTTCTGATTATTTTTTAATATCCCATGAGTCCTAGTAAATGCAATTTCAACTATTTCTGAAGTGCTTCTTTTATAAAGAACAGCGTTTTCTCACATAAACAGCCCCTGCACGAGAGAATAATTGATTCTCGAGTCATCGATATCAACAGATTCAGCACCATCGCCACGGACAGCACCCGGTAACGTCGCACGTAAGAAGGTATATCTTAAGCAGCTTTCTAAGGTATAGTTCGGGGAACACGCCTAGAAATGGTATACCTTCAGTTAAGTTATACCTTAAGAGTCTTCGTAGCGCGCTAAGAGACAACGTTATCGGGAAACTCAGCCCAGATCTAAACATTGGGTATAGCAGGTGAAAATGTCTTGTTGAATCTTGTTGACATATAACAGTAAAAGACTTCATGTTAAGGTCTGAATGGAACCCATTTGAACATTAATGCATAGAGGCAGGAAGAAGTACTTTAGAAACCAGCCTTTATTAATTATTATTGCAGATATGGGGTTTGGGGCTGGGTCAGTGGGTCTGTATCTGGGGAATAAGTCTGAGGGAAGAACAGGAGACATGGATAAGGACTCGGAGAATACAGAAGACAAAAGGTAGTTAAAATAAAAAGTGTCTGGATCAAACAATCAAATTAATCCATGTAGGAGAAACAAAAGGAAATCTTTCTTACCTGAGTGACAGCTTAGTGAGAGTTGATTGACAGCTGTGTGGACCTTAAATGAATGACTGAATCTCTGCCCCTTATGGTGACATTTGTTTGTCTCTATAGTATTTTACTGTAAGATGTCAACAAGATTCAACAAGACTTGTTCACCTGCAATACCTAATCTGTAGGTATGTTCTGTTATTTATGCAAATTAGCACATACGTAATTAGATTATGCACCGTTTGTCCATGTTAACAAACAATTTTTAAAACACTTGTAATACATTTTTTGTTTGTCTTGACGTAAGCAATCAACTCAGTAATTTTCATGGTGAACAATCTAAAGGTTAACATTTTTACCATGTTACCATGAGAAAAATAATGAAAAGGTGTATGATTATATACTATATTTGGGTCTTTTTCTAAAACTTCCCCTAATGGGATTCTTCAGGGCTTTTTTTCCTTACTCGGGACATATTGAGGATACAAAATCAGTTGAGTTTGCTTCAGTTGCAATAAAATCAATCATGTTTAACATTTGGTTTAACTATAAGGGTAAGGGTGCTGAGTGATGTTTGTATTGTTATTTGTAGTATTAAAGAAGTTTCTGTCTTTAATCATTCATGGTTAATATGTTAATTACTGCAACATTATGATAAAATGGGGTAAGATGTCAAGTGGGTAAATGTTTCATCTAGAAATAACAGGCCGCTGGCTCACGTATGGTCCTCTGACTGACGCAGTCTGTATGGAAAATATTGTTTGATTATTGCTTTTAGGTAATGGAGTTCAGGACAGAAACTACACTGTAGGATAAATGGATGGAGTCTAGAGTCTGATTAACAATAAAAAAAAGTACACATGGTACTTTAAAGAGTAAGAGACATAATTATGATTTCAGTACTTTTCAAATACCAAAACAAACTATGTAACAGCCACCACAATAAAACTCACTTAAGGGACTCAAGTTTACAATTTGCATCTTTTGCAGTAGATCGGACAATAATTTCACTGAGTTCCCTCAAGTGTAAGTGGTTTGATTTCTCTTGAGTTCTCTTCTTCTTCTTCAAACTTCCTCTCTAATACTGCCGTTACACAACCTGCAGAATTATTGACTTCCCTGTATATTTTAAAGGGTACCTATTATGGCATTTAAAATGTTCCTAATATTGTTCTGGGAGTCCCCAACAACAGTTTTACAAGCATGAAATGACAAAAAACACTTTTGTTGTCTTATAATATGCATTATTTTTACCTGATTTGCTCACCGACTCCCATATGAATCGTTTCGCGAGTCATTAATCCAAACCCCGCCTTTGCGTGACGCTAATCTGCGGTGATATGTTAGCGACCATAGCCCAAAGGAATGACACCGAGGCGACGGGGTGTCATTGGTTGTTGCGTGAAATCTTACCCAGATACAATAGTGCTATTTTCTGATTGGCTAACAACACCAGACGAACAACACCAGAGACGCGCTTGATTCCTGCCGGTTCAGTGAGAGCGGCCAGAGTTTTGGGCGCTGCGGCATATTAAATATATTACAAATAGTTTTTCAGCGTGAGAAATACAATGTGTGGCGGGAGAGCGTGACAAAAGACCGAAATGAGTGACTGTCACGCTCAATGCGTGACACTTGAGAGCCCTGCACTTCACATATTTCAATACAATTGACATTGAAGACCTAGAAGCTGCGCTGTGTGTACACAAAGCACAAAATAATTATTGAGCATGATACATAAAACATAAAAGCAACAATTAATATTAATAATACTTACAGGTTGTGATTCGGAGAAGGAAGCTGATCCAAATAAACTCGGTACTGAACCTTCCTTCAGTATCAGCCGGCTCGCAAATCCATACTAGGCCTTTATAGCATTTAGGTTTGTGAAGCAATCATCTTAAAAATGACGCGAACACAGAACAAGGTTCGGCTATACTTCTGTGGTATAGTTGTATATATGAACTGTAGCCACTTAGTCTTCAAATGCTCCTCATTGGGCAGACGAAAAAAGTTTGCTTTTGCATCGCACTTCAAAACACAGCGTCTCTCGTCGACATTGATGTTAGCTTTCCCTGGCGTGGCGTCTCCGAACGCAATAAGTGGGCGTATCTTATTCAAATAACTTGTACAAGTGACGTCATAAAGTTAGAGAAAAAGCATCGTTCGTCTATCGATTCATATCAGCGACATATCTTACTTTTGAGAGACAATAACTTTGTATACGGTGAACTTTCATGTTTAAAACTTTGCAGGATGTTTTCGTTCACTTAGATCAATGTTACACACTACATGAAAGGTAATTTTCAAAAATCCATAATAGGTACCCTTTAAGAACTGACCAAGCATTTGTCAATTTTGACCATGCAATCAAAATTGTAAAGTACTGTATGTTTCAATTCATTTTGTAAATTTATTTTTGCCTTTATTTAAAGAGAAAGGGATTGAAACAGGAAAGGGTTGCAACCGCACCAAATGTCAGAGCACTTGCTCACACAGCAATGGCTTAGTGATTAGAAACACTTAAATAGTAAGCCATGGCTTGTTTTATAAAAATCATGTTTCACTTGCGTTAAAATATGAAGTGAAACACAGACCATATTTCTATAGTCCTATATCCCTCCGAGAGATATGGGATACAGTAATGCGACAAAAGGTTGTTCATTAAATCATCACCAGACTGTCTCGGCCAAGAAGCTTAAATTTAATAAAAGTATACAAGGTAACAATGCTTCACCCTTCTGTATGATTTTTACACTCAGTTCAGTGTCTCCAGTTCACAGTTTGAATCCTCTAGTAAATGAGAGAGCATGTTCACTCCTGATTCTCCTGGTTCATTCCCACTCAGATCCAGTTCTCTCATGTGTGAGGGGTTTGATCTCAGAACTGATGCTGATCAATCACAACCTTCTTTTCTTTTACTGTTTTAGACAGCCTGAAGAGAGACAACATTTTAAACAGCATGATGTGGATGCATTGATATTTTATAAGAGTATTCCAGATTAATGTAACAAGCACAGCTGAATTTTTTTAATTGTGCAGTTTTTTTAGCTACTTAAAAAAAACTATGATTTAAAGCATTTGAAAAATCATACAACAAGACAAAGATACATATAAAGGTCAGGATCAAAAAATGATCATTGAAAACAAGCTGAGCAGAAGTTGTCGACCTGACATAAACCATCCATTAGCAGAGCCTCGTAGCTCACAGTAGGTCTCTGAGTTCATAAGTTATGGCTAATAAATTATTGTTAAAAAATTCAACATGACATCATGACTTTTGCGTAAACATACACGCCACTTTCAAGTCAAGTGGCGTGTTATTTATACGCATTTTCAGCTATCCGCGTGTATGCGTGTATATCTACGCCGTTATGTCCGAGTGATTCCGTGTGTATGTACACGCTGTTAAAAATCCGACCGAAATAAAGCCAAATTTTGATATACATCTTGGGGAGCGATATTTTTCTTACTAGGATGGTAGGGAAAGACTCATAAATGGTATTAACCAGTGACGGGTAGGTTTAGGGACGGGGTTGGAGTAGGTCATATATTTATATATACAGTAATGTAACGTTAAGTCAACGGCGTTCATAAACACGCTGAAAAGCGATTATGCGTGTTGATAGCACGCCAAAAATGGAAATACGAATTGGCATGTCATACATACGCAGTTTCATGAGATCAGTCTGAAAAATTAAATTAACAACACAACAAAAAACATTTTCAAGTGGAATTTCAATGTTGTTGTAACAGTTATGTCTGCATTAGTTAACCATTTGCACCTGTTTCTGTTCTGTTAAGTGCACTGTCGAATCTAACAAAGTTAATCAAATAAGTGATATTTATTCCAGGAAGACGAAGAGTACTCACAGTGTAACACATACAATCATCATGATTAAATATCTGGAATAAATATCACTTATTTGGATTAACTTTGTCTTTGTGCGCTTTCTTGTTAAATGCCAAGTTAGCTGCGTGACAGTTGTAATACCAAAACATAATATATTTGCATTGATGCAGCTGGTAGGGAGGG
The DNA here is from genome assembly GCA_036326025.1 of Chrosomus eos. Lineage (NCBI taxonomy): Eukaryota > Metazoa > Chordata > Actinopteri > Cypriniformes > Leuciscidae > Chrosomus > Chrosomus eos. The sequence goes on along the minus strand of CM070837.1, from coordinate 6,263,121 downwards.
AACATTTTGTGCCAGATAAGGAGACACTAGCATCCCTATTTAGTAGTAGTGTTGGGGACAGATTATTTTAAAAGTAATGTTACTTACAATATTCCATCACTTAGTTACTTTTCTTTTTTAAATTAATGGGCTGGGCTTGCTTGTTTGATTTTTGACAACTAACAAAAGTTATTTTTTTTGTAAATGTAGAGGCCCTTTCACACTGAAAGTGAAATGAATAAAGGAAATGCAAATTCACGTCTGTACAGTAGACGGCGCACTCTTACTTCAGCAACACATTTTTTTAAAAATGAAACAAATTTGATTGTCACACTCTCCAGTCACCACAGAACTACATTTCACAGCATCCCTTCTGGTCCCCAACTGCACTTAGTCAGGCTTTACTCACTTTGCTTACCCTCAGTGCCTGGTCTCGTTTTGCACTACCCTGTTTGAATTTACCTGTTTCCAAGTCATCTTTTGTCTTCATTGTTCCGTTGTACCGGTTGGCACCTATATCAGAAAAGGAATTTTGTTGTTCAAGTTAAGATGTTTGCAATTCTCAGAATTCCATTATTCTTACAAGCTGCTATTGTGCACCGCTTTACCTATACTAATAAACCACTGTTTTGGAAAATACCTTTGTTTAATAAAGTAAGATTAAATACATAAAGAATATGTATAATTTAACATATATTTCAATATTGCAGGTTTGCATTTGACTGTTTTTATTCATTTTGTGGAATAATTAATCTGTTTTTGTGCAAGTGAAATGAGTAAATGCTCACATTTGGCACAAATGCAGACAAACGGTCAGTCTGTGAATACGGGGAGAACACATAAGTGTTTTTTTTTTTTACTACCCAGTTCTCCTGTTGCTCAGTTTACTATTTGCCACTAAGGTAGGGCTATTTTCGAATCTCTGTGTCACGTTTTGATGTGTTCTGTTCTGTTTTGTATCTTGTCTTCCCCTGTCTTTTGTGATTTTTGGTTTAGTCCTGTTAAGTTTTCCCGCTCCTCGTTTGTGTTCAGTCTCATCACCTGTGTTCAGTTAATTATCCAATCATTTCAAGTGTATTTAAGCCCTGTGTTTTCTCCCAGTGTCTGTCGATCGTCGTCTACGTATGGTTGTGTGTTTCTGATTTCCTGGAGTTTTGTTCATGTTTAAGTTTGGAAAGTTTTCATTTTGTTATTAAAACATTTATATTGAAGCTTTCGTGTCCTCGTCTTCAGCACCTGCACAAACCCTGACAGAACGATCGACCCTAACAAAAAAAAAAAAAAGGGAATGAACTACGAACTCTGTGTCCCACAAGATGGCCGGACTCTGGAAGAATATGCGGAGATATATCTCCATCTTTTCCGGGACTCTAATTGGGACGAGGAGTCCCTGACACATGAGTTTTGGAGTGGGATGGACGATACCCTCGCTCAGAGACTGTTGTTGGGAGATCTCCACCTCCCGTTAGTAAAATTCATTGCCCGTACGCTGTGGGTGTGTGGTTCCTCATTCACCGTGGGAGACATCCAGCCCGATCTCCACGGCCAGCAAGAGCCCATCACCTGCACGCCAACGCCTGAGCCCATTGCATGCACGCCAGAGCCTGACCCGTTTGACGACCTTCCAGAGCTTCTTCCCCCAGAGCCTTCACCGCTGGTCCCATCCAGCCCAATCAAGCCTTCACCGCTGGTCCCGTCCAGCCCCGAGTTTCCTGATATGCTGGTCCCGTCCAGCCCCGAGTTTCCTGATATGCTGGTCCCGTCCAGCCCCGAGTTTCCTGATATGCTGGTCCCGTCCAGCCCCGAGTTTCCTGGTATGCTGGTCCCGTCCAGCCCTGAGTTTCCTGATATGCTGGTCCCGTCCAGCCCCGAGTTTCCTGATATGCTGGTCCAATCCAGCACGGAGCCCGTTGACCCAGAGCCAGAGCCCGTTGACCCAGAGCCAGAGCCCGTTGACCCAGAGCCAGAGCCCGTTGACCCAGAGCCAGAGCCAGAGCCCGTTGACCCAGCGCCAGAGCCAGAGCCCGTTGACCCAGCGCCAGAGCCAGAGCCCGTTGACCCAGCGCCAGAGCCAGAGCCCGTTGACCCAGCGCCAGAGCCAGAGCCCGTTGACCCAGCGCCAGAGCCAGAGCCCGTTGACCCAGCGCCAGAGCCAGAGCCCGTTGACCCAGACCCAGAACCCGTTGACCCAGACCCAGAGCCCGTTGACCCAGAACCCGTTGACCCAGCGCCCGTTGATGTCAAGTCAGTTCCCGATCATGAGCCTGTCCTCCCCAAGAAAATTTTGGGGGGGCGCCATACGCCTTCGCCGTGGCCGGCCAAAGATCCACGGAGGCCCGAAAAGATAACACCGCCATGGCCACCTGAAGGGTCTGCACCGCCATGGCCACCTGAAGGGTCTGCACCGCCATGGTCACCTGAAGGGTCTGCACCGCCATGGCCACCTGAAGGGTCTTCACCACCACGGCCACCTGAAGGGTCTTCACCGCCGTGGCCACCTGAAGAGCCTGCACCGCCTTGGACGCCCGAGGGTCTCACAGTTCCGCCCTGGACGCCTGAGAGTCTCACAGCACCGTCATGGCCACGCCCACAGCCTGCTCCGCCTTGGCCACGCCCACAGCCTGCACCGTCGTGGCCACGCCCACAGCCTGCACCGTCGTGGCCACGCCCACAGCCTGCTCCGCCTTGGCCACGCCCACAGCCTGCACCGTCGTGGCCACGCCCACAGCCTGCACCGTCGTGGCCACGCCCACAGCCTGCACCGTCGTGGCCACGCCCACAGCCTGCACCGTCGTGGCCACGCCCACAGCCTGCTCCGCCCTGGAGGCTTCCTGGACCTGCACCATGCCCTCGTCAGCCTCCAGGGCGCCCACCCTCCCACCCCTTTGGATGTTATACGGCGCGAGGACGCGCCTTCGGGGAGGGGGGAGGTACTGTCACGTTTTGATGTGTTCTGTTCTGTTTTGTATCTTGTCTTCCCCTGTCTTTTGTGATTTTTGGTTTAGTCCTGTTAAGTTTTCCCGCTCCTCGTTTGTGTTCAGTCTCATCACCTGTGTTCAGTTAATTATCCAATCATTTCAAGTGTATTTAAGCCCTGTGTTTTCTCCAGTGTCTGTCGATCGTCGTCTACGTATGGTTGTGTGTTTCTGATTTCCTGGAGTTTTGTTCATGTTTAAGTTTGGAAAGTTTTCATTTTGTTATTAAAACATTTATATTGAAGCTTTCGTGTCCTCGTCTTCAGCACCTGCACAAACCCTGACACTCTGCTTATTTTTACCTTCACAAATTAGACGCGTTCCTATTTTGACTAAACTCTGATAAGGGTTGCACTTTATATTTTTTTGCACTTAAGTGTAGTGTTTAGATTAGTTTATTTGTTTGGCACGTTTAATACAAGTACAGAACAATGCAAGGAGGAAACGAAGCCACTCTAGGGTTGTACAGAATTCCACTGATTCTGGTTAAGACCTGCAACTCTACCTGCACAACTCCACCGAGCAAGGACACCTGTAAGGCAGTTAATTATCTTCTTCTCCCCTTTCCTTTCCCATTTTAGTCTTATTTCCCTTACTCAACAGGAATGTTCAATACATTCCTGTTGTCTCTCGACAACGCTCTCTCATCACGCATAGAAGACAGCGCAATACTACTAAGAAGACTCAGCAACCCCTGCTGCTCAATTTCTCTTTCTCTCACAACCCTCACCAGTCTGGGAGGGGTGGGGGTACGGGTCTTCTCATTTCTAACAATTGGAAAAACTCAACTCTCTCTTCTGTATGCAAAAACAACTCATTTGAATATCATGCTATTACACTTACAACTCATATATCGCCCCCAGGTCAACTGGGAAGCTTTGTAGAGGAGCTGGATGTACTGCTGTCCTCTTTCTTTGAGGATGGCACACAGACCTACCTCTCCCACAGCCAAAAACCTTCTCTCCTCCTTCTCTCCACTAACCGAGGAAGAAGTATCTAAACTTCTCCTGTTCAGTCACCCTACCACCTGCCCTCTAGATCCCATCCCCTTCTACAAGCCATCTCTCCCACACTTCTACCAGCACTCACACACATCATCAACTCATCCCTCCTTACTGGGATTTTCCCTACAGCATTCAAGCAGGCTCGGGTAACTCCACTGCTTAAAAAACCAACAATAACACATCACTTTTAGAGAATTACAGACCTGTCTCTCTCCTACCATTCATTGTGAAAACACTTGGAACCCGGTTGCTTTCAACCAAGTATCATCTTTCCTGTCTCTGAACAACCAGCTGGATGTCAACCAATCAGACTTCAAGAAAGGGCATTCAACCGAGACCGCAATAATGTCGGTCACAGAAGAACTGCGGATCGCAAAAGCTGCTTCCAAATCATCAGTTCTCATTTTCCTGGATCTGTCTGCTGCCTTTGACAATGTGAATTATCAGATCCTTCTGTCCCCCATCTTATCACTGGAACTTCCCTCCACTGGTTTGAGTCCTATCTCACAGGTAGGTCCTTCAGGGTCGCATGAAGAGGCGAGGTATCCAAAGCACATCAACTGACCACAGGCGTTCCTCAGGGTTCAGTTCTTGGACCACTCCTCTTGTCCATTTACACCTCATCACTGGGACCCATCATACAGGCACATGGTTTCTCTTACCATTCTTACCATTCAGGCTGACCTTCACAGACCAAATTACAAAGACAGCTCGATCATGCAGATTTACACTGCACAACATCTGGAAGATCCTAACTGAGTATCCAACACAACTTCTCGTCCAGGCCCTGCTTATTTCTAGGCTTGATTACTGCAATGCTCTTCTGGCTGGATTTCCATCATGTGCAACTAAACCTCTACAAATGATCCAGAATGTAGCCTGTCTTTTCTTCAACGAGCCCAAAAGGGCCCACGTCACTCCTCGTTCATCTCTCTGCATTGGTTACCACTAGTGGCTCACAACAAGTTTAAGGTATTGCTTGCTTACAGATCTACCACAGGGCTAAGCTTCCTACTTTCACTCGCTCCTATGAGTCTACGTCCCTACCAGAAGCCTACGTTCAGTCAATGAGCGACGGTTAGTGGTACCATCACAGAGAGCCACAAAATCCCTCTCCAGAACATTCTCATTTACTGTTCCATGCTGGTGGAATGATCTCCCCCCTCATCCGGAATGCAGAATCCCTGACAGCATTCAAAAGACAACTGAAAACTCATCTCTTCCGTGACCACTTAACCTAAAAAAAAAAAAAAATGTCCTTATCCTTTAATTCTCCATTGTCTGGCTTATGCTACTTTGAGCAATGCCTGAACTTTGAGCACTTCTTGCATTGTTTTGCCTCTTCCAATGACTCGCTTGCTTTAGTCCTCATTTGTAAGTTGCTTTGGACAAAAGCGTCATGACTAAATGTAGTTTAAAACAATAAGCATCATGCGCACACAACGCCTTTGAAGTCTTGATTTTGTTTTTGGGGTACACTAGACTATGTTTTCAGGCTTGATTGTTCAAATCAAACATTATTACAGCACCTCTCCCCCAATCTGTCCAGAACGCGTCATTTTCAATGAAGCCCTTCCTTCCGAAATATGTAATGTCCTGTGATTGGTTAGCTGGCCCAGTGTGTTGTGACTGGCAGCTCTTAGCGTGTTTGGGAAATGTCCCGTCCATCCATTAGACTAAGCTCTACTCTTGTAATCTCAGCCACGGACCATTGGCTAAACGTCTGATGCATATGGCACACTTTTCTGGAAGCACTAAAGAAAATTCGAAGACGCGATCTGATTGGTTGAATTCTACAGGATATCTGGGAGACGTGTGCGTCACTTTCTTTATCGGTCTGCCTGGAAACAAATGCCGTGACGCCAAAACCCCAGAAAGCCGCTGTGTTTACCAACATGACAATGAGCGCTTACCAGGATAAACTAAATGCTGGATTTTCAAAAGTATGTAAAGTTCACGGCTCCATTGTTGCCGTAAACTTGCACAACGTTCATAAATGAATAATTTATTAGATGCATGCCAGTCTGATATAGTAGGGGAATAGGCATTATATTGTCACGCCCCTAAACATGACGTAGAACAAAACGAACTGTGATTGGTTACATCAGTCAAATGCCCTCTTGGGCGGTCCTTGGCCAAGAAAAGCTGTGATAGTCCAGACTTTCTGCCATCAGTCCAAATCATTCTTTATTATTTACCAGTCAAATTTGTAACTTTGAGACAATGAATTTCTGATTTTTTTTGTTATTAAGGGATTACCTTAATGCTGGGATGAACGGAAGCATGCATGGATTACCTTGACTTTATTCATGTGTATTTGTAGCTTGTTGTTGCAATCCTTGTGAGGCATGCAAGATGTTCAATGGTGAGGCGGTTTCTCTGTTTCCTCTTAATCGTGTTTATGGCTGAGAATTTTGACTCACAAGTGTATGTGCTCACATAAGAAGGACATCCCTTTTTGCACAAGTGGCTTCAAAGTGGGAAAATCTTCTTCCGACTTCTACATCAGCACGCTGAGAAGCACAGAGCAGAATGAGAGATGAGACATCCACATGGAAGGGGTTTTCAATAAAGTTGAAAATATCCTTGTGATTATTCACATCTTTGAATCAAGATTCAAATCCTCCCTCCTGCAACTTTGCAGTCAAACTCTGCAAATAATATTTCTGCTGAAGCCAAAAGGCAATCTTTCACATTTTCACAGAGTCTGAGAATGTTTTTTTTCCCTCTCAAAAGATGCTTTAGTTAAACTTTCAGCTGTTGAAGTTGTCCTGTGTATGCGCCTTTGTTTTCCAGAAAAAGAGGAAGAAAGGTGCTCTATTTTTCTTTTCCTTTTTACACTTCCAGGTGGGTAACTTTCATTAAATTTTGTGGGCGTCGTTTGGAAATGTTGCTCCGAATGACTTCGCTTCAAATCCAGAGCAGTTTTTTTTGCATAGTAAAGCCTCGTACACACCGGGACTAATATCGGCTCGCGTTATTCGTCAGTGTTTTTCAATGCGTTTTTTGTGTTCACACCCAAGCGATTTTCGGTGACGATGAGCCGAGTGAACATGCCAATTCATTCCCTGACATTAGATGGCGCTTAATGTAAAACAGAAATACCCCGGTCCACAAAGTGGCGCTGCGCAACTTTACACTTCTGACACTCGCTTGTCACTCAAAAGAAGAGAGCAAGTTTGTCGCGTTTGTCATATAGTTCTTTATTTTTAGTCGGTGTCTCTTTATAAACACACCAACAAGACCAGCAGCTCTACATTCAACTTGCCTTGCATCTTCCTCGTCTTATTTCTTCCCGGTAGAGCTTAGACGCCGGCAAGACCGTTTTGTGTTTGAGCGCCCCCAGGTCGTGTTTTACTGTAACTTCAGAAGCTCCAGACACGTGAGCAAAAGCGCCAATATCATTGGTCGGATAGTTTTTGATGTGGCGCGTCAATCCAAAAAAAACGAACCCGAGGCGTTTTAAAAAAATTACGCTTTTACGTGTGGCGTTTTACGCGTCCGTGTGCACACTCAATAATGCACACGAAATTCGTTCCGGTGTGAACAGGCCTTAAGGGTTAGATCCGTGGAGAACAAATAAAAATTCCTCTGTGTACTTTTCTTGAAATTTTCTATAATCATCTTTTTATGAGTCGTACCTTTCTCTTTATAGCAGGAGTTAACTCTCCACAAACCTCGTCTCCATCATCTTCCTGTCGATTTGCGGTTGTTGCATGCTCCGAATCTTTAGTTCCCTCGTTTGTGTCATTGCTTTGTTTCTGTCCACTTGGTGTGTGACTTTGTTTTTCAAGAAATCGATCCATTTTCAGTCCGTATTTAACACAAGCTAACTAGCATGAAATGCTGGAAATAACCGTAGCTAAACTAGCATTGTTATAATGTGTGTATGAAGTGCCAAGTTGAGTCTCCTCCAATTGAATTGCTCCAATTTACCATAACATTTTATTTTTAAGTAAATGACCAAATATATTCCATATTCACAAGCATGCTTATGACAGTTTTCAGGAAACACAGGACGAGATGTAATACATCCTTTAAGTGCAAGCGCGTACCAGGAGAATGTACTTGACCTTGGCAATGTAGTTGTCATAGTGGAGTTTTCCGGTGGGCATCCTCCCTTGATGGGTGATACGAGGGACACATCGTCAGTAGTACACCTCAAACTTCATTGGATGTTTCGGCCATTATAACTAGACATCCTTGGCTGAGGAAGGCCCTACGGGGGTTGATCAAGTCCCCGCAGTGTATCCCCCAATCACCTAATCAAGCTGGAGCCCAGCAAGAGTCTTGTCTCTTTATCCACAGCCACTGGCTGCTTCTCTCAGCTGCCTCAGACATTGCTTTGATGGCCTGGCGCAGACTCTGGCCTCTGATTCCCAGGTCTCCAAGCAGTCTGGTGGTAGACACTGCCACAAACCCCCTGCACCCCACCTCCACTGGACGGACTTCAGTTTTCCATCCGCGATCTTGTGCTTCAGCAGCTAACTCAGCATAGCGTAGTTGTTTTCGCTCATATGCCTCATCCACTGAGTCCTCCCAGGGTACAGTGAGTTCAATGATGAAGACCTTCTTCAGAGAGAGGGACCAGAGAACTAGAACTATGTCAGGCCTAAGTGTGGTGATTGCAATCTCTGGAGGAAAAACGAGCCGCTGACCAACATCCACTAGAATCTTCCAGTCACAGGCCCCTCGAAGCTGACCATGCTCCAGAGAAGTGGGCCTGCAACTGGCTACCTTTGCCCCCATGCGGACAAAGTTGATATGCAGTGGATTGGGTGCTGATGGTGGTAGGGAGTTGGAAGCAGTCCGTTTGTTTTCCAGGGTGGCTGCGAGGATCTTAAGGACTTGGTTATGACGCCATGTATAAAGTCCCTGGGTGAGGCTGACTCTACACCCGGTCATTATGTGCTTGAGAGAACCTGGCCTGGAGCAGAGGGCACATCCTGGATCTTCACCCAACCACTGATGGAGATGGCTAGGTGTTGGAAGAACATCATATGTAGCCCTGATGATGAAGCTGATTCGCTTCGCTTCCATGCTCCACAACTCCTTCCAGCTGATCCTCCTCCTCTCCACACTCTCCCAACGTGTCCATTGTCCCTGTTTACCAAGGGAAACTGCCTTGGTCCACCTTGCTGCTTCTTCCTTCCGGTGTATTTCCTCCACCACCAATTTCCTCCTTTCTGGTGCTGTAGCTGTATTCCAGGCTGGTAGCCTAGTTGTTAGCCCAAGGCCTCCTCTTCCTTGCTGGACATGCCCCACAATGTCCGCAAGTCTGAGAGCGGTTGCTGCCTCCTCCACCGTACTAGCTGGACTCCATTTGCGGCCTGCCACCAAGGTTGGTGCGTTGTTACTCACCATTGCATCACGAGATTCATTCAGTGTCATCTGGAGTTTTACTTTAGTTCTGCATAATATGTGGTTATGTGGTTATGTTATGCATAATATGACCGTAAGTAATTTTTTTCGACATTAGCCCATCATGTATCTAACCATCCAAGAGCACATTCGTCATTAAGAGCTGGAAAGACCGGCAAAACTGGCAACTCCGCAGTGAGTCAGTGTTACTTACGTATGGGCATAGCAAGTTTAAATATCTTATAGTCTGTTTTCATCTTGTAATGCCGCAGTTTTGAGTATTTATTCATATAAATTATTTGTAATAGAGCAGATGAGTTTTTTAATGGGTTACGTTGCTAGTTTTAATGTTTTTAGGACATATCTGTATTGACTGCATGATCATATCACCGTGTTAGTAACTGCCATGTAAACCACAAATTAAAGCTTGGCGAGCCGCTCAAAGAGTAACCTTGCCTTATAAATACAATATTATCCACCATTTAGTCTTAATATTTGTCAAAAAACTATGGTTATACAAACAGTAATCAATCACATAACTATGGATAAATTTTCTAAGGAGCAGTAAACCGTTTTACAAAAGCAAGAGCTTAAAAAAGCAACAGTGAACACTGAAATGAGCAGCAGATAAACGTTGGGGTTATAATGTTCAGAAACATTGTTTCAAATATGTTTTTAACTTCATTTACACAACAACGGCATTTTGAGTGCCTGAAAACGCAAACTTTAAAAAAAAATGGGTTTCAAAGTGCAAGTTTTTGAAAACGGTCTCGGTGTAAACAACAAAAACATGAATCTCTGAAGACGATGACGTCATGCACATGCGCATTACCAGAGCCTGTCTAACGGAGAGCTTTGGCACTTTCTATTAGTCCCATTGTGTATCATCTTGGTTGCAGTTCCATTAGAATTCCACTGGAGGTGATCGCGGGCGAGTGCAGAATGAATGGGAGTCTATGGAGCTAAATGTCTAAATGTGTCTCTTTCTCCTGCTTGTCGTTGAATCAACATAGATTTTATTGTTGATTCCGCAAGTTCAGCATAGGTTATAGGCCAAAAGTCGAATGAACGAGTACCTATGTCCTTTCGATTTCTTACAGGTTAGGCCGTTGTTGGCCGGAACACGCTAGCATTCTACTATTGTGTGACGTCATCACATGTTTGAACGGGTTTTTAGAACAGATAAGTGAACTTAAAAATGCAGAAAAGTGCAGAAAAGAGCGCCCATGAATGGACAGAGACGTGCTACTGCAGCCAGTCCAGAAACCGGAAGTAACCAGACAGTACTAAGGCCCAGTCCCAAATGACGCACTTCATGCGGACTTTCGGTTTCATGGACTTAAATTGCGCGTGTCGCCGAGTCTACGAGTCCGTAGGCCGTCCCAATAGCATTTTAACGCACTGAAGTGTGCTCAGCAGCGCCTCTTTGTACCCTTGAAGCAGTCTTCCGCGAAGCCCGCATAGATACAGGCTCCACGCACTATAACTACCCAGGAATCCTTGCGAAAGGCCAATCAGACAACAGATGGGAGGAGATTTCTCTCACGGACAATTGTTAACATGGCTGAGAAGAAAATATTTAAGTGTAATTATCATGAACGATTTTTATGACAAGTTTATACAAACATTATGATCATCAACCAGTGGTTGATGTCTCTAACATAGGCTAATAATAGCGAGCTGAATAATATAATAATATAATATAATATTATGATTCATTAAATAAATAGAACAGAATGTCAGGGCTTTACTGAGTCATATGTAAAAACAACAACAATAGTCAGCGTATTTCCCCGAACCTGCAGCTCCTGTCCATAACAACAACCAGACTGTCTTCCTGTTTCCGGCGTGACGATCGAGTCTGTCCCAAAAATACCTCTCAATGCACCTTCGCGGACTTGCGCTAAGGGCCCTATAGGTCTGCACTCATGACATCACCGAAGTGTGGACTCTGAGGAAGTCCACAAGTCCGGAGTGTGCCATTTGGGACTGGGCCCAATTCTCTTCAATTAGACATTCTCTGGTATTATGTGTTCAGTCTAGTGTTTCATCGCCATCTAATGGCCTGGCAGCAGAATACAGCGTTTTTAGTCATTTTCATGGATCGTGTGAATGGGGATCGTTTTGACAATGGTGTCATCTGGTATGTGGAAAACACAAAAGAAAAACTTCACAGTTTTAAGCTTATAATTGACGTGTAAACGTAGGCCTACCCTAAGTTAGTCAGCCTTAGGAAGGTCAAACAAACGAGTTTTGGAAACGTTGTGGAAAAAACAGGAACCCTGTCTTCTCCAATCCAGGCCTCGCCCCCTTTTCTATGTATTCTATGGGCACGAATTATCTAAATGAGTAATTATGAATTGTGACTAGAAAAACCTAGAAAAAACATGTTGTAGTCCAAACGAGCCGTTTGTTATAGTTCTTTAAAAGTGGATTCTGTTAAATAAAATATCTCCCTTTGGAGTGGACTTTAAGCTTTCTAACCTTACAGATCTTTTTATGCTCAAACAGCAATTACACACTAGGCTAACTAAAGTTGAACAAATAGGACCCCTTTAACACAAAAGCTGTTAAAACATTAACTGACTTCCGAGTCGAGTTAAGATAGACATTTTCAAATAATTACAGAACAGAAAAATGAAAAAGAGAAGGATACAAATATATCAGATTCATTATTAGTTATTGAGAGGGACATTGGTTTCTTGACATGGGTGGTAATACTTTTTTATTTTGTAAAGAAAAAGAAAAAAAGCTGAATAATTAAACTCCAAAGGTTAACATTCTTGTTTAATTTCAACCACAACAGATTAACATGTACACATCAAGCCAGTAAAGTAGCCTATGTAAATGTTATAGAAAAAAATAGTTTTTATAATTATAAAATAACCACGAGAGACAATAAAGCACAGTTCAGTCAGTACGCAAACTATGCACATTATGAGCAGGGCTGCAGGTGCAGTTTTAGCGCCCCTCGGCTGTGGAGCTGTAGCAAGCGGAGAAATTCCTTTGGCATGGAGTGATAACCATTTGTGGCTTTTATGTTGTCAAAATAGTGATGTGGAATAATCTGCTTTTCTAGATTGATGTCAAATGGCCAGAATCCATAAACGTTCACATGATCACACAGCTCTAGTGCAACATTAATTAGCATAAAACCTGTAGAGAGGCGTCCCGCATTCAGGCCACTCCTTCTCCATAAACGGTCCAAATTCTTGACGTAGCTGGAGCTAAAGAAGACCACCCGCAACTCAGGGTTGGGAGGCCAGAGCGCTTTGAGAGCGATGACTGACAATTGGGTGTTTAACGGGGTTGCAAAAGCAGGCATGATCAGAGACGCATCACCGTAGACACTCACACGCCGTATTAATGGACCTGGTTGCTTTTGAGCATTTCTGTAGCTGCAGAGACACACACAAACCAACAACATATAGATACTCTCGCTGGGCTTTATAGACATTATTATACATACAAAAATATGAGTTCCCCAAAACCTAGAGAGCTATTGTCTATACATTGTACTGAAAGGAACCGCATAAACGTGATTTGGAAATCTCTACATGTATAGGCAACAGTAACAAACATTTAAGAGTTGTAAGTTATTAATCAAATCAACCAGCTAAGATTGTGTAGCCTACTTAATGGCTTTAATGAGAAAAATAACTGCAATGTAGGCTAAAACATTAAACAACGAAGAAATATAAAATAATTTATTTAAAATGTTTATTATATATATGTAGAATCAACATGTTTGATGTTTACTGCAAATAAAGCATATTATGCATACAAATATGTAATTTGAAAGTGTGGGGAAATTGACTTTAATTCGCAGTGCTTCATGGAAGTGGGCAGTCGTTCAGAGACGTCACAATTTCTTGTCTTGATTCTCTGAATGGTGGAGATTTCTTTGCAGAATCATGGGTAATGTAGTTTTTCCACTTAGAATTTCACTGTTAAACACTTATCTAAAAAAATGAACTGAAATAATGCGGCTGATGGCTTCAACAAAAGCATATAACGGGTCGGCAACCTATGTTGGGTGTAGAGTTACATTCAAGCTAAGGCATGTAAACATTTATTTCACAGGGATTTTTTTTTTAAAAATGCCATTTTGGTGATCAAAGATGAGTTTTAAGGGATACAATTATTGACTACAGGGGGACTTTAAGGCTTATTAAAACACCACATTGACATAAAAACAACATTTAAACTTGGTTTTCACCACAGTGTGAGATTTTATCCTGCGCTAGTATACAGATCTGACAAAACTAGGGCTGCACGATATATTGAAAAATTATCGTCATCGCAATAATAGTATATATGCGATATCCGTATCGCAGAGAGGTGCGATAAATTACTTTATTTTCAGACATCCCAAGTCTCATGGAAGTTCCACGTATATTGATAGCGGCTCCCTGATGCCCGCAAATTAGTTAAAATCTCCCGGAATCTACAGCGAGCGAGCAAGAGCCCGCATGCGAGACATAGTGCTCCAACCATGTTAGCTCACGCACGGCAGAGAGGGGGAGAGCGAGAGACCTTGGGTGTGTTCCTCATGAAGACATAGAACATCCTGATTGGCCTGTACGTCTGAAAAATGGCAATATTTTGGCTTCAATAGAGAAGAAGTGTCACAAATGCAGGTACTGTGTAAGGGGCCGTTCACATATCGCGTCTAAAAACGCCTGGAAAGTGCAGCCGCGCCGCCATCTCCTTCTTTCCACAAGCACTTGCGTCTGTCGTTTCTATGCAACCATTAACTGCACTGAGGGCTTTCCATGATGACGAATAAGTATCAGCAAAGGATTAATTGATTTCTAGCCCTTGTATTAGCTTTACTTCTAGATATATTTATGGAGATGAGAAATAAAAAACAGCCCTGTACAGCTATGATCAGCTGTTCGGGCCGAGCTTTCAATGTTGTTACGGAAAGGCCGAAGCCGATTGTTGTTTTTTTGTCTCATGACTGCGGTAAACTTGTGGGCGGCATTCTGAAAAGTTGAGATGTTCTCATCTCATCGCGGCATATAGGCGGGCCTGGAAAAATGTGCTTCCATTTTGAGCGTGCTTGCCACGCGCCTGCATTTGAAATAACGAATTTGCACGTGCAAAAAACACGATATGTGAACATAAGTCGTGCAGAAAAATTGTGGCCACGTCGAGAAGAAACTAATCTGCACAGTCATCTGAAACGCAACCTCAGGGAGCTAGGCTATATGAAGACTTCTAAAAGTGTAAGCCCACATCTACCAAAACTGCTAGCGAAATGCCAAGTAAGAATAACACAACAGTGTCTAACAGACAACCATTAATCAAAGTTTTGCAAGTGTAACATTAAAAAACTGAGATATTCTTCTGAAGATTAGAAGAATATATTTTAGCCTAGCTGTTTATTTTAGTATGATCATTACAAATGATTAAAAAAAAAAGCTTAATAAAAATAGCATTTCTCTAGGGAAATTTTATATCGCAAGAAATATCGTTATCGCAATACTCAACAACAATATCGCATATCGCATATTTTCCCAGTATCGTGCAGCCCTAGACAAAACCATTCGCTTCAGTAATGATCCGTCCGCGTGCCATAAGGTTGCTGACTCAAAGGCATACACCATTGATAACAGCCTCATAGCTCACAGTAGGCCTGTCTGTAAAGTTCTAGAGTTATTGTTGAAAATCATGACAGAATTAAACATTTTTAGTGAAATATATATTTAACATTTTACCTTCGTAAGCAGCTCACTAAGTTTTAGATTCACTATCAAGAATATAATCAAAACAATTATATAACCATTATATAACCTATAAATGTATACATTGTGCATATTCTTTTGTTAATTGTTTCTCACCCTTTCCGGATCTGGCTGGGATTGACTGTGATTAAATCAGTCTTTAGCCCAACATCACTGTCATTAACGGGTGCCATGTTAAACCTGCAACAAACAGGGAAAAGTTCATTGGTTAAGATTGATCAAATACCACTGAGATGGGAACCGGAGAGAAGTTCAGTATATTTTACTGGAAGAAACTTTTAAAAAAGCTTTAATTAAAAAACAAATGTCTGAGATTGTGTGGTCTTACTCAAAACATCACAGCCTTTCAACAAAAGACTAATGCCTGAAAGAGACGAGTACTTCATTGCACACCCTACTTTACCAAATATTCCACTAAAATGTGGGTGTTGTTGAATTAACCTTTGTTGACATTCAGAAACCAAGCTGGGCTAACATACTCAAAAATGTAGTCAAGTTAACACGGTGTAGAGTGCAAGAGTTGGGTTGTACCTGATGACATAGTCAGCGCTGTCAATCTCTCTTCCACAATTGCTGTTCTTCAGAATCCCTCCACTGCCCACCACAGCACATCGACTCAGACGACGCTCACTCCAGGGAAAGGCCTATAGACCAAATCAATGAGTCCATTAAACACATTTAATATTTTACAACATGCAGTCTTGGGCTGTCAAATTATTGTGCACTTATAAAAACCATGCAACCATGAACCATAAAACCTACGCAAATGCATAAAGGGAGTAAAAATAACCTGAATTGATGGTTTTCTTTAAAAACAATAGGGGTCCTATTAATGAAATGATTCAAATGATTATACTCAAATGTTTTAATGCATCAAAATATGATCATTTGTCCAATTTCCTTGTATATTTGCACAACAAACTTTTTCTTTTATAAATGCACTGTGACAAACTTTAAACTAGTTTAGATCTATAGTAATAAAGCATAATATAGTCTGAACCTTCAACCCCCAAGTATTTCACAGACCATGTGAAAATGATCTTTTCAGACAGAGACAACATTTCCCATAAGATTCGCTCCTTTCAAACCCTAACTTTTGGGCAGAGTTTGCACCTCTTTCTTTGTTTGGGCCTTCAGCTGTCCTTTACTGTGAACTTTCTCTTTCTCATCTACTGCATCTGAAATCACAGACTGTCTACATCTGCCACCACGTTAGCATTGTTTTGTGAGCTGAGTGAGTTCCCTTTCACTACGAGTCCCGCTGTGATGACGAATGGGGATTTGCTTAGAAAGCCTATCAACTTTTAGTATTACAAAATGAGCCAATGGCAAAGAAATGCCATGGGTCTGTGGATTTTGCATAGCGTAACTCCGCCCCACCTCCTGGGTATATAAGGCAGTATGCTGGCAACATGCAGATATGTTTTTGCTTCGGAGCCAAAAGGTCCTCTTCACTCCTGCAGCCTATTCTCCGATTATCTTTGAGAATATTTTAGACAAGCAGCTTCCAGTTGATGTTGGTGTGACGGCGTGTTCCAGCGAGTTTCACATTCCTGCCTGCTGATCTAAGCAGTGGTCTGCAACTTCGTGTGTGTTTCTCCCCGGGCGCTTCAGCACTGCTGCAAAGCTTTTCTCTCACAAAAAGAGCTTGCGCGTGGCACACCTTTTTAAAGACGTTCTGCCCGTGTATTTCTGAGTGCGGTAGTCTGATAGATTCAGCTGATGGACATGATCGCTGCGCGAACATGACCATTGCAATGTTATGGTCGAGACTCGATGACAGAGAGCAAGAGTCCCCTCATCCACACCACGATCTATTCTCTCCATGAGAGGGAATATTTTGGCTGGTGGCCAGGGTGACCTGAGGCAGATGGTGTGGTAACAACCCGACAAATTATCCTCGGTCCACACCCCCCTCTTTCACATTGCAACCCGCGTGGTTTCCGGATGAGTTCGCTAACCAGTCGCATTCTGAGGACAACAAATGGCCCATCTTCTCATTTGGTGCCCCGGCAGATTAAATCATGTCTATCGCCGCATCACAAGGTGAGCTGGAGTCCTCTGGAGATGACAGTTCGGCTGTGCTGCTACCTTCGGGTGTGCTAGTATACCGAGTCTGATCCGATGCTAGTATACCGAGACCAACACGATGCTGTTAACAGCTATGCTTTCCTGGGCCGCTGTGAGTATTGGGCTTGTGTGGAACCTTCCGCCATGTCCCGAGCACTAAAGGTGGTTGATTGTTTTTTGGGGGAGGCGAACCCAATACCTTTCTATACGAATGTGCATGAAGAGGCCATGAGATCGTGGGAGTCTCCTTTGACTTTTCGCGACTGCTCAGCTGCCTCTTCCGCCAACTCTCTCTTCGCAGAGGCCGCGGCCAGGGTACACTGGGGTTCCCCTCGTGGAGTGTTCTGTGGCAACCCATCTGTGTCCCCACAGCGGCAGAGCTTAATTCCCACAGAGCTTTCCTATCTGTCCCACTGGCTCACGAGCATCAGGCTGGGCTATGCAATTCAGTTTCAGTGGCAATGCCCCTGTCATGCGTACGGAGGTCGTCACCCTACTGGCGAAGGGTACGATCGAGACCACCCCTCCACTCCTCTTCAGCCCCGGCTTCATTGTACCTAAGAAAACCGGTGGGCCATGTCCCGAGCACTAAAGGTGGTTGATTGTTTTTTGGGGAGGCGAACCCAATACCTTTCTATACGAATGTGCATGAAGAGGCCATGAGATCGTGGGAGTCTCCTTTGACTTTTCGCGACTGCTCAGCTGCCTCTTCCGCCAACTCTCTCTTCGCAGAGGCCGCGGCCAGGGTACACTGGGGTTCCCCTCGTGGAGTGTTCTGTGGCAACCCATCTGTGTCCCCACAGCGGCAGAGCTTAATTCCCACAGAGCTTTCCTATCTGTCCCACTGGCTCACGAGCATCAGGCTCGGCTATGCAATTCAGTTTCAGTGGCAATGCCCCTGTCATGCGTACGGAGGTCATCACCCTACTGGCGAAGGGTACGATCGAGACCACCCCTCCACTCCTCTTCAGCCCCGGCTTCATTGTACCTAAGAAAACCGGTGGGTTCGACCAATCCTGGACCTGCGCATCTTGAACCGATCCCTTCACAGGCTTCCGTTCTAGATGCTCACGGCCAAACGCATTTTCGAATGTGTGTGACCACAGGATTGGTTTGCAGCGGTTGACTTGAAGGACGCCTACTTCCATGTCTCCATTCTTCCTCAACACAGACGCTTTTACAGTTTGTTTTCAAGGGGCAGGCATACAAGTATGTGGTTCTCCCATTCGGCCTAGCCCTGTCTCATCGCGTCTTCACGAAGGTCGTCAAGGCAGCCCTTGTGCCGCAACGGCAACACGGGGTTCGCAACCAGAACTATCTCAACGACTGGCTGATCCTAGCTCGCCCTCGAGACCAGGTTTGCGAACACAGGGACCTAGTGCTCCAGCACCTAGCTCGTCTGGGCCTTCAGTTCAACTGGGAGAAGAGCAAACTTTGCCCCATGCAGAGGATCTGTTTTCTCGGTATGAATATCGGCTTGGTCGCCATGTGCGCGCAGCTTACGAGCTAGCGCGTGCAGTCACTGCTGACTTGCCTTAGACAGTTCGAGGGCAAGAGTGCGGTTCCACTGAAGTTACCTGACCGAGGGCATGCTCGGCACGGATGCACTGGTGCACAGCTGGTCGCGGGGCCTGTGCAAGATCAGGGAGGACGACGAGCAGGTCATATTGGTTGCGCCTCATTGGCCCACCCGGACCTGGTTTTCTGAACCTGTATTCCTCACTACAGCACCTCCCTGACCTACTCCTCTGTGGAAGGACCTTCTTTGGTTAGATGCAGATGCCTACACGTTGAAGTGGAACCTCTGTCAACTGGGGTTCTTCTCACAGAGAAGATCCCAGGAAATGCCCGATCAGTGTTGTGCTTTCCTTCCTGCAAGATGGGTTGGAGCAAAGGCTGTCTCCCTCCACCCTGAAAGTGTATGTTGCCGCACATCATGAATCAGTCGAAGGTAAGTCCGTGGAAAAGCATCTTGATCATCAGGTTCCTGAGAGGAGCGGGGAGACTCAATCCTCCTTGTCCTTCTCTCGTTCCCTCTTGGGACCTCTCAGTTTTAACTGCCCTGCAGAGTGCTCCCTTTGAGCCTCTGCAATCAGGGAGCTTAAGTTTCTGTCAGTTAAGACAGCGCTCCTGGTTGCATTGGCCTCCATTAAGAAGGTAGGGGACCTGCACGCATTTTCCGTTGAAGAAGCGTGTCTGGAATTCGGGCCGGCCTATTCTCACGTGATCCTGAGACCCTGGCCGGATATGTGAGTTCCCACCACTCCCTTTCGAGATCAGGTGGTGAACCTGCAAGTGCTGCCCCTGGAGGAGGCAGACCCAGCCTTGGCACTGCTCTGTCCAATACGCGCCCTCCGTGACTACTAGACAGAACGCAGTGTTTCAGGACCTCAGGCCAGCTCTATGTCTGTTTTGGTGGTAAGCTGAGGGGAAAGGCTCTCTTCAAGCAAAGGTTGTCTCACTGGATAGTGGACGCCATTGCTTGGCATACCAGCAGCAGGTCAAGTGTGCACCCTTGGTGTGAAGGCTCGCTCCACCTGGAGTGTGCCCCTCGCAGGCGACACCCTACACATTCACCAGATTCTACAATCTCCTAGTGGAGCCAGTGTCCTCTCATGTACTCGCTTCAACCAGCCAGTACTAGGATCTGCTCAGGTGTCTTTGCTTGCTCACCATTCCACTCCATGGACTGGATACGCGCTATATTTGACAAGCCCTGAGTTCCTCCAGCACTGCTCACTTCAACGCTAGAGTCTGTGCCTCCGGCAGATTTCGCGTTAGCTAGGTGCCTCCATGTGCATGGTTCCCACTCTGGGCGACCTCCACGTGTGTATTTCCACTGTGCGCCTCTCTGAGCATGTGTCTTTCCCTTGGCAAGCCACCTTGCCCCCCTGGAATTGAAACAATCCACCCTACAGGCTGGTTACTCCAGTGTAACTTACCCCTTTCTGGCCATATGTGTTTTCCTAAATCCTCCCTTCAGGCAGGCAATATTGCATATTTCCACCGAGATATGCTTCCCAATGTACCTTGGTATTCCTGTGTTAAGTAGGACTCCTTCGTCCGTGCTAGTCTCACGGAATAGGGAATGCTACAGACTTCACGCAACGTGTGAAGAACTTGGAAGATACATAAGTGCAGGGATGAAAAGGTTCGCGCGCATGATGAGCGTAGGAATTACATCCCATTTTCCTGTTCATCTGATCAGGAGTTAGACAACATATTGTGAGTGACTAATGAAAAACTGGGAACGTCGTTCTATGGGTTACGTTGTTAACCCTCGTTCCCTGAGTAGGGAACAGAGACGTTCAGTCTCCCTGCCACTTCCGAAGTATCGCTGGAACAGCTTGAGTTCAGTCTCGGCTCCTCAGCAAGTAAAATAACTGCATGTTGCCAGCGTACTTCCTTATATACCCATGAATTGGGGCGGAGTTACGCTATGCAAATTCCGCAGACTCATGGCATTTCTTTGCCATTGTCTCATTTTGTAATACTCGAAGTTGATAGGTTTCCCTACTCAGGGAACGAGGGTTACATGCATAACCGAGATGTTCTGTTGTTTCCCTGCCATTCATGACATCATGACTTTTGCGTAAACATACACGCCACTTTCAAGTCAAGTGGCGTGTTATCTATACGCATTTTGAGCTATCCGCGTGTATGCGTGTATGTCTACGCCGTTAAATGTCCTAGTGATTCCGCGAGTATGTACACGCCGTTAAATGTCCGAGCAAAACGAAGAAAAACCTAGATCTACATCTGGCGAGAGATATTTTTTGTCGTAGGATGGTAGGGGAACACTTATTAATGGTATTAACCCGAGTGACGGGGTTGGGGTAGGTCATATATTTATACAGTAATGTAACGTTAAGTCAACGGCGTTCATAAACACGCTGAAAAGCGATTATGCGTGTTCATAGCACGCCAAAAATGGAAATACGAATTGGCGTGTTATACATACGCTATTTCATGAGATCAATCTGCCTTTCCCACGGTCTACGGACAGTAACGTGTCCACTGGATGTGAACTTCAGAATCATGGTAGAAGTAGTAGGTCATCCGGATACTTTTTTGCCTACTGTTTAATGAATACTCTGAATTCAGACATACTAATCAATTCACATACTGCTTTTCACCAACTATATAGTATGGAGATTCAGACACTGGGTTGGTGTCTAAAGCAAATTCTTAGCAACATATTTTTAAGTAATAATAAAAAAAAAATTTAAGTAAATAAATATTATTTGTTTTGACAACAATACTGTATTGAGTCAAAATTAAATGAATACAGGTCAATTCAACCCCCTTTATGCATTCTTGGGGTAGTGATTTTTCTTTCTTTTACCAATCCCATTACATTGAAAATTACATTTGTTCAGTTCAGAAACAAGGCTTTTTCTTTTCAAAACTCACATACCAGGTCAATTTGACCCCCTTAATGCATTGTGTTAAAGGCATGACCCACAACTGAATTATCCCTTTAAGAAATTATTGTGATTAACAATTTGTACAGTATAATAGACTAAAAGCATCTGCATAGTTTAGTTTTGTGACGAAAACATCAATACATGTGTATGTGTATATATATATATATATATATATATATATATATATATATATATATATATATATAATATATATATATATATATATATATATAATATACATGTTTTTCCCCCACACAGTATACATATAAATATACTACTAAGTATAAAAGAGTTCATATTGTAGGAAGCAGGTGATTATTTTGGCTGTATATGACACATACCTCAGGGAGCATGTTGTGAAGTGCTTCATTCATTGTGTAGTTTGGATATACGTCAGACTCATAAGGAATTATTTGATGCACAGCTGTGTTTTGCTTCGTCAGGTATAAATGGCCTGAGGCATTACAACAAAAATGCAACAATACTCTTTATGTAGAGAGGAAGAGAGAGCAAGAGGGAAAATTTTTAATTATATTAAATACATATAATGCTTAAAATGTATACTTT
Source organism: Chrosomus eos (assembly GCA_036326025.1). Classification (NCBI taxonomy): domain Eukaryota; kingdom Metazoa; phylum Chordata; class Actinopteri; order Cypriniformes; family Leuciscidae; genus Chrosomus; species Chrosomus eos. The sequence continues at coordinate 6,240,988 of CM070837.1, read as the reverse complement.
AAAATAGCAAATATTGCGCTACAAAGTACTGGCATAGTCTATATCACTCTGCTCTATAAACTTGTGAGCTGCCTGCAGCATTTTAAAAGAATAGTTTATCCTAAAAAAAATTTTTTTCAGCACCCTCTTTCTTGAATGAACACAAAAGGAGATATTTATATTTATTTATAATGTCTGTGCTTTTTGGGTGCCACTTTATATGAAGGGGTTTACTACTAAGATTGAAATAAATAATTTGATACAATGCATGTACATGTACTAACCCTAACATTGTACAAATATTTTTTTTTTAAAAATCCCTCCATGTAATTACATGTGATGCATTTCTGTAATTACAAAATGTTGACACTTCCCTCACAACTTAAGCCACCCATAAACCTAACCATACCACCAAACCTGTAATACAATATCAACACAATTACAAGTACATTGGACTGAAAAAAATTCCCCCAAGCTCTACCCTTGAACATTAACAGGATTGTCACTCGTGTGTCTAGACCAAGCAGGTTGCTGCGGCCTTTGTGTTTCTCGAGACCTCTGTCTGTAGACTGGAGTTGGTTTATGACAAGCCCGCTAGACAGATTCTCTCGTTGTAATGTAAAGGCCATTGCACACTGAGTCCGAATTTTTCGTATGCGTTTTTTCGTGTTCATCAGCCTAAAAATTCGTCACGCACAGAAACCTTGCACACTGAGTCCGATGCGTATTTATTAAACCATTGCGGAAAAAAACGCAAGAAATACAAAATGGATTCGTCAAGCAGTGAGCATAATTTTGTTGCCCTCTCTCTTCTTTAAAAGAGAAAAAGAGGAAATATGGGGTCCATCCAATCTTGTGCCGAGAGGAAGGAGAGTTTCAGCTCATCAAGGAGTTGCGCAATTATCCCGAGCGATTCCAAATTTACCTCAGAATGTCAATGGAACAGTTTGATGCTTTGCTAGCGATACTGGAGCCACATATTAAAAAAGAAGACCACCAAAAAAAGACACACACACACACACACACTACACTTGGGACTACGGATGGAAATTAGCATTGTGCTAAATCTGGCAAATTTACGTTCAACTTCGATTGTACGTTCATGAATATGCATTGTCCCATAAATAAAAAAAATAAAAATAAACACACACACACACACACACACACACACACACTCCAGCACTGCAATCTTGACATCGTAGCCTGTTCATTATAGCCATAGACAGTATAAGAAATGGACAGAGCCATCTCATTGGAACTCAGTTGAGACAGTTGAAGCCCACTTTTTGCGATTTTTGAGCACTTCCGTTCCTGACGCGCAGACTCAAACCGACTCAAACTAAGCTTGATGACGTGAGCAACCCGCCTGACAGATGTGTATCTTCTAGTAGCTGTGCGTGAAAACTGCCAACGTTAATCTTGCAGAGACGGCGAGCTTGAGCAAAGAGTTCTTTGGTGTGAGTGAGCAGGACTAAGTATTTTTTATAGTATGTATTTTAAAATGTAACGCCAGTACGCCATATTAAGTTAATGCATTGATTGCCTGCGAGCTTCTCCTCCTATCTTTACGGTCGCACGGCAGAGAGTCGAGAGGTTATGACGCAGTCGTTAGCCTATTTTTACAAAAACTGTTTCTACGGGGCCATAATGTAACATAGAAGGTAATGGAGCCCTTTATACATTGTCGTGTGTCTTTAGAAATAAATAATGGACAAATTGAGTCTTTAAACGCCTCAGATGTAAAGTTATTTGCTGTCAAAGTGACGCCAAAATGAATGGGAGTCAATGGGAATGCTAACGCAAGTGAAGTTCTGCTACAAGATGGCGGCTCCCGCGAGGCTTCAACTTCTGGTTGATGGATTACCCCCTTGATTATAGCCACGGAGCTAAAGAGCTAAGGCGGAGCTACAGATTAGGTGTCCCTAAAAACCCGCGTATCTAACAGTAGTTCCGCATTAATTAATTTGCACGAGAGTTTTATTTATTTTTATACAGTGTATTCTCCGTGTATATTCATGAACCGTACCATTTCGGTTCAATACGAATTGTACCGGTCCGTTCCACCTCTATGCCTATACTTACCAAGGCACCTGACCAACTCTCCACTGGTTCCCTTCACACCAGATATCTATGTTTCTTCGATGGTAATTATTAAAATTTCTGTTTGGCTCCTCATCTGTCTCACGCCTGGGAGGCTCAAAATTGTATGGCTGTGGGCCATCGTTGTTAGGGTTGTTGGTGCAGGTAGCTGAAGACGAGGACAAGGGACCTTCAATGTAGTTGATTTATTAAACAAACTTAACTTTAGGAACATACAGGAACAAAATAACAAAACTCCAGGAACTTCAGTGTAACACAACCATACAAAGACAACGACCAACCAACACTGAGGGAAAACACAGGGCTTAAATGAACTGAACCAAACAAGATAATTAACTGAAAACAGGTGCAGATAATCTGAACAAAAACGAGAAGCAGGAAAAATAACAGGACTAAACCAAAATCACAAAGACAGGGGGAAACAAGATCTTAAAACATAACAGAACACATCCAAAACGTGACAGTACCTCCCCCCTCCCCGAAGGCGCGTCCTCGCGCCGTATAACATCCAAAGGGGTGGGAGGGTGGGCGCCCTGGAGGCTGACGAGGACATGGTGCAGGTCCAGGAAGCCTCCAGGGCGGAGCAGGCTGTGGGCGTGGCCATGGCGGAGCAGGTTGTGGGCGTGGCCATGGCGGAGCAGGCTGTGGGCGTGGCCATGGCGGAGCAGGCTGTGGGCGTGGCCATGGCGGAGCAGGCTGTGGGCGTGGCCATGGCGGAGCTGTGGGACCCTCGGGCGTCCAAGGCGGAGCTGTGGGACCCTCGGGCGTCCAGGGCGGAGCTGTGGGACCCTCGGGCGTCCAGGGCGGAGCTGTGGGACCCTCGGGCGTCCAGGGCGGAGCTGTGGGACCCTCGGGCGTCCAGGGCGGTGAGGACCCTTCGGGCGACCATGGCGTTGAGGACCCTTCAGGTGGCCATGGCGGTGAAGACCCATCAGGTGGCCACGGAGGTGAGACCCCTTCGGGTGGCCACGGCGGTGAAGACCCTTCAGGTGGCCACGGCGGTGAAGACCCTTCAGGTGGCCACGGCGGTGAAGACCCTTCAGGTGGCCGTGCTGGTGAGGACCCTTCGGGTGGCCATGGCGGTGAAGACCCATCAGGTGGCCACGGAGGTGAGACCCCTTCGGGTGGCCACGGCGGTGAGGCCCCTTCGGGTGGCCGTGGGTCCTTCGGCGCCCACGGCGAGGGCCTATGGCCCCCCCCCAAAAAATTAATGGGGAGAGTGACTGGATGAGGGACAGGCTCTGGGACAGGCTGGGCAGACGTGACGTGACTGACGTGGACCAGAGGTGAGGGCTCGGCAGGGCTGGACGGGACCAGCGGTGAGGGCGCGGCAGGGCTGGACGGGACCAGCGGTGAGGGCTCGGCAGGGCTGGACGGGACCAGCGGTGAGGGCTCGGCAGGGCTGGACGGGACCAGCGGGGAAGAAGTCTCTGGCAGGACGGTATCTGGCAGGACGGTCTCTGGCTGGACGGTCTCTGGCTGGACGGCTGGACGGTCTCTGGCTGGACGGTCTCTGGCTGGACGGTCTCTGGCTGGACGGTCTCGGACGGGACCAGCGGCGAAGACTTGACTGGGCTGGACGGGACCAGCGGCGAAGGCTTGACTGGGCTAGGCGGGACCAGCGGCGAAGGCTTGACTGGGCTGGACGGGACCAGCGGCGAAGGCTTGACTGGGCTGGACGGGACCAGCGACGAAGGCTTGACTGGGCTGGACGGGACCAGCGGTGAAGGCTTGACTGGGCTCTTGGTTGGCGACAAGGGCTCAGGCAAGACGTGGACATCAAGGTCAAGACTGCCAAGAAGATCCGGCATGGCGTGGTGATCAGGCATGACGTGATGCTCTGGCTGGACGTGGCTGACGTGAAGCTCTGGCTGGACGTGGCTGACGTGAAGCTCTGGCTGGACGTGGCTGACGTGAAGCTCTGACTGGACGTGGCTGACGTGAAGCTCTGGCTGGACGTGGCTGACGTGAAGCTCTGGCTGGACGTGGGTGACGTGAAGCTCTGGCTGGACGTGGGTGACGTGAAGCAGTGAAGGCTCTGTGCTGGACGGGCTGACGTGGAGTGCTGATGGTGACATGGCGTGCCACGGAATGAAGCTGTCCAGACATCTAGAGAGGGCCTCTCTCCAATCCAGACCAGCGATGTCTGGGAGTTCCCGTGGATCTACCTCCTGGGCCCCAAGCCGGTAACAAGCCTTTATCACCTCGTTGCTCAGAGAGGAAGAAGCAACTAGGGGAACGAACCCCCATGTGTATTGGAATAGATCGTGGCTCTCCATCGCCAAAGCCGTTATCTGTCCAACAAGCTCCCAGCTCATCTTGTTTGTTTGGTTGGTCGTTCTGTTAGGGTTGTTGGTGCAGGTAGCTGAAGACGAGGACAAGGGACCTTCAATGTAGTTGATTTATTAAACAAACTTAACTTTAGGAACATACAGGAACAAAATAACAAAACTCCAGGAACTTCAGTGTAACACAACCATACAAAGACAACGACCAACCAACACTGAGGGAAAACACAGGGCTTAAATGAACTGAACCAAACAAGATAATTAACTGAAAACAGGTGCAGATAATCTGAACAAAAACGAGGAGCGGGAAAACTAACAGGACTAAACCAAAATCACAAAGACAGGGGGAAACAAGATCTTAAAACATAACAGAACACATCCAAAACGTGACAATCATAGGTTTGAGGGGGATTTTGGATCTCTTCAGATTCAAAACTCTCCATTCTTGAATAGAACGTTTCTGGCACGTCTCCCTCTTTTGACGTCACAGCTCAGCTGTGTTTTAAAAATATGATCTTGACGGAAATGGCTATAAAACTTACTGTAGGGCAATTACAGTAATAATTGTAATGATAATTACATTTTCACACAGACATCTAAACCTTATTTAATATATCTAAAAAAAGAATTTAACCTGACATACACACTAAGGCACTTAAGACCGACCAAATTTTTTTTTTACTCTTCAAACAACTAATACAAATGCAATAATATAATATTAATCATATTTTAGTAAGTATTGTGAATATAAAAAGCCTACATAGGCTACGTTCTTTCTTTTAGATATAAACCCGCGGCGTCTATGATTATGTTTACACCGTGGTATAACGTCACATATGGCCTAGACACGTTCGCTTCGTTTCATTCATTGTCAATGGTTCGCGCTTGGTAATGATGGCTGCGGGTGTTGTTTTTCCAGAATTTTGTAGTCCTGTTTGTCAATGTGCACGAAACTTCACGCCAATAAATCATCAGAAATATTGCTGACTTGTGCGCGTCTCACGCGCTCTCTTTACGTTCGTCCTAATGCCTGTTAGTTGTCCGTGGATGTGCCTATAATATGTGGCGTTGAAAATGGAAACGTCTTTAGACATGAAAACTTGATTTTACAATCGATTTAAATGAACACTTTTGTCTCAAAAAACAAACAGA
>CM070837.1:6178160-6235369 GCA_036326025.1 Chrosomus eos | reverse complement strand
GTGTGTATGAAGTGCCAAGTTGAGTCTCCTCCAATTGAATTGCTCCAATTTACCATAACATTTTATTTTTAAGTAAATGACCAAATATATTCCATATTCACAAGCATGCTTATGACAGTTTTCAGGAAACACAGGACGAGATGTAATACATCCTTTAAGTGCAAGCGCGTACCAGGAGAATGTACTTGACCTTGGCAATGTAGTTGTCATAGTGGAGTTTTCCGGTGGGCATCCTCCCTTGATGGGTGATACGAGGGACACATCGTCAGTAGTACACCTCAAACTTCATTGGATGTTTCGGCCATTATAACTAGACATCCTTGGCTGAGGAAGGCCCTACGGGGGTTGATCAAGTCCCCGCAGTGTATCCCCCAATCACCTAATCAAGCTGGAGCCCAGCAAGAGTCTTGTCTCTTTATCCACAGCCACTGGCTGCTTCTCTCAGCTGCCTCAGACATTGCTTTGATGGCCTGGCGCAGACTCTGGCCTCTGATTCCCAGGTCTCCAAGCAGTCTGGTGGTAGACACTGCCACAAACCCCCTGCACCCCACCTCCACTGGACGGACTTCAGTTTTCCATCCGCGATCTTGTGCTTCAGCAGCTAACTCAGCATAGCGTAGTTGTTTTCGCTCATATGCCTCATCCACTGAGTCCTCCCAGGGTACAGTGAGTTCAATGATGAAGACCTTCTTCAGAGAGAGGGACCAGAGAACTAGAACTATGTCAGGCCTAAGTGTGGTGATTGCAATCTCTGGAGGAAAAACGAGCCGCTGACCAACATCCACTAGAATCTTCCAGTCACAGGCCCCTCGAAGCTGACCATGCTCCAGAGAAGTGGGCCTGCAACTGGCTACCTTTGCCCCCATGCGGACAAAGTTGATATGCAGTGGATTGGGTGCTGATGGGGGTAGGGAGTTGGAAGCAGTCCGTTTGTTTTCCAGGGTGGCTGCGAGGATCTTAAGGACTTGGTTATGACGCCATGTATAAAGTCCCTGGGTGAGGCTGACTCTACACCCGGTCATTATGTGCTTGAGAGAACCTGGCCTGGAGCAGAGGGCACATCCTGGATCTTCACCCAACCACTGATGGAGATGGCTAGGTGTTGGAAGAACATCATATGTAGCCCTGATGATGAAGCTGATTCGCTTCGCTTCCATGCTCCACAACTCCTTCCAGCTGATCCTCCTCCTCTCCACACTCTCCCAACGTGTCCATTGTCCCTGTTTACCAAGGGAAACTGCCTTGGTCCACCTTGCTGCTTCTTCCTTCCGGTGTATTTCCTCCACCACCAATTTCCTCCTTTCTGGTGCTGTAGCTGTATTCCAGGCTGGTAGCCTAGTTGTTAGCCCAAGGCCTCCTCTTCCTTGCTGGACATGCCCCACAATGTCCGCAAGTCTGAGAGCGGTTGCTGCCTCCTCCACCGTACTAGCTGGACTCCATTTGCGGCCTGCCACCAAGGTTGGTGCGTTGTTACTCACCATTGCATCACGAGATTCATTCAGTGTCATCTGGAGTTTTACTTTAGTTCTGCATAATATGTGGTTATGTGGTTATGTTATGCATAATATGACCGTAAGTAATTTTTTTCGACATTAGCCCATCATGTATCTAACCATCCAAGAGCACATTCGTCATTAAGAGCTGGAAAGACCGGCAAAACTGGCAACTCCGCAGTGAGTCAGTGTTACTTACGTATGGGCATAGCAAGTTTAAATATCTTATAGTCTGTTTTCATCTTGTAATGCCGCAGTTTTGAGTATTTATTCATATAAATTATTTGTAATAGAGCAGATGAGTTTTTTAATGGGTTACGTTGCTAGTTTTAATGTTTTTAGGACATATCTGTATTGACTGCATGATCATATCACCGTGTTAGTAACTGCCATGTAAACCACAAATTAAAGCTTGGCGAGCCGCTCAAAGAGTAACCTTGCCTTATAAATACAATATTATCCACCATTTAGTCTTAATATTTGTCAAAAAACTATGGTTATACAAACAGTAATCAATCACATAACTATGGATAAATTTTCTAAGGAGCAGTAAACCGTTTTACAAAAGCAAGAGCTTAAAAAAGCAACAGTGAACACTGAAATGAGCAGCAGATAAACGTTGGGGTTATAATGTTCAGAAACATTGTTTCAAATATGTTTTTAACTTCATTTACACAACAACGGCATTTTGAGTGCCTGAAAACGCAAACTTTAAAAAAAAATGGGTTTCAAAGTGCAAGTTTTTGAAAACGGTCTCGGTGTAAACAACAAAAACATGAATCTCTGAAGACGATGACGTCATGCACATGCGCATTACCAGAGCCTGTCTAACGGAGAGCTTTGGCACTTTCTATTAGTCCCATTGTGTATCATCTTGGTTGCAGTTCCATTAGAATTCCACTGGAGGTGATCGCGGGCGAGTGCAGAATGAATGGGAGTCTATGGAGCTAAATGTCTAAATGTGTCTCTTTCTCCTGCTTGTCGTTGAATCAACATAGATTTTATTGTTGATTCCGCAAGTTCAGCATAGGTTATAGGCCAAAAGTCGAATGAACGAGTACCTATGTCCTTTCGATTTCTTACAGGTTAGGCCGTTGTTGGCCGGAACACGCTAGCATTCTACTATTGTGTGACGTCATCACATGTTTGAACGGGTTTTTAGAACAGATAAGTGAACTTAAAAATGCAGAAAAGTGCAGAAAAGAGCGCCCATGAATGGACAGAGACGTGCTACTGCAGCCAGTCCAGAAACCGGAAGTAACCAGACAGTACTAAGGCCCAGTCCCAAATGACGCACTTCATGCGGACTTTCGGTTTCATGGACTTAAATTGCGCGTGCTCGCCGAGTCTACGAGTCCGTAGGCCGTCCCAATAGCATTTTAACGCACTGAAGTGTGCTCAGCAGCGCCTCTTTGTACCCTTGAAGCAGTCTTCCGCGAAGCCCGCATAGATACAGGCTCCACGCACTATAACTACCCAGGAATCCTTGCGAAAGGCCAATCAGACAACAGATGGGAGGAGATTTCTCTCACGGACAATTGTTAACATGGCTGAGAAGAAAATATTTAAGTGTAATTATCATGAACGATTTTTATGACAAGTTTATACAAACATTATGATCATCAACCAGTGGTTGATGTCTCTAACATAGGCTAATAATAGCGAGCTGAATAATATAATAATATAATATAATATTATGATTCATTAAATAAATAGAACAGAATGTCAGGGCTTTACTGAGTCATATGTAAAAACAACAACAATAGTCAGCGTATTTCCCCGAACCTGCAGCTCCTGTCCATAACAACAACCAGACTGTCTTCCTGTTTCCGGCGTGACGATCGAGTCTGTCCCAAAAATACCTCTCAATGCACCTTCGCGGACTTGCGCTAAGGGCCCTATAGGTCTGCACTCATGACATCACCGAAGTGTGGACTCTGAGGAAGTCCACAAGTCCGGAGTGTGCCATTTGGGACTGGGCCCAATTCTCTTCAATTAGACATTCTCTGGTATTATGTGTTCAGTCTAGTGTTTCATCGCCATCTAATGGCCTGGCAGCAGAATACAGCGTTTTTAGTCATTTTCATGGATTCGTGTGAATGGGGATCGTTTTGACAATGGTGTCATCTGGTATGTGGAAAACACAAAAGAAAAACTTCACAGTTTTAAGCTTATAATTGACGTGTAAACGTAGGCCTACCCTAAGTTAGTCAGCCTTAGGAAGGTCAAACAAACGAGTTTTGGAAACGTTGTGGAAAAAACAGGAACCCTGTCTTCTCCAATCCAGGCCTCGCCCCCTTTTCTATGTATTCTATGGGCACGAATTATCTAAATGAGTAATTATGAATTGTGACTAGAAAAACCTAGAAAAAACATGTTGTAGTCCAAACGAGCCGTTTGTTATAGTTCTTTAAAAGTGGATTCTGTTAAATAAAATATCTCCCTTTGGAGTGGACTTTAAGCTTTCTAACCTTACAGATCTTTTTATGCTCAAACAGCAATTACACACTAGGCTAACTAAAGTTGAACAAATAGGACCCCTTTAACACAAAAGCTGTTAAAACATTAACTGACTTCCGAGTCGAGTTAAGATAGACATTTTCAAATAATTACAGAACAGAAAAATGAAAAAGAGAAGGATACAAATATATCAGATTCATTATTAGTTATTGAGAGGGACATTGGTTTCTTGACATGGGTGGTAATACTTTTTTATTTTGTAAAGAAAAAGAAAAAAAGCTGAATAATTAAACTCCAAAGGTTAACATTCTTGTTTAATTTCAACCACAACAGATTAACATGTACACATCAAGCCAGTAAAGTAGCCTATGTAAATGTTATAGAAAAAAATAGTTTTTATAATTATAAAATAACCACGAGAGACAATAAAGCACAGTTCAGTCAGTACGCAAACTATGCACATTATGAGCAGGGCTGCAGGTGCAGTTTTAGCGCCCCTCGGCTGTGGAGCTGTAGCAAGCGGAGAAATTCCTTTGGCATGGAGTGATAACCATTTGTGGCTTTTATGTTGTCAAAATAGTGATGTGGAATAATCTGCTTTTCTAGATTGATGTCAAATGGCCAGAATCCATAAACGTTCACATGATCACACAGCTCTAGTGCAACATTAATTAGCATAAAACCTGTAGAGAGGCGTCCCGCATTCAGGCCACTCCTTCTCCATAAACGGTCCAAATTCTTGACGTAGCTGGAGCTAAAGAAGACCACCCGCAACTCAGGGTTGGGAGGCCAGAGCGCTTTGAGAGCGATGACTGACAATTGGGTGTTTAACGGGGTTGCAAAAGCAGGCATGATCAGAGACGCATCACCGTAGACACTCACACGCCGTATTAATGGACCTGGTTGCTTTTGAGCATTTCTGTAGCTGCAGAGACACACACAAACCAACAACATATAAGATACTCTCGCTGGGCTTTATAGACATTATTATACATACAAAAATATGAGTTCCCCAAAACCTAGAGAGCTATTGTCTATACATTGTACTGAAAGGAACCGCATAAACGTGATTTGGAAATCTCTACATGTATAGGCAACAGTAACAAACATTTAAGAGTTGTAAGTTATTAATCAAATCAACCAGCTAAGATTGTGTAGCCTACTTAATGGCTTTAATGAGAAAAATAACTGCAATGTAGGCTAAAACATTAAACAACGAAGAAATATAAAATAATTTATTTAAAAATGTTTATTATATATATGTAGAATCAACATGTTTGATGTTTACTGCAAATAAAGCATATTATGCATACAAATATGTAATTTGAAAGTGTGGGGAAATTGACTTTAATTCGCAGTGCTTCATGGAAGTGGGCAGTCGTTCAGAGACGTCACAATTTCTTGTCTTGATTCTCTGAATGGTGGAGATTTCTTTGCAGAATCATGGGTAATGTAGTTTTTCCACTTAGAATTTCACTGTTAAACACTTATCTAAAAAAATGAACTGAAATAATGCGGCTGATGGCTTCAACAAAAGCATATAACGGGTCGGCAACCTATGTTGGGTGTAGAGTTACATTCAAGCTAAGGCATGTAAACATTTATTTCACAGGGAATTTTTTTTTTAAAAATGCCATTTTGGTGATCAAAGATGAGTTTTAAGGGATACAATTATTGACTACAGGGGGACTTTAAGGCTTATTAAAACACCACATTGACATAAAAACAACATTTAAACTTGGTTTTCACCACAGTGTGAGATTTTATCCTGCGCTAGTATACAGATCTGACAAAACTAGGGCTGCACGATATATTGAAAAATTATCGTCATCGCAATAATAGTATATATGCGATATCCGTATCGCAGAGAGGTGCGATAAATTACTTTATTTTCAGACATCCCAAGTCTCATGGAAGTTCCACGTATATTGATAGCGGCTCCCTGATGCCCGCAAATTAGTTAAAATCTCCCGGAATCTACAGCGAGCGAGCAAGAGCCCGCATGCGAGACATAGTGCTCCAACCATGTAGCTCACGCACGGCAGAGAGGGGGAGAGCGAGAGACCTTGGGTGTGTTCCTCATGAAGACATAGAACATCCTGATTGGCCTGTACGTCTGAAAAATGGCAATATTTTGGCTTCAATAGAGAAGAAGTGTCACAAATGCAGGTACTGTGTAAGGGGCCGTTCACATATCGCGTCTAAAAACGCCTGGAAAGTGCAGCCGCGCCGCCATCTCCTTCTTTCCACAAGCACTTGCGTCTGTCGTTTCTATGCAACCATTAACTGCACTGAGGGCTTTCCATGATGACGAATAAGTATCAGCAAAGGATTAATTGATTTCTAGCCCTTGTATTAGCTTTACTTCTAGATATATTTATGGAGATGAGAAATAAAAAACAGCCCTGTACAGCTATGATCAGCTGTTCGGGCCGAGCTTTCAATGTTGTTACGGAAAGGCCGAAGCCGATTGTTGTTTTTTTGTCTCATGACTGCGGTAAACTTGTGGGCGGCATTCTGAAAAGTTGAGATGTTCTCATCTCATCGCGGCATATAGGCGGGCCTGGAAAAATGTGCTTCCATTTTGAGCGTGCTTGCCACGCGCCTGCATTTGAAATAACGAATTTGCACGTGCAAAAAACACGATATGTGAACATAAGTCGTGCAGAAAAATTGTGGCCACGTCGAGAAGAAACTAATCTGCACAGTCATCTGAAACGCAACCTCAGGGAGCTAGGCTATATGAAGACTTCTAAAAGTGTAAGCCCACATCTACCAAAACTGCTAGCGAAATGCCAAGTAAGAATAACACAACAGTGTCTAACAGACAACCATTAATCAAAGTTTTGCAAGTGTAACATTAAAAAACTGAGATATTCTTCTGAAGATTAGAAGAATATATTTTAGCCTAGCTGTTTATTTTAGTATGATCATTACAAATGATTTAAAAAAAAAAGCTTAATAAAAATAGCATTTCTCTAGGGAAATTTTATATCGCAAGAAATATCGTTATCGCAATACTCAACAACAATATCGCATATCGCATATTTTCCCAGTATCGTGCAGCCCTAGACAAAACCATTCGCTTCAGTAATGATCCGTCCGCGTGCCATAAGGTTGCTGACTCAAAGGCATACACCATTGATAACAGCCTCATAGCTCACAGTAGGCCTGTCTGTAAAGTTCTAGAGTTATTGTTGAAAATCATGACAGAATTAAACATTTTTAGTGAAATATATATTTAACATTTTACCTTCGTAAGCAGCTCACTAAGTTTTAGATTCACTATCAAGAATATAATCAAAACAATTATATAACCATTATATAACCTATAAATGTATACATTGTGCATATTCTTTTGTTAATTGTTTCTCACCCTTTCCGGATCTGGCTGGGATTGACTGTGATTAAATCAGTCTTTAGCCCAACATCACTGTCATTAACGGGTGCCATGTTAAACCTGCAACAAACAGGGAAAAGTTCATTGGTTAAGATTGATCAAATACCACTGAGATGGGAACCGGAGAGAAGTTCAGTATATTTTACTGGAAGAAACTTTTAAAAAAGCTTTAATTAAAAAACAAATGTCTGAGATTGTGTGGTCTTACTCAAAACATCACAGCCTTTCAACAAAAGACTAATGCCTGAAAGAGACGAGTACTTCATTGCCACACCCTACTTTACCAAATATTCCACTAAAATGTGGGTGTTGTTGAATTAACCTTTGTTGACATTCAGAAACCAAGCTGGGCTAACATACTCAAAAATGTAGTCAAGTTAACACGGTGTAGAGTGCAAGAGTTGGGTTGTACCTGATGACATAGTCAGCGCTGTCAATCTCTCTTCCACAATTGCTGTTCTTCAGAATCCCTCCACTGCCCACCACAGCACATCGACTCAGACGACGCTCACTCCAGGGAAAGGCCTATAGACCAAATCAATGAGTCCATTAAACACATTTAATATTTTACAACATGCAGTCTTGGGCTGTCAAATTATTGTGCACTTATAAAAACCATGCAACCATGAACCATAAAACCTACGCAAATGCATAAAGGGAGTAAAAATAACCTGAATTGATGGTTATCTTTAAAAACAATAGGGGTCCTATTAATGAAATGATTCAAATGATTATACTCAAATGTTTTAATGCATCAAAATATGATCATTTGTCCAATTTCCTTGTATATTTGCACAACAAACTTTTTCTTTTATAAATGCACTGTGACAAACTTTAAACTAGTTTAGATCTATAGTAATAAAGCATAATATAGTCTGAACCTTCAATCCCCAAGTATTTCACAGACCATGTGAAAATGATCTTTTCAGACAGAGACAACATTTCCCATAAGATTCGCTCCTTTCAAACCCTAACTTTTGGGCAGAGTTTGCACCTCTTTCTTTGTTTGGGCCTTCAGCTGTCCTTTACTGTGAACTTTCTCTTTCTCATCTACTGCATCTGAAATCACAGACTGTCTACATCTGCCACCACGTTAGCATTGTTTTATGAGCTGAGTGAGTTCCCTTTCACTACGAGTCCCGCTGTGATGACGAATGGGGATTTGCTTAGAAAGCCTATCAACTTTTAGTATTACAAAATGAGCCAATGGCAAAGAAATGCCATGGGTCTGTGGATTTTGCATAGCGTAACTCCGCCCCACCTCCTGGGTATATAAGGCAGTATGCTGGCAACATGCAGATATGTTTTTGCTTCGGAGCCAAAAGGTCCTCTTCACTCCTGCAGCCTATTCTCCGATTATCTTTGAGAATATTTTAGACAAGCAGCTTCCAGTTGATGTTGGTGTGACGGCGTGTTCCAGCGAGTTTCACATTCCTGCCTGCTGATCTAAGCAGTGGTCTGCAACTTCGTGTGTGTTTCTCCCCGGGCGCTTCAGCACTGCTGCAAAGCTTTTCTCTCACAAAAAGAGCTTGCGCGTGGCACACCTTTTTAAAGACGTTCTGCCCGTGTATTTCTGAGTGCGGTAGTCTGATAGATTCAGCTGATGGACACGATCGCTGCGCGAACATGACCATTGCAATGTTATGGTCGAGACTCGATGACAGAGAGCAAGAGTCCCCTCATCCACACCACGATCTATTCTCTCCATGAGAGGGAATATTTTGGCTGGTGGCCAGGGTGACCTGAGGCAGATGGTGTGGTAACAACCCGACAAATTATCCTCGGTCCACACCCCCCTCTTTCACATTGCAACCCGCGTGGTTTCCGGATGAGTTCGCTAACCAGTCGCATTCTGAGGACAACAAATGGCCCATCTTCTCATTTGGTGCCCCGGCAGATTAAATCATGTCTATCGCCGCATCACAAGGTGAGCTGGAGTCCTCTGGAGATGACAGTTCGGCTGTGCTGCTACCTTCGGGTGTGCTAGTATACCGAGTCTGATCCGATGCTAGTATACCGAGACCAACACGATGCTGTTAACAGCTATGCTTTCCTGGGCCGCTGTGAGTATTGGGCTTGTGTGGAACCTTCCGCCATGTCCCGAGCACTAAAGGTGGTTGATTGTTTTTTGGGGGAGGCGAACCCAATACCTTTCTATACGAATGTGCATGAAGAGGCCATGAGATCGTGGGAGTCTCCTTTGACTTTTCGCGACTGCTCAGCTGCCTCTTCCGCCAACTCTCTCTTCGCAGAGGCCGCGGCCAGGGTACACTGGGGTTCCCCTCGTGGAGTGTTCTGTGGCAACCCATCTGTGTCCCCACAGCGGCAGAGCTTAATTCCCACGAGCTTTCCTATCTGTCCCACTGGCTCACGAGCATCAGGCTCGGCTATGCAATTCAGTTTCAGTGGCAATGCCCCTGTCATGCGTACGGAGGTCGTCACCCTACTGGCGAAGGGTACGATCGAGACCACCCCTCCACTCCTCTTCAGCCCCGGCTTCATTGTACCTAAGAAAAACCGGTGGGCCATGTCCCGAGCACTAAAGGTGGTTGATTGTTTTTTGGGGGAGGCGAACCCAATACCTTTCTATACGAATGTGCATGAAGAGGCCATGAGATCGTGGGAGTCTCCTTTGACTTTTCGCGACTGCTCAGCTGCCTCTTCCGCCAACTCTCTCTTCGCAGAGGCCGCGGCCAGGGTACACTGGGGTTCCCCTCGTGGAGTGTTCTGTGGCAACCCATCTGTGTCCCCACAGCGGCAGAGCTTAATTCCCACAGAGCTTTCCTATCTGTCCCACTGGCTCACGAGCATCAGGCTCGGCTATGCAATTCAGTTTCAGTGGCAATGCCCCTGTCATGCGTACGGAGGTCGTCACCCTACTGGCGAAGGGTACGATCGAGACCACCCCTCCACTCCTCTTCAGCCCCGGCTTCATTGTACCTAAGAAAACCGGTGGGTTCGACCAATCCTGGACCTGCGCATCTTGAACCGATCCCTTCACAGGCTTCCGTTCTAGATGCTCACGGCCAAACGCATTTTCGAATGTGTGTGGCCACAGGATTGGTTTGCAGCGGTTGACTTGAAGGACGCCTACTTCCATGTCTCCATTCTTCCTCAACACAGACGCTTTTACAGTTTGTTTTCAAGGGGCAGGCATACAAGTATGTGGTTCTCCCATTCGGCCTAGCCCTGTCTCATCGCGTCTTCACGAAGGTCGTCAAGGCAGCCCTTGTGCCGCAACGGCAACACGGGGTTCGCAACCAGAACTATCTCAACGACTGGCTGATCCTAGCTCGCCCTCGAGACCAGGTTTGCGAACACAGGGACCTAGTGCTCCAGCACCTAGCTCGTCTGGGCCTTCAGTTCAACTGGGAGAAGAGCAAACTTTGCCCCATGCAGAGGATCTGTTTTCTCGGTATGAATATCGGCTTGGTCGCCATGTGCGCGCAGCTTACGAGCTAGCGCGTGCAGTCACTGCTGACTTGCCTTAGACAGTTCGAGGGCAAGAGTGCGGTTCCACTGAAGTTACCTGACCGAGGGCATGCTCGGCACGGATGCACTGGTGCACAGCTGGTCGCGGGGCCTGTGCAAGATCAGGGAGGACGAGGAGCAGGTCATATTGGTTGCGCCTCATTGGCCCACCCGGACCTGGTTTTCCGAACCTGTATTCCTCACTACAGCACCTCCCTGACCTACTCCTCTGTGGAAGGACCTTCTTTGGTTAGATGCAGATGCCTACACATTGAAGTGGAACCTCTGTCAACTGGGGTTCTTCTCACAGAGAAGATCCCAGGAAATGCCCGATCAGTGTTGTGCTTTCCTTCCTGCAAGATGGGTTGGAGCAAAGGCTGTCTCCCTCCACCCTGAAAGTGTATGTTGCCGCACATCATGAATCAGTCGAAGGTAAGTCCGTGGAAAAGCATCTTGATCATCAGGTTCCTGAGAGGAGCGGGGAGACTCAATCCTCCTTGTCCTTCTCTCGTTCCCTCTTGGGACCTCTCAGTTTTAACTGCCCTGCAGAGTGCTCCCTTTGAGCCTCTGCAATCAGGGGAGCTTAAGTTTCTGTCAGTTAAGACAGCGCTCCTGGTTGCATTGGCCTCCATTAAGAAGGTAGGGGACCTGCACGCATTTTCCGTTGAAGAAGCGTGTCTGGAATTCGGGCCGGCCTATTCTCACGTGATCCTGAGACCCTGGCCGGATATGTGCCCAAGGTTCCCACCACTCCCTTTCGAGATCAGGTGGTGAACCTGCAAGTGCTGCCCCTGGAGGAGGCAGACCCAGCCTTGGCACTGCTCTGTCCAATACGCGCCCTCCGTGACTACGTAGACAGAACGCAGTGTTTCAGGACCTCAGGCCAGCTCTATGTCTGTTTTGGTGGTAAGCTGAGGGGAAAGGCTCTCTTCAAGCAAAGGTTGTCTCACTGGATAGTGGACGCCATTGCTTGGCATACCAGCAGCAAGGTCAAGTGTGCACCCTTGGTGTGAAGGCTCGCTCCACCTGGAGTGTGACCCCTCGCAGGCGACACCCTACACATTCACCAGATTCTACAATCTCCTAGTGGAGCCAGTGTCCTCTCATGTACTCGCTTCAACCAGCCAGTACTAGGATCTGCTCAGGTGTCTTTGCTTGCTCACCATTCCACTCCATGGACTGGATACGCGCTATATTTGACAAGCCCTGAGTTCCTCCAGCACTGCTCACTTCAACGCTAGAGTCTGTGCCTCCGGCAGATTTCGCGTTAGCTAGGTGCCTCCATGTGCATGGTTCCCACTCTGGGCAACCTCCACGTGTGTATTTCCACTGTGCGCCTCTCTGAGCATGTGTCTTTCCCTTGGCAAGCCACCTTGCCCCCCTGGAATTGAAACAATCCACCCTACAGGCTGGTTACTCCAGTGTAACTTACCCCTTTCTGGCCATATGTGTTTTCCTAAATCCTCCCTTCAGGCAGGCAATATTGCATATTTCCACCGAGATATGCTTCCCAATGTACCTTGGTATTCCTGTGTTAAGTAGGACTCCTTCGTCCGTGCTAGTCTCACGAAAGGGAGCTCAGACTTACGCAGGGAACTGGAAAACAGCGGATAAGGTGGCGTGATTAGACTGATACCCCATTCGTCATCACGACAGAACTCTTAGTGACTATGAAAGGGAACGTCTTGGTTACGTTGTGTTATGGTGTGTGTTTTGTTTGTTCTTTTATCTCTTGTTTGATAGGTCGCGGGGGGGAGATGAGGAACAGCTGATTCAGATTAGGAGGTGGAGATATAGGTTCCGGTTTCGCGCATGGAAGGAGGCGCGGGTACGAGGAAATTACATCATCCACTGTTCGTCTCTTGTTGTCTTGATGATGGCTGGATTTGGCGTCCGTCGGGAGTTCGGAAGATTTCTAGTTGACAACAGCTATTGTTGCACTTTGTGAAACCCCTAGATTGACTGAATAAACTACGTTGGCTATATTGATCGCTCGTTTTGTCTTCCTATATTGTTGCGGCCACGAGTCGGCCGTAACAGTTGTTAACCCTCGTTCCCTGAGTAGGGAACAGAGACGTTCAGTCTCCCTGCCACTTCCGAAGTATCGCTGGAACAGCTTGAGTTCAGTCTCGGCTCCTCAGCAAGTAAAATAACTGCATGTTGCCAGCGTACTTCCTTATATACCCATGAATTGGGGCGGAGTTACGCTATGCAAATTCCGCAGACTCATGGCATTTCTTTGCCATTGTCTCATTTTGTAATACTCGAAGTTGATAGGTTTCCCTACTCAGGGAACGAGGGTTACATGCATAACCGAGATGTTCTGTTGTTTCCCTGCCATTCATGACATCATGACTTTTGCGTAAACATACACGCCACTTTCAAGTCAAGTGGCGTGTTATCTATACGCATTTTGAGCTATCCGCGTGTATGCGTGTATGTCTACGCCGTTAAATGTCCTAGTGATTCCGCGAGTATGTACACGCCGTTAAATGTCCGAGCAAAACGAAGAAAAACCTAGATCTACATCTGGCGAGAGATATTTTTTGTCGTAGGATGGTAGGGGAACACTTATTAATGGTATTAACCCGAGTGACGGGGTTGGGGTAGGTCATATATTTATACAGTAATGTAACGTTAAGTCAACGGCGTTCATAAACACGCTGAAAAGCGATTATGCGTGTTCATAGCGCGCCAAAAATGGAAATACGAATTGGCGTGTTATACATACGCTATTTCATGAGATCAATCTGCCTTTCCCACGGTCTACGGACAGTAACGTGTCCACTGGATGTGAACTTCAGAATCATGGTAGAAGTAGTAGGTCATCCGGATACTTTTTTGCCTACTGTTTAATGAATACTCTGAATTCAGACATACTAATCAATTCACATACTGCTTTTCACCAACTATATAGTATGGAGATTCAGACACTGGGTTGGTGTCTAAAGCAAATTCTTAGCAACATATTTTTAAGTAATAATAAAAAAAAAATTTCAAGTAAATAAATATTATTTGTTTTGACAACAATACTGTATTGAGTCAAAATTAAATGAATACAGGTCAATTCAACCCCCTTTATGCATTCTTGGGGTAGTGATTTTTCTTTCTTTTACCAATCCCATTACATTGAAAATTACATTTGTTCAGTTCAGAAACAAGGCTTTTTCTTTTCAAAACTCACATACCAGGTCAATTTGACCCCCTTAATGCATTGTGTTAAAGGCATGACCCACAACTGAATTATCCCTTTAAGAAATTATTGTGATTAACAATTTGTACAGTATAATAGACTAAAAGCATCTGCATAGTTTAGTTTTGTGACGAAAACATCAATACATGTGTATGTGTATATATATATATTATATATATATATATATATATATATATATATATATATATATATATATATATATATATATATATATATATATATATATATAATACATGTTTTTCCCCCACACAGTATACATATAAATATACTACTAAGTATAAAAGAGTTCATATTGTAGGAAGCAGGTGATTATTTTGGCTGTATATGACACATACCTCAGGGAGCATGTTGTGAAGTGCTTCATTCATTGTGTAGTTTGGATATACGTCAGACTCATAAGGAATTATTTGATGCACAGCTGTGTTTTGCTTCGTCAGGTATAAATGGCCTGAGGCATTACAACAAAAATGCAACAATACTCTTTATGTAGAGAGGAAGAGAGAGCAAGAGGGAAAATTTTTAATTATATTAAATACATATAATGCTTAAAATGTATACTTTAAAATAGCAAATATTGCGCTACAAAGTACTGGCATAGTCTATATCACTCTGCTCTATAAACTTGTGAGCTGCCTGCAGCATTTTAAAAGAATAGTTTATCCTAAAAAAATTTTTTTCAGCACCCTCTTTCTTGAATGAACACAAAAGGAGATATTTATATTTATTTATAATGTCTGTGCTTTTTGGGTGTCACTTTATATGAAGGGGTTTACTACTAAGATTGAAATAAATACATACAATGCATGTACATGTACTAACCCTAACATTGTACAAATATTTTTTTTTAAAAATCCCTCCATGTAATTACATGTGATGCATTTCTGTAATTACAAAATGTTGACACTTCCCTCACAACTTAAGCCACCCTTAAACCTAACCATACCACCAAACCTGTAATACAATATCAACACAATTACAAGTACATTGGACTGAAAAAAATTCCCCCAAGCTCTGCCCTTGAACATTAACAGGATTGTCACTCGTGTGTCTAGACCAAGCAGGTTGCTGCGGCCTTTGTGTTTCTCGAGACCTCTGTCTGTAGACTGGAGTTGGTTTATGACAAGCCCGCTAGACAGATTCTCTCGTTGTAATGTAAAGGCCATTGCACACTGAGTCCGAATTTTTTGTATGCGTTTTTTCGTGTTCATCAGCCTAAAAATTCGTCACGCACAGAAACCTTGCACACTGAGTCCGATGCGTATTTATTAAACCATTGCGGAAAAAAACGCAAGAAATACAAAATGGATTCGTCAAGCAGTGAGGATAATTTTGTTGCCCTCTCTCTTCTTTAAAAGAGAAAAAGAGGAAATATGGGGTCCATCCAATCTTGTGCCGAGAGGAAGGAGAGTTTCAGCTCATCAAGGAGTTGCGCAATTATCCCGAGCGATTCCAAATTTACCTCAGAATGTCAATGGAACAGTTTGATGCTTTGCTAGCGATACTGGAGCCACATATTAAAAAAGAAGACCACCAAAAAAAGACACACACACACACACACTACACTTGGGACTACGGATGGAAATTAGCATTGTGCTAAATCTGGCAAATTTACGTTCAACTTCGATTGTACGTTCATGAATATGCATTGTCCCATAAATAAAAAAAATAAAAATAAACACACACACACACAACACACACAACACACACACACACACACACACACACACACACACACACACACACACACACACACACTCCAGCACTGCAATCTTGACATCGTAGCCTGTTCATTATAGCCATAGACAGTATAAGAAATGGACAGAGCCATCTCATTGGAACTCAGTTGAGACAGTTGAAGCCCACTTTTTGCGATTTTTGAGCACTTCCGTTCCTGACGCGCAGACTCAAACCGACTCTAACTAAGCTTGATGACGTGAGCAACCCGCCTGACAGATGTGTATCTTCTAGTAGCTGTGCGTGAAAACTGCCAACGTTAATCTTGCAGAGACGGCGAGCTTGAGCAAAGAGTTCTTTGGTGTGAGTGAGCAGGACTAAGTATTTTTTATAGTATGTATTTTAAAATGTAACGCCAGTACGCCATATTAAGTTAATGCATTGATTGCCTGCGAGCTTCTCCTATCTTTACGGTCGCACGGCAGAGAGTCGAGAGGTTATGACGCAGTCGTTAGCCTATTTTTACAAAAACTGTTTCTACGGGGCCATAATGTAACATAGAAGGTAATGGAGCCCTTTATACATTGTCGTGTGTCTTTAGAAATAAATAATGGACAAATTGAGTCTTTAAACGCCTCAGATGTAAAGTTATTTGCTGTCAAAGTGACGCCAAAATGAATGGGAGTCAATGGGAATGCTAACGCAAGTGAAGTTCTGCTACAAGATGGCGGCTCCCGCGAGGCTTCAACTTCTGGTTGATGGATTACCCCCTTGATTATAGCCACGGAGCTAAAGAGCTAAGGCGGAGCTACAGATTAGGTGTCCCTAAAAACCCGCGTATCTAACAGTAGTTCCGCATTAATTAATTTGCACGAGAGTTTTATTTATTTTTATACAGTGTATTCTCCGTGTATATTCATGAACCGTACCATTTCGGTTCAATACGAATTGTACCGGTCCGTTCCACCTCTATGCCTATACTTACCAAGGCACCTGACCAACTCTCCACTGGTTCCCTTCACACCAGATATCTATGTTTCTTCGATGGTAATTATTAAAATTTCTGTTTGGCTCCTCATCTGTCTCACGCCTGGGAGGCTCAAAATTGTATGGCTGTGGGCCATCGTTGTTAGGGTTGTTGGTGCAGGTAGCTGAAGACGAGGACAAGGGACCTTCAATGTAGTTGATTTATTAAACAAACTTAACTTTAGGAACATACAGGAACAAAATAACAAAACTCCAGGAACTTCAGTGTAACACAACCATACAAAGACAACGACCAACCAACACTGAGGGAAAACACAGGGCTTAAATGAACTGAACCAAACAAGATAATTAACTGAAAACAGGTGCAGATAATCTGAACAAAAACGAGGAGCGGGAAAACTAACAGGACTAAACCAAAATCACAAAGACAGGGGGAAACAAGATCTTAAAACATAACAAAACACATCCAAAACGTGACAGTACCTCCCCCCTCCCCGAAGGCGCGTCCTCGCGCCGTATAACATCCAAAGGGGTGGGAGGGTGGGCGCCCTGGAGGCTGACGAGGACATGGTGCAGGTCCAGGAAGCCTCCAGGGCGGAGCAGGCTGTGGGCGTGGCCATGGCGGAGCAGGCTGTGGGCGTGGCCATGGCGGAGCAGGCTGTGGGCGTGGCCATGGCGGAGCAGGCTGTGGGCGTGGCCATGGCGGAGCAGGCTGTGGGCGTGGCCATGGCGGAGCAGGCTGTGGGCGTGGCCATGGCGGAGCTGTGGGACCCTCGGGCGTCCAAGGCGGAGCTGTGGGACCCTCGGGCGTCCAGGGCGGAGCTGTGGGACCCTCGGGCGTCCAGGGCGGAGCTGTGGGACCCTCGGGCGTCCAGGGCGGAGCTGTGGGACCCTCGGGCGTCCAGGGCGGTGAGGACCCTTCGGGCGACCATGGCGTTGAGGACCCTTCAGGTGGCCATGGCGGTGAAGACCCATCAGGTGGCCACGGAGGTGAGACCCCTTCGGGTGGCCACGGCGGTGAAGACCCTTCAGGTGGCCACGGCGGTGAAGACCCTTCAGGTGGCCACGGCGGTGAAGACCCTTCAGGTGGCCGTGCTGGTGAGGACCCTTCGGTGGCCATGGCGGTGAAGACCCATCAGGTGGCCACGGAGGTGAGACCCCTTCGGTGGCCACGGCGGTGAGGCCCTTCGGTGGCCACGGCGGTGAAGACCCTTCAGGTGCCGTGCTGGTGAGGACCCTTCGGGTGTCCATGGCGGTGAAGACCCATCAGGTGGCCACGTAGGTGAGACCCCTTCGGGTGGCCACGGCGGTGAGGCCCCTTCGGGTGGCCGTGGGTCCTTCGGCGCCCACGGCGAGGGCCTATGGCCCCCCCCAAAAAAATTAATGGGGAGAGTGACTGGATGAGGGACAGGCTCTGGGACAGGCTGGGCAGACGTGACGTGACTGACGTGGACCAGAGGTGAGGGCTCGGCAGGGCTGGACGGGACCAGCGGTGAGGGCGCGGCAGGGCTGGACGGGACCAGCGGTGAGGGCTCGGCAGGGCTGGACGGGACCAGCGGTGAGGGCTCGGCAGGGCTGGACGGGACCAGCGGGGAAGAAGTCTCTGGCAGGACGGTATCTGGCAGGACGGTCTCTGGCTGGACGGTCTCTGGCTGGACGGTCTCTGGCTGGACGGTCTCTGGCTGGACGGTCTCTGGCTGGACGGTCTCTGGCTGGACGGTCTCTCTGGCTGGACGGTCTCTGGCTGGACGGTCTCGGACGGGACCAGCGGCGAAGGCTTGACTGGGCTAGGCGGGACCAGCGGCGAAGGCTTGACTGGGCTGGACGGGACCAGCGGCGAAGGCTTGACTGGGCTGGACGGGACCAGCGGCGAAGGCTTGACTGGGCTGGACGGGACCAGCGGCGAAGGCTTGACTGGGCTGGACGGGACCAGCGGTGAAGGCTTGACTGGGCTCTTGGTTGGCGACAAGGGCTCAGGCAAGACGTGGACATCAAGGTCAAGACTGCCAAGAAGATCCGGCATGGCGTGGTGATCAGGCATGACGTGATGCTCTGGCTGGACGTGGCTGACGTGAAGCTCTGGCTGGACGTGGCTGACCTTAAGCTCTGGCTGGACGTGGCTGACGTGAAGCTCTGGCTGGACGTGGCTGACGTGAAGCTCTGGCTGGACGTGGCTGACGTGAAGCTCTGGCTGGACGTGGGTGACGTGAAGCTCTGGCTGGACGTGGCTGACGTGAAGCAGTGAAGGCTCTGTGCTGGACGGGCTGACGTGGAGTGCTGATGGTGACATGGCGTGCCACGGAATGAAGCTGTCCAGACATCTAGAGAGGGCCTCTCTCCAATCCAGACCAGCGATGTCTGGGAGTTCCCGTGGATCTACCTCCTGGGCCCCAAGCCGGTAACAAGCCTTTATCACCTCGTTGCTCAGAGAGGAAGAAGCAACTAGGGGAACGAACCCCCATGTGTATTGGAATAGATCGTGGCTCTCCATCGCCAAAGCCGTTATCTGTCCAACAAGCTCCCAGCTCATCTTGTTTGTTTGGTTGGTCGTTCTGTTAGGGTTGTTGGTGCAGGTAGCTGAAGACGAGGACAAGGGACCTTCAATGTAGTTGATTTATTAAACAAACTTAACTTTAGGAACATACAGGAACAAAATAACAAAACTCCAGGAACTTCAGTGTAACACAACCATACAAAGACAACGACCAACCAACACTGAGGGAAAACACAGGGCTTAAATGAACTGAACCAAACAAGATAATTAACTGAAAACAGGTGCAGATAATCTGAACAAAAACGAGGAGCGGGAAAACTAACAGGACTAAACCAAAATCACAAAGACAGGGGGAAACAAGATCTTAAAACATAACAGAACACATCCAAAACGTGACAATCATAGGTTTGAGGGGGATTTTGGATCTCTTCAGATTCAAAACTCTCCATTCTTGAATAGAACGTTTCTTGCACGTCTCCCTCTTTTGACGTCACAGCTCAGCTGTGTTTTAAAAATATGATCTTGACGGAAATGGCTATAAAACTTACTGTAGGGCAATTACAGTAATAATTGTAATGATAATTACATTTTCACACAGACATCTAAACCTTATTTAATATATCTAAAAAAAGAATTTAACCTGACATACACACTAAGGCACTTAAGACCGACCAAATTTTTTTTTTACTCTTCAAACAACTAATACAAATGCAATAATATAATATTAATCATATTTTAGTAAGTATTGTGAATATAAAAAGCCTACATAGGCTACGTTCTTTCTTTTAGATATAAACCCGCGGCGTCTATGATTATGTTTACACCGTGGTATAACGTCACATATGGCCTAGACACGTTCGCTTCGTTTCATTCATTGTCAATGGTTCGCGCTTGGTAATGATGGCTGCGGGTGTTGTTTTTCCAGAATTTTGTAGTCCTGTTTGTCAATGTGCACGAAACTTCACGCCAATAAATCATCAGAAATATTGCTGACTTGTGCGCGTCTCACGCGCTCTCTTTACGTTCGTCCTAATGCCTGTTAGTTGTCCGTGGATGTGCCTATAATATGTGGCGTTGAAAATGGAAACGTCTTTAGACATGAAAACTTGATTTTACAATCGATTTAAATGAACACTTTTGTCTCAAAAAACAAACAGAATTTTTTTCACAAAAGTGACGACCGAAAGCAACGTAACTGATCTTTGATTTGTAGGTTGCATTGACACCTAGCGGTGGATCCAAACAGTATAACCTAGTAAACTAGTAACCAGTAACACAATTGAAATTATGATTTATGGATGTAAACATCCTAAATGTAACACATTAACATGTTTTCTCATAGGTATTACATTGCATGTTAATATAATTAACTGTTATTTTGTGAATTCTAAAGTCATTTTAATTTATTTGTTTACCTCTGAAAATCCACTTTCATTGAACTCCAGTGGCTTCTTTTTTTTTTCTTGATTTTGCCACAAAAAAATCAAATAAAGGCAGCTTGAATTAATGTAATACTTTTTTTTGACATATCTATATAACCTGCATCAGAATGAGGTTTGCAAAGGAGCGCCAGAAGACACGGTTTGAAGACACAGTCAGTGACGTCAAGATATGCAAATTTGTTTAAATTCATAACATGACCAAAATTTTACATTTTTTTTACATTGAATCTTGAAAAAAAAAAATATATAGTCCTACCTACTAACCCCCCTTTTTTTTTTTTTTTTTGCTGTTACTGCAAACCAAAATATTATTAAGGATAGCCTAATCATTCACACAAAACAATAGATTGTTTTAAATTGTGAAAAAAAAATTAGTTTGGAAAGGCAATATGCAGAACAGCCCAACCCCCTCATGAATAATTAGATAGTTCACACCTGAGAAGACAATGACCCGCGTAATGAGCCTTTCATTCAGGTGTGTCACACAAGAAAGAATGCAAGGACAATATATATAACGAAGGTTATTAGGGATGCACCGATACCACTTTTTCCAGACCGAGTCCGATACCGATACTTTCATTTTTGGTACTCGCCGATACCGATACCGTAACCGATACCTGTATTTTTAATTTTCAATTAATTTTCAATTCATGCATTTGTAATTTTTAAATGTATTGGTAGAGAAACCAAAATAATATCAATCATATTAGTTGTTTATTAAATTTCAACTTAATTAGTTCAACAAATATATATTTCATGCACTGCATATATTACTGCATAAATTAAATATATATGGATCTTTTTGTAAAGTTGAAAGAGGTAGCCTATTTAGCCAAGAGCAGAGAGTAATTTATTTGTCCTTTGTTTGATTAACATTAAAACACAGCAGCAGATTTATTAAAGTGCCGCCCCTTTAAGACCGAACGCACGGACGCCATTTGAATTATACTGTCTACGTTCACTTGATATATATAACAGACTTTTACTAGGATACTCGCCAATGTGTTTTTACATAGTTTTGTGTGAATTCGTCCGTACAAGCGCAATGCGTGAAAGACTTCCATTCAGTATTCGCGCGCTGTCTGGTGGTTTTCGGGGCGCGCGCTGTGGATGCTTGAAGTTCATGGAAATTCTTGACCTGCAAATGTCATGTAATAATGTAGGCAACCACTCGTTAAACATAAGTAAGGTAACAGTTCATGTTTTACTTACCTATACGATTTAGTTTTAATCCAAATAACACGTGCTGAGTGAATGATCCGCAATCAACAGCATCAATCGCTCTCTCTCTCTCTCTCTCTCTCTCTCTCTCTCTCTCTCTCTCTCTCTCTCTCTCTCTCTCTCGTCAGTTAACGTTATTAATAAGCTACATGCTTCGTTTTACTTGATTTGCCATTGACATCCGACTGAACTACAAACTTTCCACTGACGTCTGTGAAAAAGGGATGCGCTCGACCAGCTCGCGCGTCTGTGTCATAGCGCGCTCAATCCTCTGCGTGTTTTCTCTTATCAGCTTGCGCAACATATAGTTATATAGACGACGCGTTAATATATTCTGTTTAATATTCCACTGATAAGATACATTTATTTCATATACAGCCTTCTTTTTATATCCCCATTATAATTTCTGACACTGTACACATGCTGCCTGGTATCGGTTGATGGTATCGGGGCATTTTTACGAGTACGAGTACAAGTACATGAGCTCAGTATCGGGCCAATACCGATACTGGTATCGGTATCGGTGCATCCCTAAAGGTTATCATCCTTTTAGACTGTAGTGACGGTCAGAGTGAGGTCGAAACAGATACATTATTACCTGTAATCCACAGGGGATTGAGCAAATGAGCACATTTACGACAGTCAGTTTACAGCACAAGCTTACTGTCGCATAATGATTATGTGAAAAGTCAATCTTCCCGATTGAGATCACGCAAAAGCCGTATTTCCACCGAAATTGAAATTTTTCCCAAGAAAATTCCCCCGCCCAGACCTGTTGCTATTGTAAGACTGAAAAATTGGAAGAACTGAAAGATAGCGCAACTCTCTGAGAGAACAAAGCAAATTAACATTTGAATTTCTCTCTCATGCACCATTCGAGACGCAAGTCTCACCTAAGCAATACTAATATACATCTTTTCCCTTGACCCCCCATTCTGCCCCAACTCCTTCTCCCTCATGCTTGAGATCATCTGAAATTCACCCAAGAATATATATAGTGTAATGTGAATAATTATCATAGAGTATCACAAGTTTGATATCATTTGAAATGTCTCAGTGCGACTGGTACAAATGTCTCATTCGCAAAGAAGTAAACCAGAAGGTATTTAAGAGTTTAGAAATAATTCTCATACATAGGAGGTGTGTCTTCCAGGCAAATGGTCTCCTGCTCTCAGAAGGTGTTAACTCAATGCAAATTCCCACTGTTAGCAAATGGTTCCATGTAAATCAACTTCTGCCCAGTAAGTCCATACCTGTCAAGTATCCTGTTTTGGCCGGGAAAGTCCCGTATTTTACCCTTGTTTCCCGCCGTCCTCCCGTATTAGTATTTTCCCGTAAATGTTCCGTATTTTAACCTGCGTTATTAAAAGTAATAATACCCCGGGTATTATAAAAAAAAAAAAAAAAAACATTCCCAATCTGAGCTGTCACTAGCCTCGCGATAACCGTGATACTACAGGTAGCCTACTGTAGGTGGCAGTTGTCGCGAGGTTAGTGTGTGAGGTCAGATGATAAGTGACAACGCGGGTAAAAACAGGAAAAAAAAAAACAGAGACGGATGATGGACGCTATGACAGAGACGGAAGGCACTCCGGCCAAAAAACCAAAACCCTCATGTAAATACTGCGATCAATGGGACAGCGAATTTACTTTTCTGAAGAGGAGCAGGGTGGGGGACAGTCACGCGTTTTGTAAGTTTTGTAACTGCGACTTTAGCATGGTACGGAAGATTGTTACAGAGAATAGGATGACGTTAGACATCAGAACTGTTTAGGCTCTACTTTCATGTAAAATTATCCACTCTGGCCCAGCCCACAAAAACACTCCTTCCAAAACAGTCTTAATGAATGCAAAGTCTGCAACAAATTTGTACAATAACTCACTGAAAGAGTAAAGAAAAGTTATGTGAAATGAAAAGAAAAACTGTAAAAGAAAAGCAATATGAAATGAAAAGAATGTGTGGAATGAAAATAAATGTAAATGTAAAGACAAGCAATGTTAAATGAACAGAAAATATGCAAATAAGCCTTTAAATAAATGCTCTTCATATATACCCTTTTGTGTTTTTATTTCAGCTATCACCTGTCTTAAAATGTAAGGGATACTGGAGCTTGGTTGGGGTGGTTGGACTGCTCCGCGAAATTATTTTCCTTATTTTCAAATCCAAAACTTGACAGGTATGTAAGTCTGGGACGGTGATTAAAGTGAATTCTCACTGTGAACTCATGTTTACATTTGAAATGAGATCTGTCTATATAATGAAACGCAACTAGAACTCAGGGCCTTTCAGTAGTACCTCATATCAGCCCGTGACTGATCAGCATCATGCATTTCCTAATGTTGGGTTAACATTTCTCCTCTTTACTCCCAAACATTTGATGTTTTGTATTATCTTTGAACTGATTATGAAATTGTAATGATACATTTACCTGACACAATAAATTGATTTGATTATTCTAACTTACTGACATTATTAGGGGCCAAGCACCGAAGGTGCGGAGGCACCTATTGTATCTGTTCCGGTTCTTATTATTAGGGGCCAAGCACCGAAGGTGCGGTGGCACCTATTGTATCTGTTCCGGTTCTTATTAGGGGCCAAGCACCGAAGGTGCGGTGGCACCTATTGTATCTGTTCCGGTTCTTATTATTCTTCCGTTTCTTCCGACTGGGCGTCTATGGCAGCCCATAGAGCCGTTTGCGGGAAAGTTATGAAATTTGGTACACTGATAGAGGACAGTCTGAAAAGTCACCAGAGCAAATTTGGAGTCTCCAACTCAATCCCTCTAGCGCCACCAACTGTCCAAAGATTTACTCATGTTTATGCTTATAACTTTTGAACCATAATGGCTAGAATCACAAATCCTTTGTCCTCTTATTCCTTGGCTCATGCAGATTCGATTGCACCCTATGACGTCATTTTCCGTCACGACAATTTGTCCGCCATTTGTAATTATCCGAAAAAGCTACTTTTTCGAACTCCTCCTAGGCCGTTGTTCCGATTCTCACCAAAATTGAACCAGATCATCTCCAGACCGTGCTGACAAAAAGTTATGGAATTCATAAAAACGCTGCAAGTTGTTCTCGAATACCACGCAAATTAATTTTAAGTAGCGCTTGCGAAAACAGACACATAAGGCTGTATCTCCGCAACGCTTTATCGTATTCAAACCAAACTTGGTACATGTCATTACAAGCATGACCTGAGGCTACATGCTGCGTTTCGGCGCAGCGCCACCTACTGGTCCAGAGATACGAAAAATTGCTATTTTTGCTCATAACTACTGAACAGTTTGTCCAAAAATAATAAAGTTGGTCTTGTTAGATTCAGGGCGTCATGCCGAGTCGACAGATATCTAATTTTCCCAGATCGGCCATTTTGGCTGTCGGCCATTTTGAATTATGTGCTAAAATGCTGTATTTTATGAACGCATGAACGAATTGTTACGAAAATCGGTATGGGTCATCAGTACGATACCCTGAAGGAGCCTGAGAAGTTTCGAAACAGCGCCACCTAGTGGCAAAATTGATTTTTCAAATGCTGATAACTCTGGTTGTGTTTGACATATTTTCACGGGAGTCATCTCGTTGGGATCCTGAATCCTTGCCGAGTCCACAGATATCAAATATGCTTAGGTTTTGTTTACGGTTTGTGTAGCGTTGTGATTTAGCGCTTAAAAAACATTTGCCGATATCTTCGAAACCGCTTGTCCGATCGAGACGAAACCACCGCCAGAAGTTTGGAAACATAGGTCGATAGGCTATACGCTAATGCCTAAATGCGAAAATATTGATAGTAAGGGGTAGTAAAATCCAATCAAAGTCACGTGTCAGTCATTTTTTATGTGTTTATTCACATAAATGTATATAACTCCAAAACTAAATGAGATATTTTCACCAAATTTTACACACACATGTATGGGCTCACTTTGAGGTCACATAAAAAAAATGGTGGGATTGAGCCTCTTGGTGGCGCTATAATAGAACGTAACATGCTATTCTTAACGAATGCATTGGTGTAACATTACAAAACTCTGCATGTGCCATCAGCACCATGCCCTGAAGGTACTCAAAACATTTCGAGACAGCGCCACCTTTTGGTCAAAAGTTATAACATAATTTCTAAAAACTTTTGAATAAATCTGCGTATTTTAATGCCACTGGTCTTAAGGTTTGTCATTGTCACCAGACTCTGACCACATCACATCGTTTTTGTAACTACGCCACCTATTGGTCAAAAGTGATAATCCATTAAATCACATTTTTAGTTAATTAGTGTGATTTTTAAGCCATTTTGCCTAAATTAATCTTTAAATGTCTTAAATTGCTCCTTGCTGCAGTTGGTCTGACACATGTTGACATGTCTTGTCGTCTTCTTTGCGCTTGGCCCCGGTTATTGCTGCTTGCAGCTATATTTATTCTTCCGTTTCTTCCGACTGGGCGTCTATGGCAGCCCATAGAACCGTTTGCGGGAAAGTTATGAAATTTGGTACACTGATAGAGGACAGTCTGAAAAGTCACCAGAGCAAATTTGGAGTCTCCAACTCAATCCCTCTAGCGCCACCAACTGTCCAAAGATTCACTCATGTTTATGCTAATAACTTTTGAACCATAATGGCTAGAATCACAAATCCTTTGTCCTCTTATTCCTTGGCTCAAGCCGATTCGATTGCACCCTATGACGTCATTTTCCGTCACGACAATTTGTCCGCCATTTGTAATTATCCGAAAAAGCTACTTTTTCGAACTCCTCCTAGGCCGTTGTTCCGATTCTCACCAAAATTGAACCAGATCATCTCCAGACCGTGCTGACAAAAAGTTATGGAATTCATAAAAACGCTGCAAGTTGTTCTCGAATACCACGCAAATTAATTTTAAGTAGCGCTTGCGAAAACAGACATAAGGCTGTATCTCCGCAACGCTTTATCGTATTCAAACCAAACTTGGTACATGTCATCACAAGCATGACCTGAGGCTACATGCTGCGTTTCGGCGCAGCGCCACCTACTGGTCCAGAGATACGAAAAATTGCTATTTTTGCTCATAACTACTGAACAGTTTGTCCAAAAATAATAAAGTTGGTCTTGTTAGATTCAGGGCGTCATGTCGAGTCGACAGATATCCAATTTTCCCAGATCGGCCATTTTGGCTGTCGGCCATTTTGAATTATGTGCTAAAATGCTGTATTTTATGAACGCATGAACGAATTGTTACGAAACTCGGTATGGGTCATCAGTACGATACCCTGAAGGAGCCTGAGAAGTTTCGAAACAGCGCCACCTAGTGGCAAAATTGATTTTTCAAATGCTGATAACTCTGGTTGTGTTTGACGTATTTTCACGGGAGTCATCTCGTTGGGATCCTGAATCCTTGCCGAGTCCACAGATACCAAATATGCTTAGGTTTTGTTTACGGTTTGTGTAGCGTTGTGATTTAGCGCTTAAAAAACATTTGCCGATATCTTCGAAACCGCTTGTCCGATCGAGACGAAACCACCGCCAGAAGTTTG
Source organism: Chrosomus eos (assembly GCA_036326025.1). Taxonomy (NCBI): domain Eukaryota; kingdom Metazoa; phylum Chordata; class Actinopteri; order Cypriniformes; family Leuciscidae; genus Chrosomus; species Chrosomus eos. Next base: position 6,208,007 of record CM070837.1, on the reverse strand, counting down.
GAAACATAGGTCGATAGGCTATACGCTAATGCCCAAATGCGAAAATATTGATAGTAAGGGGTAGTAAAATCCAATCAAAGTCACGTGTCAGTCATTTTTTATGTGTTTATTCACATAAATGTATATAACTCCAAAACTAAATGAGATATTTTCACCAAATTTTACACACACATGTATGGGCTCACTTTGAGGTCACATAAAAAAAATGGTGGGATTGAGCCTCTTGGTGGCGCTATAATAGAACGTAACATGCTACTCTTAACGAATGCATTGGTGCAACATTACAAAACTCAGCATGTGCCATCAGCACCATGCCCTGAATGTACTCAAAACATTTCGAGACAGCGCCACCTTTTGGTCAAAAGTTATAACATAATTTCTAAAAACTTTTGAATAAATCTGCGTATTTTAATGCCACTGGTCTTAAGGTTTGTCATTGTCACCAGACTCTGACCACATCACATCGTTTTTGTAACTACGCCACCTATTGGTCAAAAGTGATAATCCATTAAATCACATTTTTAGTTAATTAGTGTGATTTTTAAGCCATTTTGCCTAAATTAATCTTTAAATGTCTTAAATTGCTCCTTGCTGCAGTTGGTCTGACACATGCTGGCATGTCTTGTCGTCTTCTTTGCGCTTGGCCCCGGTTATTGCTGCTTGCAGCTATATTTATTATTATTATTATTATTATTCTTCTTCTTCCGACTGGGGGTCTATGGCAGCCCATAGAACCGTGTCCGGGAAAGTTGTTTTGGTTTGACATTCTGATAGAGGACAGTCCCAACATTAAGTACACCAATTTTGGTGTCTCTAACTCATTCCCTCTAGCGCCACCAACTGTCCAAAGTTTCACTCACATTTATGCTAATAACTTTTGATCCGCAAGGCCTATCAACAAAATTCTTTTTTCCTCTGATTCCTGAGCTCATGACGATTCGATTGCACCCTATGACGTCATTTTCCGTCATGCAAATTTTTCCGCCATTTTGAATTTTCAGAAAAACCTACTTTTTCGAACTCCTCCTAGGGCGATGCTCCGATTTTCACCAAAATTGCACCAGATTATCTTCAGACAGTGGGGACAAAAAGTTATGGAATTCAAGTTGATTCGCTTAAAAGTTTTTGAATGACGTGCAAAAAAATTTTACGTAGAGCTTGCGAAAACAAACTTAAGGCTGTATCTCCGCAACGCTTTATCGTATTCAGACCAAACTTGGTACAAGTCATCACAAGCATGACCTGAGGCAACATGCAGCGTTTCGGCGCAGCGCCACCTACTGGTCCGGAGATATGAAAAATGGTTATTTTTGCTCATAACTCCTGAACGGTTTGTCCAAAAATCATAAAAGTGGCCTCGTTAGATTCAGGGCATCATACCGAGTCGACTGATATCCAATTTTCCCAGATCGGCCATTTTGTCTGTCGGCCATTTTGAATTATGTGCTAAAATGCTGTATTTTCTGAACGCATGAACGGATTGTTACGAAACTCGGTATGGGTCATCAGTACGATGCCCTGAAGGAGCTTGAGAAGTTTCGAAACAGCACCACCTAGTGGTCAAAAGTTATAAAGAAATTTCAAAAAAGGCTAATAACTTTTGAATAAATCTGCCTGTTGAAATGCCACTGGTCTTAATATATTCCTTGGGTCAAGCTGAGAACATAGATACCAGGTTTTCCTTATTTGACCGAACTTCCTGTCCGCCATCTTGATTTTCAGTCAAAACCTACTTTTTCGAACTCCTCCTAGACCGTTTGTCCGATTTTCACCAAAATCGAATCGTATCATCTCCAGACCGTGCCGACTAAAAGTTATGGATTTCGTGTCGATTGACGAAACCGTTTTTGTATAGCGCAGCAGCAAAGTTGAGGCATGCTGCCAAAATGACTATTAAGTCTTTAACAATGCAATGCCTTGACATTTTGACACCAAACTTTGTATGTGTCATTGTCACCTCACTCTGACCACATCACATCAATTTGGTAACTGCGCTACCTATTTGTCGAAAGTTATAAACCATTAAATTATCTTAAAAGTTACTGTATGATTTTTTTAGCCATTTATCCAAAGTTCTCTTAAAATGTCTTTAATTGCTTCTTGCTGCAGTTGGTCGTTTTACGGCTCTGTAATCACGTGGTGTTGCACAAATCCCCATAAAATGCATATCAGTCGATAGATCTCCTCAGGCTGAACAACTTTGCCTCTAGAACCATTGCTGTCAATCAAATTGTTCATTAAATATTCACAAATATGTTAAAAACCTACTTTTGCAAACTAGTCCCTGGTTTTTTGCCCGATCGGAACCAAACCAGTCTAGGACAATTCTCTAGACTCTCTAGATCAATAATTATCGAAAAAAAGTTGAAATTTGCCCTTTGGTTTACTATAACAGGGTCGTTTAGAAAATGGGCCTGTCAAAATACACTCAAAAGCCTATAAATCATAAATAAAAACTCAGAACTTCACAATAATTGATGAGCATATGTGTTATAACATGGTGAAGAAGCATGCAAAGTTTCATGGAGATCGGACCATAGATGGCGCTGTAACTGTTAAAAAGCTTAAAAACCATGTATTTCCTATGGTAAATTGCCTGTATTGGCTGTAAATGGTCTTTTCCATGTATGATCGTATAATTTTTCATATCACAATGCTCAAAATCATTGCAGTACAATTCTCTGGACTCTCTAGATCAATGATTATCAGAAACTGAGGCTATAACTTATTCATTTGGATGGCTATAATAGGGTCACTTCAATATATAGCCTTATGTGTCCCCGAAAGCCTATATCTCTTCAATGAATGCTCAGATCTTCTTAAAAACATGTCAGAACATGTGACTCTAAATGAGATAATAATAATTAATGCCTCTATAACAGTTAAACAGGTGAAAATTCTAAAAACATAATTGAATATTAAGTCAATAAGTGGTATTCTACTGCCCCCTGCTGTTTAAAATAGTCATTTTTTCATGCAATATAACTAATATTATTCTATGATTCTTATTTAGACTTTATAATATAACTATTTGAACATTTACACTCACATTTTGTAAGACTATTGACTATTGCACTAATGAATATTGTGTCACATTTTAAAAATGAGAATCCTAAAGTGAAAGTAACGTTTGTCCGCCATTTAGGCCACGCCCCCTCAGTACAAATTCATTCATAACTCGAGAACGGAAAGTCGCTGCACGCTCAAATTTTGATGGTAAGGTCCTTGGTAAGATCTTTATCTAAATCTATCGTCGCTAAATCTACCCCCCCGCGGATCGCTATTCCGTGAGACCCCGGTCTTGGAACAGCTGTATCTCCCTGAATATACCAGTTAGATCCTTGTGGGAGAGCTTGTTGGAAAGAGCATGTCCTCATCTAGCTTCGATTCAAGTATGGTGCGATTTGGGCCGGGCATTCCCGAGATATAAGCCCACAAAGATATGCATTTCAACAGACATTACTCCCGGTAAATAAGAGTAAAAACTCAATCACCCAGCAACACAGAAATGGTCTTGTTCAACAGGACTCCTCAAACACTATCTAAGTTCTGAGTTTCACATTTTTTCATTTTCTCATTCCCGAGATAAGTGAAAAAAACAATTCATTCTATTAATTCATTTCAACTGAATATGATGTAATACCAATGTTGTCCAATAGATGGAGCAACAGCATTAGTCATTTTTAATCATTTTTGTCAGCTTTCAGTATTGGCTAACAAACAAATGCTTAAAGCTATTTTTTATTATTATAATGGATGTATAATAATTACATCACAAAAAAATATGTGAAATGCTTATATGCATTAAAAGGTATTTTGACACTAACATTCCGTGTGTGTGTGTGTGTGTGTGTGTGTGTGTGTGTGTGTGTGTGTGTGTGTGTGTGTGTGTGTGTGTGTGTGTGTGTAAGCATGCACACAATTGTGTGTATCAAGTATTATTGTTTAAGCTTCTTCTTTCTCTGTGCTTTAGCGTATTCTTTTCCAGGCACATTTCAACAGAATATTTCAGAAATGGCATAATGGTGTTTTACAGTCCTCAAGGAAAGATCAGATTTTCTTAAAAATAAACAAATGACATGACTCTAAACAAGCATGCAAAATTTCATGGCCATTAGGCAATAGGTGCTTAAATGAGATAATAATAATTAATGCCTCTATAACAGTTAAACAGGTGAAAATTCTAAGAACAGAATTAAATATTAAGCCAATAAGTGGTATTCTACTGCCCCCTGCTGTTTAAAATAGTCATTTTGTCATGCAATATAACTAATATTATTCTATGATTCTTATTTAGACTTTATAATATAACTATTTGAACATTTACACTCACATTTTGTGAGACTATTGACTATTACACACTAATGAATATTGTGTCACATTTAAAAATGAGAATCCTAAAGTGAAAGTAACGTTTGTCCGCCATTTAAGCCACGCCCCCTCAGTACAAATTCATTCATAACTCGAGAACGGAAAGTCGCTGCGCGCTCAAATTTTGATGGTAAGGTCCTTGGTAAGGTCTTTATCTAAATCTATCGTCGCGGGGCTCGGGAGCAACCCCCCCCCCCCCCCCCCCCCCCCCCCCCCCCCCCCGCAAATCGCTAATCCGTGAGACCCCGGTCTTGGAACGGCTGTAACTCCCTGAATATACCAGCTAGATCCTTGTGGGAGAGCTTGTTGGAAAGAGCATGTCCTCATCTAGCTTCGATTCGAGTATGGTGCGATTTGGCCTGGGCATTCCCGAGATATAAGCCCACAAAGATATGCATTTCAACAGACATTACTCCCAGTAAATAAGAGTAAAAACTCAATCACCCAGCAACACAGGAATGGTATTTTTCAACAGGACTCCTCAAACACTATCTAAGTTCTGAGTTTCACATTTTTCCATTTTCTCGTTCCCGAGATAGAAGTGAAAAACCAATTCATTCTATTAATTCATTTCAACTGAATAGTATGTAATACCACTGTTGTCCAATAGATGGAGCAGCAGCATTAGACATTTTTAATCATTTTTATCAGCTTTCAGTATTGGCTAACAAACAAATGCTTAAAGCTATTTTTTATTATTATAATGGATGTATAATAATTACATCACAAAAAAATATGTGAAATGCTTATATACCATTAAGAGATTTTCATGCTAACATATTCTGTGTGTGTGTGTGTGTGTGTGTGTGTGTGTGTGTGTGTGTGTGTGTGTGTGTGTGTGTGTGTGTGTGTGTGTGTGTGTGTGTGTGTGTGTGTGTGTGTGTGTGTGTGTGTGTGTGTGTGTGTGTGTGTGTGTAAGCATGCACACAATTGTTTGTATCAAGTATTATTGTTTAAGCTTCTCCTTTCTCTGTGTTTTAGCATATTCTTTTCCAGGCACATTTCAACAGAACATTTCAGAAATGGCATAAGGGTGTTTTACAGTCCTCAAGGAAAGATCAGATTTTCTTAAAAATAAGCAAATGACATGACTCTAAACAAGCATGCAAAATTTCATGGCCATTAGGCAATAGGTGCTTCTGTAGAAATTAAAAAGGAAGTTAAAAATCATTTATTTCAAATATATATCCAACAATGTCAGATACAACTGTGATAAGCATTTCAGAATGGTCAGCATTTCAGTATGTGCTGAACTGAGCCACACAGATGTAGTCCACAATGGTGATGGTGGTGTGATGATCTGAATGCTGAACTGAGCAACACAGATGTAGTCCACAATGGTGATGGTGATAATCTGAATGCTGAACTGAGCCACACAGATGTAGTCCACAATGGTGATGGTGCTGTGATGATCTGGACATTGTTTTTCTGCAGTCAAACTGATTCCTTGATTTGCATTGAATAGAATCTTCAGCTGGTTCTGGAGTTGAATATTGTCCTATAATGAAAATGATCTTGTCATCAGAGCAGCGTAAGACATTTTATGTACCTAAAGACAATGAGGATTTGATTAGGATTTTTTATTTTAGTTACACTTTACAAGTGAATTATGTACTTCTAAAACATTGTGTTTAAAGCAACTATTTATTTAACAGAATATCCTTATAACAGAAACAAATATTACAGAGTATTCTAGGCATAGTATGTCAATGTAATAACAGTTATAACTAATTTAAAAGATAAAAATAGTCTTACCTGTTTATCAATACTTGAAGTGTTGGAATATGATGAGAATGAAGCAGCAAAGATAGTCTAATATATCTCAAAGTTCATTGTCTTTCCTTTCTTTTTTCTCTTTCTGCTGCAAAGAGTTTGTTTAATTTCTTACATCACCTTTTGTTGTAAGTACTTCATTATAAACCTGACAACTGTATGATGCAAGTCTCCATACAAATTTATTATAAAAGGACATTACGCAGACATTTTAAACAATAAAACACATCAAAGAAATAAATAAAAAGAATGACTAAATAAATGAATAAATGAAAATTAATAAATAATTATTGTGTGTTAAAAAGGTTTAAAACCATACATTTCCTATGGTAAATTGCCTCTATTGGCTGTAAATGGTGTTTTTCATCTATGATTATATAATCTCTATATCATAATTCTCAAAATCAGTGCAGTACAATTCTCTGGACTCTCTAGATCAATGATTATCAGAAAAGGTCTAACTTCTTCATTTGGATGGCTATAATAGGGTCACTTCAATATGTAGCCTTATGTGTCCCCGAAAGCCTATATCTCTTTAATGAATCTCTAACTCATTCCCTCTAGTGCCACCACCTGTCCAAAAGTTCACTCATATTTATGCTAATAACTTTTGAACCATAAGGCCTATCAACAAAATTCTTTTTTCCTCTGATTCCTGAGCTCACGACGATTCGATTGCACCCTATGACGTCATTTTCCGTCATGCAAATTTTTCCGCCATTTTGAATTTTCAGAAAAACCTACTTTTTCGAACTCCTCCTAGGCCGATGCTCCAATTTTCACCAAAATTGCACCAGATCATCTTCAGGCAGTGGGGACAAAAAGTTATGGAATTCAAGTTGATTCGTCAAATCGTTTTTGATAAACATGCAAACTAATTTTACGTAGCGCTTGCGAAAACAAATGTAAGGCTGTATCTCCGCAACGCTTTATCGTATTCAGACCAAACTTGGTACATGTCATCACAAGCATGACCTGAGGCTACATGCAGCGTTTCGGCACAGTGCCACCTACTGGTCCGGAGATATGAAAAATGGCTATTTTTGCTTATAACTTCTGAACAGTTTGTTCAAAAATCATAAAAGTGGTCTCGTTAGATTCAGGGCATCATGTTGAGTCGACTGATATCCAATTTTCCCAGATCAGCCATTTTGGCTGTCGGCCATTTTGAATTATGTGCTAAAAAGCTGTATTTTTTGAACGCATGAACGAATTGTTACGAAACTCGGTATGGGTCATCAGTACGATGCCCTGAAGGAGCCTGAGAAGTTTTGAATCAGCGCCACCTAGTGGTCAAAAGTTATAACAAAATTTCCAAAAGGCTAATAACTTTTGAATAAATCTTCCTGTTGAAATGCCACTTGTCTTAATATATTCCTTGGGTCAAGCTGAGAACATAGATACCAGGTTTTCCTTATTTGGCCGAACTTCCTGTCCGCCATCTTGATTTTCAGTCAAAACCTACTTTTTCGAACTCCTCCTAGACCGTTTGTCCGATTTTCACCAAAATCGAATCGTATCATCTCCAGACCGTGCCGACTAAAAGTTATGGATTTCGTGTCGATTGACGAAACTGTTTTTGTGTAGCGCAGCAGCAAAGTTAAGGCATGCTGCCAAAATGACTATTAAGTCTTTATCTCTGGAATGCCATGACATTTTGACACCAAACTTTCTATGTGTCATTGTCACCTCACTCTGACCACATCACATCAATTTCGCAAGTGTGCCACCTATTTGTCGAAAGTGATAAACCATTAAATTATCTTAAAAGTTACTGTATATATGATTTTTTTTGCCATTTATCCAAAGTTCTCTTAAAATGTCTTTAATTGCTCATTGCTGCAGTTGGTCTGCCACTCCCACCCATTATGGCATCTGTTGCCGCTTCTTGCGCTTGGCCCCGGTAATGGCTGCTTGCAGCTATATTTTTCATTAGAGTTAAAAGGAACAGTCAAACATTCGCTCACATTTAATGATGCACGGATATCATTAAAACCTTTTCCATTTATGAAGTCAGATGAAATAACTAGTTAATACATATGAGAAAATGTATTGAATTTAATCAAAAATACTTTGCCGCAAGAAAAGACAGTAACGCGCAGAGACCTTCCGTGCTGGTCGGATGTTGAATTCAACATCTTGAATTCATCGAAGAACACAAATGTCTCAGTGATTTAAACCAGTTTAAAGGCAGATGAAACAGTGCTGACAAACAGGAGAAACACTGTACGCAACGATAGTCAGAAGGTTTTTCCGTCTACAAATTCCCATCATTTACCATGGATTAACTGTAACGTTAGCCTAGTAATATTAACTGCGCCATGAAATGTGGAATATACATATTGAATTATATTATATTATTAATGTAGACAATGTATTAAAGGACTAATGGAATATAATTACAGTATTTAATAATGTATTTAGGCTACTATTTTTCATACAAATACCAAAAACCATAAAGTTACATTTTGCCATGATAGTGAGGTGTTATAGGCTATCCCTGGTTTTATCTGTGGTTATCATGATCTAAATGCATGATACTGGATGACCAATGGTTATTCAAACTCATACTCAAAGTCAGAATATTACATTTTACCAAATAAAACTGAGGTCGTTAATTTTTTTAACAGATGTGACTGTTTTTGTTAATGAACATACATTTAACGTAAATCTGCATCCTAACTCAAGCTAATACTACTGTCAACTCACTGTCAAATATGCGTTTCGAGAAAAATTGTTTGCAGTGCAGGCTGCAATATTAATGTGCTGAAGATACGTGCCATCAAATTATATTTATTTGTACAAATGTTTGAATGTTCTACCTCCGATTTGTGAAATGTTCACCTGTTTGGCAAGTGTTTGTCATGATGCTGTATGTTCTGACAATAAAGAGTAGTTTAAAACCACAATTAACGCTCTGGTTTCTACAACTTTCACTTAGGAGCAAAAATGAAAGAAATAAAAATTTGACATTTATCGTGATAATTATCGATATCGACTGATATAAAACTGATAAGACTGATATATGTTTTTGGCCATATCGCCCAGCCCTACTGTCAACTAATCAAAATGCGGCATGAACTTAACAAATCAGCATTTTCAGTGCCCAAGTCCCACCCCCGAAAGTGCCTGAACTTTGAAAAAGTACTACTTTGTAGGGATTTTTACCCAGAACTTTATTTAGATCCTGAAAACACACCAAGTACCACCCCAAAGTCCCTAGTTCCAAGGGAAAGATGCGGCTATATACAGTAGATCCATCTTTTTTTTCAATGCGGAAGTAAGCTATTTTCTGTGAATGTGTGAGACTTCTGGTTAATTTGCCGCTAAAGGGAACTAATGAGAAGGATAGAATAGAATAGAATAGAATAGAATAGAATAGAATAGAATAGAATAGAATAGAATAGAATAAATCTTTATTGTCCACCAGGGCGGAAATTTTTCTTTGGATCACCAAACATACAGTACAAGACAGATAAACATACAGACGTCTCAAACATAGTAAAGGGAATATAATAAAAAGATACAATGTAAAATATCATGAAGAAAATAAATATACTTTAAATACGTTAAGATAACTCATTTGTTGTTGTCGCTTGGTTTGGTTAAGGATACTAATGGCATTTGGGATAAAAGATTTTTTAAAAGTACTTTTAGCCAGAGGCACCTTCTGTCTTCATGTCTGATGAAGGGCTTGGGCCCGAAACGTTACACGTGGTGAGCAACTATTAAATATCACTTAGGAGCATTTTCTGGTGTGCAGACTCATTGTTTACTTTTGCAACTACCTGTCTGCCCAGCACCCAGTTTTGTTGTTTTGGATGTGCGTGCTGCACCATTTGGGTCAGGTGTTTTGGGGGTTTTCCAACTATTTTACTAGCCATTAACACTATCCTGTTTAGCTTGTTCTTAAAGGATACTCCACCCAAAAATGAAAATTCTGTCATCATTTACTCACCCTTAAGTTGTTGCAAACCTGTATGAGTTTCTTTCTTCTGCTGAACACAAAGGATATTTTGAAGAACGATTGGAACCAAACAGTTGTTTGGCACCATTGACTTCCATAGTCAATGGTGCCAAAGTTTCAATCGTTCTTCAAAATATCTTCCTTTGTGTTCAGCAGAAGAAAGAAACTCATACAGGTTTGCAACAACATGAGGGTGAGTAAATGATGACAGAATTTTCATTTTTGGGTGGAGCATCCCTTTAAGTTTGCAGTTTAAATGGCCAAACCAAGCAGAGAGATGAAAGGTTAAAACACTTTCAATGTGTGTGATGTACACTAGCTCAATAATCTGAGCACTGACGCATAGGCAGTACAATCTTCTAAGGAGACTAAGTCGTTGTGAGCATTTCTTAAAAATGTAGTCTGTGTTATCTGTAAAACTCAGATGGTTATCAAGAACCATGCTTAGATACTTAAAAGTTCCCACAGTTTCAACTGCTTGACCATTAATTAAAACTGGCTCTGCTGTCATGTCTTGTTTTTTGCATAAAAATAGCTTGTTTGTCTTCGCCACATTCATTTCTAGCTCCCTATCTTTGCACCATGCTTCAAAGGCCTTTACATGTGCAAAATAAGAGGCCTCACCAACCGGGTCAGTTTTTTGTAAGAGGCCTACTAAGGCCATATCATCTGCATATTTGATCAATTTAAAGGTGCTATTATTTATAGAAAATTCATTTGTGAATAGTGAAAAAAGCATAGGGGAAAGAACGCTGCCTTGTGGGCAGCCTGTACTAAAAGTATGCACTCCTGACAAAAAGCCATTTACACATACCCTCTGAGGGTGACAGGAGAGAAAGTCTCTGATCCAGAGAATCAAGCCCTTATCTATGTTAATATTGGCTAGTCTTTGCAGGAGAATGTGTAGCTTCATAGAATTAAATGCTGCACTAAAGTCTACGTACATTACATGAGAGAAGGACAAAGAGGAAGATCCACTCACCTATTCAGCTCCTTTTGGGTGATATTGGACTTGTATGGGCAGGTCAGTAACTCAGAGACTTTCTCAGTGAAGCTCGTCATATCAGTACTCAAATTACTGCTATCATAAAGAATGAAATTATCTGTAGGATGTTAGCTGTCCATTGATGAAAACATTGCAATAATGCGTGTAAAGGCATGTAAATGAAATTGGACTAACCTTGCTGGAGTGATGATGGAAAATGCCTGACGGAGTGTTTTGCAGCGCAACTGTGAAAAATATTCTCCCATCTCATTTCTCATGAAAAAGAACAACAAACATATCACAAACACACTCATAACAATATTAGACAAAATTAATATACCTGCTAAATGCAGTTTTGAAATGGTGGTTTGTAGGGCTTAATTTAAAATGGAAGAAGTTAGTCAAGGGTGTAGGTTTAACATTGGTAGGGACATTTTAATTTAATCAAAATATAAATGCACAGTGTTCGTCTGATCAGTGAAATTGCCTCTTACAGTTGATCAGTTGTTATTTTTTAGAAGTGTCTAAGTATCTGTCTATAGCCTGACGTCGCCATACTCAGATTCTAGTCAAAATGTGAGTCTGATACTGCTCCATTGGGCGTGTTTTAACCGAACCAGGAGAGAAAATGCCTCTGCACTCAATTGGATAGACAAATGCCTTGATTGCGGTTCTTTGTTCCTCTTTTAAAATGAATGCGCTGTCTACATCTTCAATAACAGACGCGATGGCTGACTCTACACATCTAAATTCTCCAGCAGCCATTCTTTGTTGTAAACGAATTCAACCCAAGTGCTCTTTGGTGACGTGGATAATGACGTTATGGTTGATTATCTGTCCATCATCATATAAAGCCCGCCCTGACAATTTGATTGGTCTGAACAACTTTGGTTCGGACATACTTGCTTCACAAAGGATCAAGTCCAGACCGAACTTCCCTGCCTCAAATGTTGTGGGCGGGGATAAGTTCGGCTGGCATCCAGGCTAATCTGTCTTCCTTTTGTACAATGATTAAAATCATCCAGACAAGATGGGGAAGTCTTGGTACCTGCAGCTCAGGTTATTTAATTTTAAAAATGACGTCATTGCGGTATGGGCTCCTGGGCGGTCGTGCGCGTTGGGTGCGCAAGACCCCATTTCGCTTGGAGGTGTGCACGGCTTTTTTTGTAACAGCGAAAACGTCTCACCGCACCGGCACGCAGTTTGCGTGTCTAAATTGCAAAGTTCAGAACTAAATTCAAACTAAGTTGTCCTATAACAGACGAATGTCACAACGCATACCCCGACCCGCCAGGCGGCGATGGTTATGTTACGAACCGTCACATTTGACTCACGTCATAACCGTCATCACCAAATCTGAAACCGGCACATCCCAAGCTACAGGTAGCTGACCATTATCATAAAGTGAAGTTTCTGGACCCTTATGTGAATGTAAAGACTTTGATTTAGGTGTGATTAATCACAAAAACCAGTGCGATTTATTACCTAAACATAATCTAAATTGTCATCATATAATTTAAATGTAGAAATTTAGACAAATGTACAAATAAAGAAAATAGTTTAACCTGAAATGATTAAATTAAATACTTATTTAACAATTAACTTATAAATGTATTACAATTTACAGGCCCCATGGGATCTTAAAGGGATAGTTCACCCAAAAATGAAAATTATCCCATGATTTAGGCTACTCGCCCTCAAGCCATCTAGGTGTATATGACTTTCTTCTTCAGACGAACACAATCAGAGTTAGCCTATATTAAAAATATCCTGGCTCTTTCCAGTGTCGCACACGTTTTACTAGGCTGCTTGCAAAGCTGAAAATAAAATATGTAACGAGATAAAATGAAAATCTGTTTTGGTTTCTTGAAAGAGTGTTGGCAGTGAAAGTGTGCCGTGCTAAATGTACTAATATCTAGGGATGCACCGAAATAAAAATTCTGGAAACCGAAAATGCAATATGCACTTGGCCGAAAACCAAAACAGAAAATAAATAATAAATTAATAATCAATTCAACACTCAAATAGCTAAAAAGGAGTTGCACAAACATTTAAATTTCACATAAGGCAGTTTTAATAAACATTTTAATAATAGTCCACAACCACCAACTAAACAAATTGTCAATAATGTTTAATTTCCTTCTACCTTTTTCCTACAACCCACGAGTGGTACAGAGATGCCACATTTTTGTGTCTCGAAAACGCTCCAGTATCTAACGGAAGGCTTCTATTTTACGCTAATAGCTAGTGCTGTAGCGGCGCGTCGATGACGTCGACGCTTCGACGTCAAAATAACGCTGATGCCATATTTTTGCGTCGACACTTCTTCATTTATTTATTTTTTGCACCGTTTCCGGCAGTACAGCTCGCCAACACACGTCGGAGACCGAAACATTGCAGAATGGAGGACGAAGACCGGTCTGATCGGTAAAGGGGCACAGACTCTCCCGAATCATCTCCAGCAGTAGCAGAAGCACCACTAAATCCGCCTCCGTTTCCCTCGTAAGCTGATATTAGTATCTATTTAAACATTCTCTATGATAAAAAATGTTTGTACAAAATATTTTATAAACACGGTTTTGGCGGTTATAGAGTTCTAATAACGGTGTTCAAATACATAACATAGACTAATGTTAGCCAGCTTATACAATATCATGATTCAGTACGCTAGTTCGTATTTATTTGTGATACATTTTGTTTTTTTATTAATCGAGCAGCAGAAAAATAATCTTTATATTAATCGTCCAATTAGTCGTTAGATGAGTCGACTAATTGATAAAATAATCGCCCTACTAATCGTCTAGTTAATAATCGTTTACCCCAGCCCTACTAATAGCACAGGATATATCGTTCCACAAATCGGGTTTTACGCAATGTTTCACACATCACTCCAGTTATTAACATAATCTCGGTTCCCTGATCGTTCCCTTTCTAAACGTTCTCTCACATTGCGTAAAAACAAACTTTGGAGAGTGATATACCATAGCACAGCGTATAAGCGATAAATGATTGTGCTGGAGCCTCAACAAAAACATTCCAGACCACGGGTGCAGGACAATCAAGCGGACATAATCCATGCCTGGAGGGCAGTGACAACCAGGTTATAAAACCTAGTGAAGGTAGACAGCAAAGACCAGCCGGCAAATTTTTTATAGCATGTTAAAATTGTCCCTTTTTGAGGGTGAGCAAAAATGTGTTTTGTGTTTGTTCCTTTAAATGCAAATGTGCTGCTGCTCACGGCCTCCTTTCAAGAAGAGGGTGAAACTAAAACAGCTTGTGTCCTTAGCATCTTGCAGACACGCACTAAAATGTCAGAAACTGTTCTGCCTTTTATGTTCAAACCGAAGTTGGACAATGATGGTGAGATTTAAGAAGAAGTGACAACGTAGAATGCAACATGACGTTTATGAATGGCTAGTTGATTAAAGTATTTCAGCTGATGTGGAGTTAACTATCTTTAGGATACTGATTAGCATATTCTGTCTTGATAATCTATAAATCTTCCATGTGGGAACTGTTGTTAGATGCCTACAGAGCGACATGCTATTGCATTTGTGTTGTGCCAGCAGCCATATCACCCTGTAGCCCAAGACTGGTTGCCCACTGAAGCTAAGCAGGGCTAAGCCTGGTTAGTACCTGGATGGGAGACCTTCTGAGAAAACCAGGTTGCTGCTGGAAGAGATGTTAGTGTGGCCAGCAGGGGTGCTATCCCTGTGGTCTGTGTTGGTCCTAACGCCCCAGTGTAGGAATGGGACACTATACTGTCAAAATAGCACCGTCCTTCGGATGAGACGTTAAACCGAGGCCCTGACTCTCTGTGGTCACAAAAAATCCCAGGATGTCTTTCGAAAGAGTAGGGGTGTAACCCCGGCATCCTGGCCAAACTTGCCCCTTGACCTCTGTCCATCATGGCCTCCTAATCATCCCCATACACTGATTGGCTTCATCACTCTGTCTCCTCTCCACCAGTAAGCTGGTGTGTGGTGAGCGTTCTGGCGCAATATGGCTGCCGTCACATCATCCAGGTGTATGCTGCACATTGGTGGTGGTTGAGGAGATTCCCCCCTTCTATGTAAAGCGCTTTGAGTGTCCAGAAAAAGCGCTATATAAATGTAATGAATTATTAATTATTATTATTTATGTATTAGCCTGATTCCGCCCTCCTACATACTTCCGCTGAATTTTCATTTTCCTTCAGTACTATGTCTGGGATTGTGCTGTAGTCTTTGGTTTTCTCCGATCAATTTTTTACTGGGCCAATCAGCGAACAGAGGGAGTGGCTGAGAATGTCGTTGATGTCGACTCGTGCATTATTTTGAGTTGTAGTTCAGTAATGGGAGCGGAGAAAGATGCGAGCGAAGTCATTCGGTCCGTTGTGTCAACGCTGCCGAATATCAAGAAGTTAAAGCCGGAGCAAAAACAATCTTTGCTTAGTTTTGTTGGTGGCCATGATGTTGTGGCCCTTCTCTCCATGGGGTTCGGGAAAATACATATGTCACGACCAAACGTTAGCCATTGGTTATGGCAGATAGAGTGACTCTGGGCAGATCCAATAGTTTTTAGACTTCAATAGAGTTCCCGCCTACAAGGAAGTTAACGTTTGTCAATGGAGCGGTGCCAGACTCTATGTACAAATTAAATTAAATGTACGAGAGTCTGGTGGGACCAGATGGATGGATGCGACAGCTTGAGCAGACTCCCAAATGTGCTCTACTACTACAACATCTCTTCCCCTTCTCATGGACTCACTCCCTTTGTTGCGTGTTCCCAGGAGTGAGGATTATGTAAATTTTAGGGTTTGTGATGTCACTAATGCCAAGTTCACACTACACAACTTTAAACGTCAGCAGATCGCTGTGCTGTTCAGACTACATGACTTGCTCTGGAGTCTTGAAGTCGTTGTGGTGGTCACACTACGTGACACTACGTACAGGATCTGCAACAGGGGGTTACACACTACACAAGATGACAGCAACTATGTCACCCAATGACTTTATCCGGTCCCCAAACCGAAAACACATGCGAGAAGTGGAATGGAAAATGATCCGAAACAGGAGTTGTCTATTTGAAAATGGCGCCTCCATGTCATGATTATACCTATTGTCTGCTATATTTGCTTCTTATTTATTAAATACAGGCAATTGGTAGATGAAAAAAATTATTAAAATTAAGATCATATCTGATCGACTCCATGTCTCCCGATATATTGCGCCTCCTATCTTACTCATGCAGTTCCCTTTTCATAACATAGATGAAAAAAAAATAATATTTTAACAAATATGAAACTAAATGTGCTTATTTAATGGCTACAACACGCAAGTAGGGCTTACTCTCTATATGTAGCCTACAAATTGCTGCACATTAATTTAATTCAGAATTTTGCAAGTTGAAAGGCATTTATTTGTACATAAACACATATGCAACATTTGTCAAGTTCACGGATTTCTCTAATGTCATTCCTGGATAACAGACATCGATGACCATTTTGGTATGTCAAAATAATGCTATTTTGGTATGTCATGTGACATAATATTGTATCAAAAAGAAGACCTTGAAGGAGCAACAGTGTAGAAATGAGTGATGAGTCCATGGTTTGAATCCAAGCCGGATGTGTTTATTAAGTAAATCTCCGTTGAGTATAATGAACTTATACAGCCATAGGCAACAGGCTAGCTATATTAACAACCTGGCAGGCGAGGTGCACACCGAACAGCAAAACTAATGTGCAGGCGCGCTTACCAGTACGGTGTCATGTAGTGTCCATACAGTGCGCAAACATGATATTCACCAGAATTATCTACATCCCTTTTCTTTAGTTTGTGCCTTCCACGGCAAACAGAATAAAAGGCTAGACATTAACTTAAAACACTATGACAGTTTCATTTTTTTTTCTATGTGAAACGTACTTTTTAACATACAAAACATTTCAACATTCGTATGTGAATTCAGTGCATTAAGTGATAGCTGAAAAACAATTTTACTGAAATAAAATAAAATTAAGTGCAGATTATTAGCCTACATATTCCGAACATAACAAGGCTATATGCTAAGCACTACAAGCAGAAATATAGAGTCCCATGGAGTCTACTGCAGAATTATTTTCTCTCTTTCTCAAATGTCTTTGGCTTACAGCCCATAACAGTGAAATATTCATTGTTCATACTTCGGATTAGGCCTGCAGAACAACCTGGCAGGCGAGGTGCACACCGAACAGCAAAACTAATGCGCAGGCGCGCTTACCAGTACGGTGTCATGTAGTGTCCATACAGTGCGCAAACATGATATTCACCAGAATTATCTACAAACAGAACATGTGCAAAGGTGAGTAAGCTTCTCTTAAAATGTTGATATTTTGACCTTTTTAGTCACTGGTGCACTTTGTAGCAATATCATGTGTCCTTTTGGATAACACTAATAAAACATTTATAATGTTTTTATATTAAAAAAACTATCTATTTGATCTAAAAGATTACCTTATAGCGATGATAGCTAAGTTGGATAGTTATCAATAGGTGGTTAAGTTAGTGCCTGATTATAAAGAAAAAAATATTTGTTTTATCATTCCTGGATAACAACATGTCATTCTTGGATAACAACATGTCATTCCTGGATAACAACATGTCATTCTTGGATAACAAAAAACGTACTCGGTTACTAACATAACCTCGGTTCTCTCTAGAGAGTATCTCTCGTACTGCGTAATATCTTACGCTATAGGGAAAACCTCTTTTCCACGAGATATTGAAGCCAAAAATTATCCTTAATTTTTAATCAATGTAAAACGCTTTGCAGCAGCAAGCAGACATAGGCGAGGCAGCTCGCGCACCTATTGGCTGCCCTGCGGCAAAAGCAGCAGCCTATCGAGAGAGGCTCTGCGTGACGTCATGACCAATGGGGGCACTTCGCGCCCATATCGTCACGTCAAAGGGCGTGGTCTCGCCCTATAAATAAGCTCGATAGGCTGATACAAACTGGTTTTCATCGCCGAAGCGAACCAGAGCATATTCCAAGCATGGCAAGATACGCAGTACTCGTTCCCTCTCTAGAGAGAACCGAGGTTACGTTAGTAACCGAGTACGTTCTCTTACGAGAGTATCTCTCGTACTGCGTAATATCTTATGCTATGGGGAACACAGTGTAACACGTCGTGCGTACAGGGATCCAACACCAAAGTCCCAGGGGCCGAAGCCCGGGGCGCATATAGTGCATAATCACCATAGACTCAGAGAGTGGAGGAGGAGAGGCTAAAAGCGTCACTCCTTATAGATAGACCCACAGAGAGTGGAGGAAGAGAGGCTAAAAAGCGTCTTTCCTAACAAAATAGCATCCAGAGGGGCTAATCACATGACAATTAAACCACGCAGCCAGGGTGAAAGCTTTCGGCCTAAACTGGGTGGCCATACGTGTGTCAACACTCATGGAGCTGCTGCATCGGTCTGAGCGATGCGCAGGTCAAACTCAGTATCTGAGCCGCACAGCGGGCAGATAGCACTGAAGTCTAGATCGCCAAAAGCTTAGCTTGTAAGGCGGGTACCTCCAGGTTATAGTATTTTATAAATGTAGACGGCGAGGCCCAGCCCGCGGCCGTACAGATATCTTGCAGGGTGACCCCGCTAGACCATGCCCACAAAGAGGCCACGCCTCTCGTGGAGTGTGCTCTGACACCCAAGGGGCACTGCAGGCCCTTAGATGCGCTATGGCATCGACTATCCATCTGGATAGGCTCTGTTTTGAAGCGGCAAGTCCCTTGAACGCCCGCCAAACAAAACGAAAAGCTGCTCAGTCTGTCTGAAACCAGACGAGCGGGACACATAAGCTCTTAGTGCCCTGACGGGGCAAAGGAGACTCGCGTCCCTCTCCTAATTGAGAACCGAAAGGGCAGACAGGGAAATTACCTGGGCCCTAAACGGTGTATTGAGGGATTTCGGCACGTAGCCGTGCTTAGGTTTGAGTATGACCTTTGAGTCATTAGGCCCAAACTCCATACATGACGCGGTTACAGAAATCGCTTGTAAGTCCCCTTTGCGCTTCACTGAAGCGAGAGCCATGAGAAACACTGTCTTGAAAGACAGGTGTTTCATGTCCGACAACTAGATTGGCTCGAATGGGGCACCTTTCATGGCCTCCAAGACCGTGGAAAGGTCCCACGTCGGGACTGAAGGGGGCATGGGAGGGTTTAACCTCCGAGCTCCCCTAAGGAAACGCACGACTAAGTCGTTCTTAGCGACTGGCCAGACACCGGTTTTGCAAACGTTGCTATGGCCGCCACATATACTTTGAGCGTGGATGGGGTCCTGCCCTTATCCAGCAGCTCTTGAAGGAAGGAAAGCACTTCCGTAACCCCGCAGTCTACGGGTGAAAAGCCCTGGGCTTGACACCAAGCAGAGAACACCGACCATTTCGAGTAGTAGTAGACGGAGCTCTAGCCTGAGCGATCGTGTTTAACACTCCCTCTGGGAGGTTAGCGGGTACCCGTTGATGGCCCATGCGTGCAGGGACCACAGATCCGGGCGAGGATGCCAAATCGAGCCCCCCGCCTGAGAGAGGAGGTCTCTCCTCAATGGTACAGGCCATGGGGCAGCGCTGGTCAGCTGCATCAGGACAGGGAACCAAGTCTGGTTCGTCCAGAGCGGAGCTACGAGCAGCACTGGGCATCCGTTTTCCCTGATTCGTTCCAAAACTTGAGGCAGGAGCGAGACAGGGGGAAAAGCATATAGGGGACAGCGGGGCCAGACATGGGCCAGCGCGTCTTTGCTTTTCGAGAAAAACATCGGGCAGTGAGCGTTTTCGTGGGACACGAATAGGTCCACCTGCGCTCTGCCGAACGTTTCCCACAGCAGCTGGATCGTCTGCAGGTGCAGCGACCATTCCCCTGCTGGGATGTTGTTTCTGGACAATCTGTCTGGTCCCACATTTAGGTGACCAGGCACATGCGCTGCTCTCAGCGAGAGCAGGTTGTGCTGAGCCCAGACCAGGAGGCGTTCCGTCAGCCTGTAAAGGTTTCGGGACCTGATGCCGCCTGTAGCGAATAGCCTCTCGTTATAGTGTTCAGCACCCATTCCGATACCCCGGGAAGCTTTGACCAGTCATCTGCGCGAATAGCTAGGGGTAGAATGAAATCCGGGCTCTGGCCGCGGCAAAACGGCGGCTCGAGAGCCCCGGTGTACTGAGAACACGACACTGTGTTTACAGCGTTCGAGGAGGGGGGCGCGCTGATCACAGCGGGCAGCCTGGCAGCGCTCAGCTTCTCTACGGCGGGTTGCGGCGAGAGAGCGAGCGGGGCGAATCCCGTGGGATTCGGCGTGTCTGTGAGAGAATGTGGGCGTGGGACTGCGGGTACATTTACTGCACTGAAAAAACTGTCGGTTAGAGCCGACTGAATGTGTGTTAGTTTCGTTTTTACAGAAACCAAAGGACACGCATCGTGTAGTGTAAGCGGGCACTGTGATATGGGTGCGTTCACTACATTTTCTGCACAATCGACATGAGTCGATTTTATTTGCGCTAGCCCTGCACCGTGGCGGGCTGTGTCTGGGTGTGGGAAAGGCGAAAGGGCACTGGGACGTGGGCATTCTTACAACACTCATAACACCATCGGCCGTGGCCGGAACACCAGAAAATGCACTCTTTATTGGATCTGGGTAGCCGAAAAAAAAACGGCGTTTGTGCGCAGGCAAGCGTGCTGTGGAACCAGCTTGCTCACTGCGAAATACACTGGAACAGTCACATTGCTTGGAACTGAACGAGCGAGAAGTTTTGGTGAAATTCCGGCCGCAGCAGGATTTGAACTTTTTTCAATTTGAATTTTGTGAGCTCATCTAAAGTGAGGACTAGTTATGCCTTGTAAAGCATTTATAAAGGAGATTTAAAGGCTGTTAATATTTATATGTTCTGTATCACTGTGTTGTTTTGTTTCTTTTTTTCTGTTTAGAAGATAACTGAGTCTTTAAATATCCGGTCCCACTTTATATTAAGTGGCCCTAATACCTGTGAACTTACATGGTTACTAGATATGTACTTAGTATGTAACTACAGTGTAATTACACATTGGTACATAGTATTTACAACGGTAATATTTGTGTAACTACACATATGTAACAACCCACGGAAAGGTATGTGTAAGTACAAATGTGTAACAGGACATTGGTAACAACACTTTTTCCACTACAGTAAGTACACATGTGTAGCAGGCATTGTGTAACTACATTTTGTAACAACAATATGTATTCACACAAGTTGTTCCACTTCCACACGCAGTCTTCCATACTGTAGTTACCAGTTAAGAACACACTGAAACCATGGTGATTCCTATGTGGATACCATGTATTTACTGTCCGACAGGACTTATGTTGAATCACAGCTAAAGTTTTCCTTTGTGGTACCAGTGTACTTACATGGTTACTCCTCAGGAACTCTGCACTTGATACAATGTGTTCAATTGTCATAACTTACTGTGTATTATGCAAAACCCAAACCTCTGTGCAACACTGTATTAACAGTGTACTTACATGGTAACTCCTCAGGAACTGTCTACTTAATATAAAGTGTAAAATAGTCATAACTTACTCTGTAATATGCAAAACCCAAACCTCTGTGCAACACTGTATTAAAGGGTACCTATCATGGAATTTTGAAAATTACCTTTCATGTAGTGTGTAACATAGATCTAAGTGAACGAAAACATCCTGCAAAGTTTTAAATATGAAAGTTCACCGTATACAAAGTTATTATCTCTCAAAAGTAAGAGTCGACTCTGAGTCGTTGATATGAATCGATAGACGAACGATGCACTTTCGTACGTCACTTGTCCAAGTTATTTGAATAAGATACGCCCACTCATTGCATTAGGAGACACCAGGGAAAACATCATGTCGACGAGACGCTGCTGTGTTTTGAAGTGCGACGCAAAAGCAAACTTTTTTCATCTGCCCAGTGAGGAGCATTTGAAGACAGTGGCTACAGTTCATAACTATACCACAGAAGTATTATAGCCCGAACTTGTTCTGTGTTCGCGTCATTTTGAAGATGATTGCTTCACAAACCTAAATGCTATAAAGTATGGATTTGCATGTAGTATGGCTGATACTGAAGGAGGGAGGTTCAGTACCGAGTTTATTTGGATCAGCTTCCTTCTCCGAATCACAATCTGTAAGTAGGCTGTTGCTTTTATGTTTGTATCATGTTCTATAATTATTTTGTGTGTTGTGTACGCACAGGCACAGCGCAGCTTCTAGCAGCTAACTTAGGTCTTCAATGTCAATTGTATTGAAATATGTGAAGTGTTTGTCGTTGTTAATGGAGTTGTCACAGGGCTCTCGAGTGTCACGCATCACGCATTGAGCGTGACAATCACTCATTTCGGTCTTTTATCACGCTCTCCGGCCACACATTGTATTTCTCACGCTGAAAAACTATTTGTAATATATTTAATATGCCGCAGTGCCCAAAACTCACTCACTGTGGAACCGGCAGGATTCAAGCGCGTCTCCTCCAATGTTGCCAGGTCCGTATGCCTGCACTGTTTCCACGGGTTGTTTGTGTAGTGCACGCTGGTTGACGCGATTGTTTTATCCACTGGAACATGATTGTTATTGAGGAAACACCCGGGAAGGCTATTTGAATATTTTTGGCCGTGATTGGGTTAGTTTTGATGAGCAATTGGGCTGGTTTTGTTGTGCAGACCTGGCAACCCTGGTCTCCTCTGGTGTTGTTCGTCTGGTGTTGTTAGCCAATCAGAAAATAGCACTGTTGTATCTGGGTAAGATCTAGCGCAACAACCAATGACACCCCGTCGGCTGGGTGTCTAACATATCACCACAGATTAGCGTCACGCAAAGGCGGGGTTTGGAAAAATGACTCGCTAAACGATTCATATGGGAGTCGGTGAGCAAATCAGGTAAAAATAAATGCATATTATAGGACAACAAAAGTGTTTTTTGTCATTGCATGCTTGTAAAACTGTTGTTGGGGACTCCCAGAACAATATTAGGAACATTTTAAATGCCATAATAGGTACCCTTTAACAGTGTACTTACATGGTAACTCCTCAGGAACTGTCTACTTAATATAAAGTGTAAAATGGTCATAACTTACTTTGTAATATGCAAAACCCAAACCTCTGTGCAACACTGTATTAACAGTGTACTTACATGGTAACTCCTCAGGAACTGTCTACTTAATATAAAGTGTAAAATGGTCATAACTTACTCTGTAATATGCAAAACCCAAACCTCTGTGCAACACTGTATTAACAGTGTACTTACATGGTAACTCCTCAGGAACTGTCCACTTAATATAAAGTGTAAAATAGTCATAACTTACTCTGTAATATGCAAAACCCAAACCTATGTGCAACAATGTATTAACAGTGTACTTACATGGTAACTCCTCAGGAATTGTCTACTTAATATAAAGTGTAAAATGGTCATAACTTACTCTGTAATATGCACAACCCAAACCTATGTGCAACACTGTATTAACAGTATACTTACATGGTAACTCCTCAGGAACTGTCCACTTAATATAAAGTGTAAAATAGTCATAACTTACTCTATAATATGCAAAACCCAAACCTATGTGCAACACTGTATTAACAGTGTACTTACATGGTAACTCCTCAGGAACTGTCTACTTAATATAAAGTGTGAAACGGTCATAACAGAGACCATCTCAGCAAACCCAAACCTCTCATAGTTTTATTAACAATAGCATTAAAATATATTTTGAGCCACTAATCCTACTCATACAACTAAACCTACCCATAACCATTCCTTAAAACTACGTAGGCTACACTTATGAAGAAAAAAAACCCCAAAACATACAGACAAGTAACGTTATAAATTTCACAATAATTTGTTTATTGTGAAAATGTCAAAACCGGTACCAAAAGTGGTTCACATGATGATGCGTTGCAGCCGCAGTCCTCTCTGGCAGTATTATAATAGTTGTGTATGAGGTACAGATCAGAATATAAATTATTAATCCATGAAAATGTTAATGTGGTTTCGGTTCGCTCTGTGTGAAGGCACGCGCGCTTCTCTGTAGCCTACTACACCGACTGAAACACGGCATGTCGCAATCTGTGACGAAGCAGGCGAGAGCCAATGAGCGTTTGATATCACGGCCGTAAAACATGTCGTAACGCTTCTTGAAGGCGCATTTTTTTAATTTGAATTCATCACCAGCGCGCCTGAGCGCGGGATTTGACGTTTGCGGTCGCTGCTGAGAAATGAAGATGAAGATCATAAAGGACTGAATTTGGATCTGTTTCCTGCAAACAACGTATGGATTCTAAATATTTGGATTACATCAGGTTAATAAAATTTATGTATTTTGCGAATTTATGTTGTGTTTTATTGGAGAAAACGCTTTCTGTGTCTCACAGTAAATAAACTAAATGCTACAAAATGGTTAAATGATTAAACAAGGTTTTTTTTAAGGCTTTAAAGTGTAGGCTAATCTTGTTTATTACTGTAAAGGCAAATAGGTCACCACAATGTAAAATCAAAAAATATAAAATAAAGAGTAAATCTTTAAAAGTGCTATGCAGTAATATCCCAGAATCTTTATAAGCATAACTATCACATTTATATTTCAGAGTTTACTATCCACTACGTAACCTTGTGTTTAGCATTTACTGCTGACACAACAATGACCCTGCAGTTCCTTTGGAGTTACCATGTAAGTACACTGTTTATACAGTGTTGCAAAGAGGTCTTGGTTTAGCATATTACAGAGTAAGTTATGACCATTTTACACTTTATATTAAGTAGACAGTTCCTGAGGAGTTACCATGTAAGTACACTGTTAATACAGTGTTGCACATAGGTTTGGGTTTTGCATATTATAGAGTAAGTTATGACTATTTTACACTTTATATTAAGTGGACAGTTCCTGAGGAGTTACCATGTAAGTACACTGTTAATACATTGTTGCACATAGGTTTGGGTTTTGCATATTATAGAGTAAGTTATGACTATTTTACACTTTATATTAAGTAGACAGTTCCTGAGGAGTTACCATGTAAGTACACTGTTAATACAGTGTTGCACAGAGGTTTGGGTTTTGCATATTACAGAGTAAGTTATGACCATTTTACACTTTATATTAAGTAGACAGTTCCTGAGGAGTTACCATGTAAGTACACTGTTAATACAGTGTTGCACATAGGTTTGGGTTTAGCATATTATAGAGTAAGTTATGACTATTTTACACTTTATATTAAGTGGACAGTTCCTGAGGAGTTACCATGTAAGTACACTGTTAATACAGTGTTGCACAGAGGTTTGGGTTTTGCATTTTACAGAGTAAGTTATGACTATTTTACACTTTATATTAAGTAGACAATTCCTGAGGAGTTACCATGTAAGTACACTGTTAATACAATGTTGCACAGAGGTTTGGGTTTTGCATAATACACAGTAAGTTATGATAATTGAACACATTGTATCAAGTGCAGAGTTCCTGAGGAGTAACCATGTAAGTACACTGGTACCACAAGGAAAAACTTTAGCTGTAATTCAACATAAGTCCTGTCGGCCAGTAAATACATGGTATCCACATAGGAATCACCATGGTTTCAGTGTGTTCTTAACTGGTAACTACAGTTTGGAAGACTGCGTGTGAAAGTGGAACAACTTGTGTGAATACATATTGTTGTTACAAAATGTAGTTACACAATGCCTGTTACACATGTGTACTTACTGTAGTGGAAAAAGTGTTGTTACCAATGTCCTATTACACATTTGTACTTACACATACCTTTCCGTGGGTTGTTACATATGTGTAGTTACACAGATATTACCGTTGTAAATACTATGTACCAATGTGTATTTACACTGTAGTTACATACTAAGTACATATCTAGTAACCATGTAAGTTCACAGGTATTAGGGCCACTTAATATAAAGTGGCTTTAAAAATGCTTTACAAGGCATATAGTCCTCACTATAGATGAGCTCACAAAAGGGTTAACTGACCACTACTAAATGCTTTACAACTTCTTGAATTAACCCTGAATTAAACACATGTTAAAGCATTTAACACAATAAAGAACTATTACTATATGTCTAAATAATAAGATGTTTTTTATAAGATGTCTTTATAACTACGTGAATTTACTACATTTGGACCATATTTGCCTGAACAGCCTGTGCAGTGGTATGCAAACATACATTGACCGACAGGGAACACATGCTATAGGACCATTTGGACCAAATGCAAAAATTGAACGAACATTCTATGGTTCTACGCCTTCCACAGACAACATACATTTATAAAAATACATTTAGACCGCTTAATTAATTACTCACCCTCATGTTGTTCCAACCTCGTAAGACTTTCGTTCACTTCGTGTGACCCCAGGGGGACACTCAAGCGTACAATTTGAATACCTAAGCTAGAAATTCAAGCTATCTAGGCAGGTTATGTTCAATGAAGGAACAGAAATTTGAAAAGGGACTCCTCTCAAACCACACCAAGTTCCGATAGTTGTTTATGGGACATACACCGGTATTGCAGTATTAAATTTGTATTATATCAAAACTAAACACCGATATTCGGTATGAACCGGTATACCGCCCAGCAAGTAGAAATACTAAAAAAAAATATTATTCAAGTAAGTGTAAATGAGTAGTTAGTTGAATAAAGTCGTTATTCATTTGTTTTTTTTTTTTGCACACAAAGTATTCTCCTTGCTGGATAAACTGGTTGAGCCACTGTAGTCACTTGAACTATTTTAATGATATCTTTACTAACTTTTCTGGACCGGCAGATGCAATTACCTCGCAGCCTATATGAAGGAGTCAGACAGTTCTCAGATTTCATCAAAAATATCTTAATTTGTGTTCCGAAGATGAACGAAAGTCTTACAGGGTTGGAACAACATGAGGATGAGTAATTACTGAGATAATTTTCATTTTTGGGTGAACTAACCCTTAAAACACTAATTTCTGTTTCATTCATAGGCCTACTGGAAGCCACTGAAAAGTATATTGATGGACAAAACGTGATTAAGTTTCATAAACTTTTGTTGATAACAGCTTTGTTTGTAAAATCATCTGTAAAATCATTAGGATCAAATGTATTAGCCTACTTACCCAGTATTTGACTTCTTGTAATAGACCAAGCAATTCAATATGATTAAAACAGTAAACAGCCCCAAGATCCACTTAATATACGACGGCATATTCATCTGTAGCCTATCATTGATCTCGGTGTAAGGGAGAATACAGGTGCGGGTTTCAGAGAGAAAGAGAGAGAGGTTTTCTCTCACAGAGTGTTTGGTTCAGAAATAGGTGGGGCCAAGACCGGGACAATCTGTCTGGGCACATTTACATCTAAGTAGCCTAGTTGTAAAGCATTTAGTAGTGGTCAGTTAACTATTTTGTGAGCTCATCTAAAGTGAGGACTAGTTATGCCTTGTACAAAGGAGATTTAAAGGCTGTTAAATATTTCTATGTTCTGTATCACAGTGTTGTGTTTGTTTCCTTTTTCTGTTTAGAAGATAACTGAGTCTTTAAATATCATTTATAAATGCTTTACAAGGCATAACTAGTCCTCACTTTAGATGAGCTCACAAAAGGGTTAACTGACCACTACTAAATGCTTTACAACTAGGCTACTTGAATTAACCCTTGAATTACAGTATAAATGCATGTTAATAAAGCATTTACTAACACACAAAGTAACTATTACTATATGTCTAAATAATAAGATGTTTTTTATGAGATGTCTTTAAAACTACCTTAATTTACTACATTTACTCACACTTTCTAAGTGATCTAATGAATCACTTATTAACTCCCAAATAACTGGTTTGTAAATAATGCTATACTTCATTTAGAAATTGATCATTGATGATTGCACTGTACAATTAAATACAATCGTTGCTTATTAGTCTGCAGTCTGAATTCACTTTACCTCAGAGCGTCCGTTAACTGAATGAATTGAGAATATCACCTGAAAATCCGATAACATCAGTAATTTTCATTCAAGCAGGTGATTTCTGTAAATGAATGTAAAACTAAATGTATATTGCTGCGCAGGGTGAAGTCAGTATACATTAACAACGATTTGAGACAAATAAATGTAAATTTAATATAAAAATATGTAAATGGTGCTCTGTGGCGCGGCAGGATTTTGAACAAGGTCCGAGAGGGTATTTCTATGCGTTCAACATAGTGACTGCTTAGGGAAAATAAAGCAAATGACGGCGGTAGATGACTTATTAAATTATTTATACCGATAGTACGATCGTCTGATCTATACTTAGCCTACCCTGGACAGCTGCTGACAAAAAGTGGAGCTCTTTACAGCAAACGCTCTCGTTCTCGCTTGGCATTGGCAAACTGCCGCGGACACCATCTATTTTGCCCCACTCTCGCTTCTTCAACTCTCTGAAAATCTTAATTTTCATGTAACTCTTGAGTAGGCCTATCGTTTTCCGTGTTATTCTCCTGATTTAAGCATATGGTGCGCTTGGGTTCAAACTGAAAAGGCTGAACGGCAGACGTGTTCATCTCGCTACTGTCAAAACTTAGCTACAACCTTTACACGTCACTACCCAGAATGCATTGAGGCGTAAATAACTATGGCGGCCTACAAGTGAACGGATTTTCGTCTTTTTTTAATAAAATCAAAAACATTTGGAGTGTTTTTGTATCACCTTTTTATAGCTGACGCCCACGTTAATATTATAAGGCCAACATGCCACACTAGTCGGGGTACACTTTAATGATATCTTTACTAACTTTTCTGGGCCGGCAGATGCAATTACCTAGCAGCCTATATGAAGGAGTCAGACAGCTCTTAGATTTCATCAAAAATATCTTTAATTTGTGTTCCGAAGATGAACGAAAGTCTTACAGGGTTGGAACAACATGAGGGTGAGTAATTACTGACAGAATTTTCATTTTTTGATGAACTATCCCTTAAAACACTAATTTCCGTTTCATTAGGCCTACTGGAAGCCACTGAAAAGTAGCCTATATTGATGGACAAAACGTGATTAAGTTTCATAAACTTTTGTTGATAACAGAGCTTATTGTTTGTAAAACCATCTGTAAAATCATTAGGAACAAATGTATTACTACCCAGTGTTTGACTTCTTGTAATAGATCAAGCAATTCAATATGATTAAAACCGTAAACAGCCCCAAGATCCACTTAATATATGGAATATTCATCTGTAACATTGATCTCGGTGTAAAAGGGAGGATACAGGTGCGGGTTTCGGAGAGAAAGAGAGAGAGGTTTTCTCTCACAGAGTGTTTGGTTCAGAAATAGGTGGGGTCCAGTGACGTGCGGTGATGTCTTAGGCACTGAGTTATGAAAGCCAGATTACCGGATTTATTGTTTAGGCTAATAATAGCCTACGTAATAACAGTAAACGTTACGCACACGCGCAGCATATACAAATCAGGATCTCTCTCTCTCTCTCTCTCCTCCTCTCTCTCTCTCTTCTCTCTCTCTCTCTCTCTCTCTTCTCTCTCTCTCTCTCTCTCTCTCTCTCTCTCTCTCTCACGCGCGCGCGCACACACACACACACACACACACACACACACACACACACACACACACACATAAGCGCGGCACAACCATTCTTAATCATTAATTGTTGCACAGCGGACAATATTTTTTGTCAGTCAGCAAAAGTAAAAACACACACTGCTCAAGAATATGAAGGCAAATGGCTTGCATTAATTCAAACACATTTATCAATTCAATATTAAGCCCAAAACAGTTTTTGACTC